>CM021248.1:3458291-4047841 GCA_010577795.1 Isatis tinctoria | reverse complement strand
TAACTTCGCTATGATTAGATATGAGTATATGAAAAGAGAAAGGAAAGTTAATAAAAAAAAGAGCAGACTTTAGTGACTTGAAAAGATGAGAGAGACGTTAAGAAATGAAGTAGCTTACTTTTCTTTACGACTATGAACATGATTTGTTTGAGATCAATGACAGGTGTATGGATCTAAATGAATCCTTAATCTGATGGAGAAAATGATTCTCCGTATCTTGTTTCTTCCGTTATGTCTTTGTAGCATTCTTGATTGTCTATCTTTGTTTTGGTTCTTTCGAATTTTGCAACTAATTCTTTTGACTGAGGGGAAGTTAAAAAGGCCTTAACAAGCGGATTTCGTTCATCTGTGAGATGATAATAGTACTGGACTATTGGGTTCCATTCTTTTTGTGAATCTCTTACACTAAAACTTCGTCGAGACCCATACATCTTGAGGAAAGAACAAAAGGGAATCACAATCCTAATATAAAGGGTAATAGATGCAACCAAGAGGATAAAATACTTTGAAGACTCATGTTCATGTTCTTCTAAATCAGCACAGTTCTAATAAGTGTGCAATGTTGAAGATTGATACAATTAACGGTAATGGTTCTATACCGTATAGAGACACCAACACTCGTAGATCATACCTCTGAGTAATCTGAACTTTCTTCAGAAAGCCAAGAAGATTTTGGAAATTGAGTTGCGGGGAAAGATGGCGAACAGGCTTAGGAGGAACTTCAAGATCTTCAACACTGCCTTCAAGCATCTCGATGACTCTGTTCATCGGTGGGCGGTTTGATGGGAAAGACTGAATACACCAGAGACCCCAGACTCATCTTCTTTGCGATCCCTTCTTCTTCTACTGTCATTTCCTCTCCAAGAAGCTTTCTGTAGTTCCCATTTTCAAGATCTTTATATATCCATTCAGGAAAGTACATTGAGCTTGCGTTAGATTCCGAGTCTTCTGCTGTTTTCTCTGTTCTTTGACCGATCATCTCGATTACTAACATTCCATAGCTGTAACATCTGACTTGTGAGACCGCTTCCATAGATTCTTGAAAATACTTCAGGGGCAATGTATCCTATTGTTCCTCTTGTGTCTAGCAACGACAAGATGCTTTCTCTTTTCCCGCAGAGCTTGCGAGTCCAAAGTCAGAAACTTTTGGACAAAGACTGTAATCCAAGAGAACATTCTGAGGTTTAATGTCAAAGTGAACAATCCTTGTTGGCAAACCATTATGCAAGTACTCGAGACCACGAGCAACGCCAAGTGAAATCTCGTAAAGCGTTCTAAGTCTTTACTCAACGGGGTCTTGCTCGAGAGGAACTGACCTAGAGACCCGTTTTCGAGATATTCATAAATAATGGCTCTTTTGGAACCTTCGTAGCAGAATCCAAGTAGAGAGACAATGTTAACATGAGATGTTTTGCTCATGCTTGCAACTTCATTGACGAAGTCTTCACCGTTTTCATTTGAATCCTTCAAAACCTTAACCGCTACCACTCGACCATCTCGAAGTTTTCCTCTATAAACATTCCCAAATCCACCTTTTCCGATTTCTTCAGCTAATGACTTTGTAATTCTCTTCACTTCAGTGTAAGTATACTGCTTCAGCGGTATAAGCGCCTTGAGGTTCTGTTTTCTCAAAGCATTTGCTGTTTTCCTTTTTCTATAGTGGAAGAAAAGGACCCCTGAAACAATAACTGCTCCTAAGAAACCCGCAACAAGAAAACCTGAAACAAGGGAACACACATACTTAAAAATTCAGAAGATGAACAATAGAAATTAAAACAGCACAAAGAAGATAATTACCCCAAAAGAATTTTGATAGCAAGCTTTTGGAACCTGAGGTGCCATCAGACAGGTAAAGTTTGGGAGAGTTAAACATCTTTTGATATCATAAGAAACTTGGTGATATTTCAGAAGCATACCACTAGATCCAGATGGAAGAAGCATTCGACTGCATTCGGTTTTTGATGAAGAGTTTGTCTTGCAGCAAACCGGAGTGTCCCTATCATAGCTGCAGCTTCCACCCGTGGATATACATTCTGACAGGGTCTCTTATCAATCCTCAACTTCACCTCAAATCCTTCTTTAAGAACACTGAAAAAACGGGTCAAATTGAAAGCTTCCCTCTCTGGGACATAACCTGTGGGAACAGTGATATTGTAATTGCAGCACAGTTTTCATGATTTTCATTGCTCTGACGCACCCAGGCAGGACCGTCTGTGGACATGTGAACTTTCGGGGTTGGGAAGATGAGGTTGCAGAGATAGTAAACAGAGAGGGTTGTGTACTCTGGCGAAAGCTCAAAGAGTTCAGGAGTCAACGTTGTGCCGGTGAATGTAGCATTGCAGAATGATTCACTAAGGAGTCTTGCCTCGCGAGTCCAAGAGTGTGTGAGTTATCTATGTGGAGGATCCTGTAAATCTGACCTGAGAAATAAAAAAAAGTCGCGTTTCCGGCACAGAGAAGCCCCAAAGAAGGGTGACCACAAGGTTCTGGTCGACCCGCTCCCCAGAAAGGAAACTCCGCGGTGATATTCCCACAGTGAAACAGAGTATCACAAAACTTAGGGTCTAGTTGACTTAGAGCACAAGGAACATGATGATGAAAGTAGGAAAAAAAGAAAAGCAAAATCAAACAAGAATTGGGTTTTGAGAATCCGAAGAGTATTGGAGAGAACATTATTGATCTCTGAATTGTTTCCTTTGATAGGCTTGGTTTGTGCTGAGCAGATAAGCGGTTCAACTAAAACCATAAAACAATGCAAGTGGAAATGTTGAAGGGCCAAGTCAAGAGTGAAAACGGCAGATACAAAAGACTTGGTGAGCTTTATCATTCGTTGACTTTAAAAGACTTCTCTCATTACTTGCACCATGCCATAAGGGAAAAAATCATAATACAATTTACAGAGAATATGGTCCCAATCCTTAAGCCCCAAGCCCTAAATACCGTGGAATTACCGTGGAATTACTTCCCAAAGAAATCCAAAACACTAATTTTTAGAATCGGTTAAAAACTCTTCAGAAAATACTATTTCGTATATATTCAAGTAGTCTAAGGAAAGTTTTGATACGTTTATGCATCATCACATATATGAAAGACGGTTTGATACATTTTAGATTTTGACATACATGATCTCTTCTTTTAATGATAAGAGACGAACACGATGAATCAATGATCATGGTCCTTCTTAGTATCTGTACTTTTACTAACTCAACTAAGAGGAATCGTGTTTGTTAAGTTCAAAATGCATAGTGTGGAAAATAAAAGTCAAGAGTTTCGAAAACGTATTAATTACCTAAGAAACTTCTTCACTAGAAATGAGAGTGACAAAAGATATTTCCGCACAAACTTCACAATACCAGAATATGTAAACGTATCACACGGCCATTAATTGAGATTTAGTCATTTTTCTAAGAATTGAGATTTATTCTTGTTTTCTTAAAGACAAGATCTATTCATTCTTGTCACGAATCACCCATCATCCATCATGCATGTGATACTGGAATCAATATGTTGTAACCGAATCTATAATTGTTAATATTTGTAAATAAAAATAATTTTGAGGGCCAAGTTCATTACATGTAAATAAAAGATTGAATATTTTGAAGGACTTAAGTAAAAATAAAGAATACGAAAAATTGTGTCTCGATTATGTTAAATCCGGAGTTAAACATGATCGACAAGGGAATAAAATTCTACCCCAAGTAAAAAAGTAGAGAAAATGCGTTTATAAGATCACTAGCTGTGCTCGGGACTCGAGTTGCTTATGTATGAATACATATGTGTTTCTTGGAGAAGTCCCCCTTTCAGAGATGATTTTCCGCTCTTTGAATTCCCATTCTGCAACGTCTTTCCTCCTATCCTCATGCATCAGAGAAACCACTACATCTTTGAGGTCTACTCCAAACTTAATACTACCTGTAGCGTTTCAGGTCCTGTACTTCGCCTATGAAGAACTCCGATCAAACACCAAACCAAGTCACGATCGAATCCAAACACGAAATCAAAACGGAGCACACCAAGATTTAACGAGTTCACGGCTTAGACAAGCCGCTACGTCTCGTGGGAGACCGTCCTCCCAAAGATTCACTATCAAGAGAAAGACCTGAGCTTCACAAACCCGAAGCTCAAGCAAAGTCGATTACAAAATCACTCACACACCGAGCCTATCTACCCACGCAAAGACCTGCGTTTACAGAAGTGATAATCCCAGAACCCAGAAGAGAAAACTCTAAGGTAACTCTCGATCTCTCACTATCTGAATCCGATAAGCTCTCAATGAATCTCTTTCTTGTTATTCTGGTTACAGAGTTGATCGCTCCAGCTGAAGAAGACGAAGACCATTGCTTTTTAAAACGACGCCGTCTTCAATCGGATGGGCTGCTTCAATTTGCTATTGGGCTTTTACTTAAGCCCAAACGGAATCCTCTGAGCCCAAGTGATGTTAAGCCGAAGACACTCGACAAAACTCCACCTTGACTTCGGTCTTAACCTAGAAGTCTCCGACACTTGAACAGTCTTCTTTCTCTCTCTAGCTCTCTCCTCGAAACCGAGACGACAGATGCGATCTCCGACCACCGTGACGAACCGTTCATCGTCTCCGGTCATCCTCTCAGGTTAGCTCATCTCCTTCTCTTTCTCTGTTACAAGAATAAGACAACAAGCTAAACACTGAATTGATGTTAGTCAAATCGATACTAACCCCTTCGATTTCTCCTTTGCATGTGAGCTCCACCTCAAACCGAGTATCTCCCGGAGCTGCACATCCTTCTCGATGGTGTGACACATCCATTCGAGTGACAAACTCAGTCGATCCAGCTTTTGAAGTCCAGATCTTTGAGTTGTACCTTCCCGTAACAGGTAAACTTTCTTCACCTGTTGTAAACCTTAAGAAACAACGAAATAGCACATGCACAAAACCTTATCTTGTAGACACAAAATAAATCAAAATAACAAGCCTAAGAATGGAACCGTAGTTCATCGTATTTGGCTTTCATTTTTTTTTTTTCCCTTTGTGCAAGTACTAACTCTGTCTTCTTTCTTTTCCGGTAAGCTCCACCTGGAACTGGAACTTCACGGCCAACCTTTCACATGAACCTTAAACTGAGAGCAGATCACATCCGGATTGTTCTCAACCTCCATACGGGTAACTCCTTTTCCAATACTTTGTGATTTGATTGTATAATGCTTGCTTTTTGCCTGAAACTGAAAACGTACACCAAAACACAAACATACAAAATACTAATATGCATGTGAAAACACATTAGTATTAGGAATTACCCGGAGCCGCATAACCTTAGCAAATGTTAAGAAGTTCACAGCATAACTTAAACTTGTTGCCTGGAACTGTCTTTGTTAGAAAATCTGCTGGGTTTACTGATGTATGGATCTTACTAAGATGAATGTCTCCTTGTGCAATTATATCTCTGATGAAATGATATTGCGTGTCCATATGCTTAGTCCTTTCGTGATGGACAGGGTTCTTGGCTAGTGCTATTGCACTCTGAGAATCACAGTGTATCTTTACACTTCCCGGCTTAAAGCCCATCTCTGTGCAAATACCCTTTAGCCATAACGCCTCCTTAGTAGCCATAGTAAGAGCCATATATTCTGCTTCCGTTGTTGATAACGCAACCACGGATTGCAAACATGACTTCCATGAAACTGTATTGCCACCGACTTTGAAAACTATGCCTGAAACCGATCTTCTTTTGTCTAAGTCTGTAGCATAGTCTGAATCAGAAAAACCTTCAATTTCAAAACTTGAATTCTTCCTGAATGTTAGACCCTGATTGTAAGCACCAACCACATATTTGAGAACCCACTTCACAGCTTCCCAATGCTCCCTACTAGGATTAGTCATAAACCTGCTGACTAAACCAACTGCATAACCCAAATCAGGTCTAGAGCCGACCATGGCATACATGAGACTTCCCACTGCGCTTGCGTATGGAATGTCTCTCATGTGTTCCATTTCCTCTGCAATCTCATTCTTGTACAGACTCCTTAGCTTAAACTGACCAGCTGTAGGTGTAGTAACTGATCTCGCATCAAACATATCAAAGGTTTTTAACACCTTTTCCAGATAGTTGCTCTGAGATAGAACCAAAGTTCCCTTTTCTCTATCCCGTATAATGTCCATGCCTAGGATCCTAGAAGCCTTCCCTAGATCCTTCATTTCAAATTCCCGGTTTAGACTGTCCTTTAGTTCTTGAATCACCTTCTTGTTTCCTGATGCGATAAGCATGTCATCAACATACAGGAGTAGGTAGACAGCTTTGTCCGAGTCCACATCTTTCATGTAGACACAGTGATCACGAGTGCACTGTGTGTACTTCTGACTCTTCATGAACTGATCGAATCTTAGATTCCATTGCCTAGGAGATTGTTTTAAACCGTATAAACTCTTCTTTAGGAGACACACCTTGTTCTCATCTCCCTTCTTGATGTAGCCCTCAGGTTGTTCCATTAGAATTCTCTCATCTAGGCTGCCATGTAGAAACGCTGTCTTTACGTCTAGTTGCTCTAGCTCGTAGTCCATGTTAACCACCCGTGACAACATTAGACGAATTGACACGTGCTTAACAACTGGTGAAAAGATTTCGTTGAAATCAATTCCTTCCTTTTGAGAAAACCCCTTAGCCACTAGCCTAGCTTTGTATCTAGGTTCCTCAACCCCTGGTATACCCGGTTTTTGCTTGAAAATCCATTTGCACCCGACCAGCTTCTGATCTTTAGGCCTGTCAATAAGAACCCAGGTTCCATTCTTATCTAGAGAGTACATCTCTTCGTCTGCAGCCTTAGTCCAAAACTTCTTTTTCTTGCTTTTCATGGCCTCGTGATATGACTTAGGTTCGTCCACTTCAAGTTCCTCTGCAGCTAATAGAGCATAAGCCACTAGGTTCGCATCTTCATACCTTGAAGGTGGTTTAATAGTTCTTCGTTCTCTGTCTCTGGCAAGTAGGTAGTCGTTAAACACTGGACCAGATGGATCCGTGTTAACTCCTTCACGGTTATCATCCTCATGATCTTCTGAATCTTCAGAGCTTGATGAGTCTGATTCCCCCTCTGTCACGCCTCCCCTTCTCGAACTAGAACCCTTTGAAGTAAAAGGACCTCTTATCAAATCTGGGCTGAAAGAGACACGCTTGTCTTTGCTTGTAGGCACCCTCCTTTCAGTTCCCCATTCGTCGCTTTCAATTTGAACTGACCTGGTGTCCTTAAACACCTCGTCTTCATGGAATACGACGTTCCTGCTAGTAACACACTTTCCCTCTTCTGAAATCCACACTCTGTATCCTTTTGTGCCAAACGGGTAGCCTAAGAAGATCCCTTTGATTGCTCTAGGACTCGTCTTATCCTGCACAATATGAACATAGGCAGTACATCCAAATTTTCTTAAATGGGTTAGATCTGGTTTGTGACCTGTCCAAACCTCCTCAGGTAACCTGAAATCAATAGTAGAGTTAGGAGATCTATTAATCAAATAGACTGCAGTAGATGTGGCCTCAGCCCAAAACTCCTTCCCGAGTCCTGTCTCTGCAAGCATGCTCCTAACTCGGTCCATTATTGTTCTGTTCATGCGCTCTGACACTCCGTTTTGCTGAGGAGTGTAGGTGCACGTCCTATGTCTTTTAATACCTTCCTGCTTACAGAAATTATCAAACATAGAGTTACAGAATTCTAAACCATTATCCGTACGTAGATACCTGACCCTTTTGCTCATTTGGTTCTCGACCTCTTGCTTCCATTCTTTAAATTTTGAAAACGCTTCATCCTTAGTCCGAAGAAAGTAGACCCACACCTTCTTAGAAAAATCGTCAATGAAGCTTACAAAATATTTGCAACCACTTAAACTTTCAGGGTTATTAGGTGATCCCCACAAATCAGAATGAATATAGTCAAGAATAGCTTTAGTTGTGTGTTTGGCAGTCGGAAAACTTTGTTTATGCGACTTGCCTAAGACACAACTTTCACAGAATCCTAATTCTCCGATTTCAGAACTAGATAGATAACCATTTTTAACAAGCATTTTCATGTTGTTAGAACTCATGTGACCTAACCTAGAATGCCACAGACTGGTCAACTTATCTTTAGTAGTTACTAGGTTTACCTCCCCGCTTGCAACGGTGCCTTGTAGGTAGTAAAGTCCTTGGTCGTATTTTCCAGATATGACCTTTGTATTCCCTTTGTAAAAGGTAACCTTATAGTCTTCCCCTGTATACCTGCAACCTGCTTTTTCCAACATGCCATAAGAGATTAGGTTTCTACCTACATCTGGCATGTATCTTACCTCAGTGAGAATGATTTCTGATCCATCCTCATTGATAATGCGAAGCTTTCCAATGCCTTTTACATCACTATCAGTGTTGTTCGCCATTAGGACTTTACCCCCATCCATTTCCTCAAAGTCAAACAGCACATCCCTTTTAGGAGTAATGTGGAACGTGCACCCTGAGTCTAGTATCCACGCATCCTTAGGGTCTTGTGTGCTTGCTGTGAGAACCATAGGTTCACGTGAAGACGATACATTGTTTGCTGACTCCTGAGACTTCTTTTTGTTTGCTCTCTCAGGGCAGTCTCTCTTCCAGTGACCTGTCTTTCCACAATAAAAGCAAGCACCCTTTAGTTCACCATTATTCTTATTTGAAGATTTAGACCTACCATCCGCAGATTTTGATTTGTTCCTTGATCCGCCTTTCTTAGATCTATCTTTTGACCTTCCACGAGACTCAACATATAGACCTTCACCACTAGACTTAGTCTTGGTTAGAAGACCCTTTTGCCTTAGCTCGGCTTCCTTTGCGTAAGCTGATGACCTGACTTCTTTAACCGTAAGAGTCTCCTTTCCAGTGCCATACTTGAGTGTGTGAACCAGAGGTTCATACAGAGGTGGTAAGCTTGTCAAGAGTTGTATGGCTTGGTCCTCATCACTGACGCTTATGTTGAGACTTGCTAGATCCGCTATGAGTTTGAAGAAGACGTCAATGTTTTCTTCTAAACCTTTTCCCTCTTCCATCTTGAATCCGGCAAATTGCTGTTTGAGATATATCCTGTTCGGCAGGGTCTTGGTTTGATATTCATCTTCCAATGCCTTCCACATACCGAGAGCAGTTGGTTCGTGCATTACTTGACGAAGAATCAAGTCACTCAGGCACGTACCAAGTAGATTCTTGACTCGAGTATCAATTGCTTGTTTCTTCTTGTCAATTTCTGGCTTTTCACCCTCTTCTTGTTTCTCAGAATCCGAGTACAACGTAAAGTCTGGTTCAAGAGCAGATGCTAGGCCTTGAATCTCGAGTTGTCCCAGAAGCTTGTACTTCCACATCCCGAAGTCGCCCTTCCCATCGAACTTGTCCATCTTGAACCTTCCTTGCGTAGGCTCCATGGTGATTCGCGAAGAAAGATAAGTGACTTGATCTTCCTTGATGAATTTCTTTTGATCCGTCTCCTTAACCCGAGAATACAGCCTGGAGCTCTGATACCACTTGTTGCGATTCAGGTCTTGTACTTCTTCAATGGAGAACTCCGATCAAGCACCAAACCAAGTCACGATCGAATCCAACACGAAATCAAAACGGAGCACACCAAGATTTAACGAGTTCACGGTCGTCGACCGCTACGTCTCGTGGGAGACTGTCCTCCCAAAGATCCACTATCAAGAGAAAGACCTGAGCTTCACAAACCCGAAGCTCAAGCAAAGTCGATTACAAAATCACTCACACACCGAGCCTAATCTACCCACGCAAAGACCTGCGTTTACAGAAGTGATAATCCCAGAACCCAGAAGAGAAAACTAAGGTAACTCTCGATCTCTCACTATCTGAATCCGATAAGCTCTCAATGAATCTCTTTCTTGTTATTCTGTTACAGAGTTGATCGCTCCAGCTGAAGAAGACGAAGACCATTGCTTTTTAAAACGACGCCGTCTTCAATCGGATGGGCTGCTTCAATTTGCTATTGGGCTTTTACTTAAGCCCAAACGGAATCCTCTGAGCCCAAGTGATGTTAAGCCGAAGACACTTCGACACTACCTTCTCTGGATTCGTTTGATGCTTTCAGAGGATGTCTCGGAAGATGAGGTCGAGGTCCTGTGAAGAAGAAGTCGAGCTCGGCAGTTCCTGGTGTCTTCAGGGAGAGATTTCTCTTATGGACTGCATCGAACATGAAGAGGTTCTTCCCAAAAGTACTCAGCATGGATTGGATCAGGTTGCCTCTAGCTTCACTCGAGATCGCAAGGCATAAAATACTATTTTAAGCGAGTTCTGTGATGGGTCTTCAGAGGTGCTGATTTGAAAAAGTTGTTCGAAGAAGGGCTTTTGTATGATATTGACTCTACTAGCCACTCTAATAAGGTAGCAACTTCTTCTTGTGCGATTTTCGTCTTTATGTTTTTCATTTTATTTTCTATGATGATATCTTTAACCATGTATTTGTTACTATATATAATAAAAATCATTGTGGCTTATAATAGTTTTTTAATTTTTTTTTTTTCATTTACAATAAATCATACTATCTTTTTAATTGACCATTTTGGCAATAAGATAATATATATGTATTCAGTTTTGAATTTTTAAAGACTATAGTTTTGAACTCTTTAAATTTTCTTTCACGTTTTAAACTACTACATTTAATGTGTTTTCTGAGGTAGTGGACGGACGGCCATACCAACTAAGGTCGGAAGCATTACGTTTTCAGTCATTAGAATTCCATAGAACATGCTAAGTATGTTCATATGTTAGTCTTGTTACTTGAACAATAAATTTGGTGGAATACTAGAATTTAATTTTTGATTCCCTCTCTAGTTCCAACGTTTTCTCAAGAAACATAAACTAAGTTCCTTGAGATCTTGGCTACTCGAAACAAAACCCACATCATTCAAGCTATTTCAAGAAATGTAAATTCAAGTTCTTATGTTCCAAAGTCTCTTGTACAATTTCCTAGGAAAACAACATAAAGATCCTTCGTTCTACTTAGAAAATAAAAAACTTAAGCACAGAAAAAGAATCAAGTTCAATTTTTATGAATAAAAAAAACTAGAAGAATACCTCGAAGATAGTTAACCAGTTTCAGGAGATAAAAATCTCCTGGTGATTTAGTTTAGGGGACCTTGAAATATGTTGACTCTATTCAAGAGTTTGTTGAACGTATAGTGTCTTCACCAGCTGAGGAAGTACCTCTTTCAATCTGACTTGGGTTAGAGAAGCTTGAAGTCTCATTACTATCTTCAAGAATTTCTGGAACAGTTGCTGCGGGTAAACACAAGAGAGGCTTAGGTGGAACTTGGAGAGTCTCTATACTTCCCTCTAACATTTCAATGACTTTGATCATTGGTACGATCAGATGGATTGGTCTGAATACACCACAGACCAACTAATACCATTTTTCTTGCAATTTTCTCTTCCTCTTCGGTTATTTGATCCCCAAAGAAACTCATGATTTCTCCCCTCTCAGAGTCCTTATAGATCCAGTCTGGAAAGTACATTGAACTGTTATTGGATCCAGATTTCTCAAAATTTTCGATATTCCTTGCTCCAATCATCTCCAGAACGACCATGCCATAACTATATACATCTGACTTATGTGAAACTCCTCCAAAATTCTTAGAAATCACCTCAGGGGCAATGTATCCAAATGTCCCTCTTGCATCTAGCGTTGACATGATGCTCTCGTTATTTTTGCAAAGCTTGGCAAGACCGAAATCTGAAATCTTGGGACAAAAATCTCTGTCCATGAGTATGTTTTGTGGTTTTATATCAAAATGCACAATCCTCGATACACAACGATTGTGCAAATACTCTAGGCCCCGAGACAAACCTACCACAATTTTGTATAATGTTTCCCATTCCATCTTGGCTGACATAGTCTCGGCAATGAACTTGTCAAGGGATCCATTCGGCATGAAGTCGTATATGATAGCTCTCTTGTTCCCTTCATAACAAAATCCAAGCAGAGGAACAATGTTAACATGAGATGTTCTACTCATGCTAGCTATTTCATTGATGAACTCTTCTCCATTTCCATTTGCCTCTTTCAAGATCTTTACTGCAACATCTCGGCCTCCATCAGGTAATTTTCCTTTGTAGACAGTTCCAAATCCTCCTTTCCCAAGAACATGAGCAAATGAGTTTGTCATCTTCTTGACTCTTGCGTAACTATATTGTCTCAACATTACGACTTCTTCAACGTTATTTCCAGTCCAACTACTCCTCCTCGCAAGTTTTACACTCACCATTACAATGACCGCAATAATGATAGTCACAGAAACTCCTAAGACTCCTACAATAAGAGAACAAGCGTGTAAACATAGACGTTTTGCTTATGTACATGTGATTACTATCACATGGATTGAGAGATAGGGTACCGAGTTTGAGTTTTAGCTTCCATGATCGTTTTTCTGCAAAATGTTCCAACACTATGTTCAAACTAAAAGTCTTATTAAAAACAAAAATAGGCGATACATTTTTTTGTGGGAAAGAACAAAAAAAACTTACGCTTAGCTCCGTCAGTACTTTTCATTGGGGCTTTATTTGGAGACTGAGTTCCACTATCTGTTGGCGGCAGGGCCGGTGCAATGTCTTTAGATCTCCTGTGAAGATTAAAATTGTGCCATTTTGATGCTTTTTAATAGTAAAAACATAATCTCCGACAAAAATTGAAAAATGATGACTGAAACGATGGTTTCACTTACCCATGCACTGGTGATGTAGAGTTCTCGTCGTTGCTTCTCCAACATGTACAAAGTTGCATATCAGTTTACAAAAAGTAAGTACCAAACTCTTTTGTGTTAGTTTGTAAACATATAGATCCAAAGTATATCTAATCCAACTTTTATCATTCTTAAATATATCTAATCTAAAATTTATCTTTTAGAACCGTTAGTCAAAAATGGATTGGTGAGATGTTGACAGATATAACCTACCCACTAACCATAATGGTCCTCCTAACGAAATTGATCCAATCAACTAGAAACGAAATAGTGGAAGGCTATATTAAATTTCGTAATATAAGACAAATTGACAAAAATTTACTTGGTGGGAACTCTCGAGGGGCAAAAAGTGACAATATAGCCAATGGCGTTTGTGCACGTGAAGTGGTTATTAGCAAGTGGGCACTCGGTCGTGAGGATCTGCGAGTGAAGCGTCACTTGGCATTCTTCGGTAGCAGCGTAACTGCCTTCTCTGTCGCAGCATCTCTCAGGCAACCCGAATTTGTCACAAGCGCTGTCGCAAACTATACTCGGTTCATCTTCTAAAGTTCCGTTTCCCCGATGACACCTCTTGTGATTCGCGAGAGCCATGCAACCAATGCTGCTACATTCGAGGTCATCTTGTGGAGCAATCAGCAATGGAAGGTTATAACCCTCGACGAGGCTAACGTCATAGTTGTCTTGAAACTTGTTGAATTTAAACTCCGCTAGAGTCGCCGGAGGTGTGCCAGCGTTTGGAAAGCAGTCGATTTTTCCAGAGCGACAGTCTCCGGTTTGGCATGAGAAGCTCCCTGTTGAGTTGGTCGAGCAACGTGACCTACCCCAGATATGACCTTTCCATGCAGAAGGTGTGACGATTTCACGCGTCTGTCCTTTCTTGAGAACGAAGCCGGAGATGCTGAGTGGAGAACCAAGGGACTCTGTTTGGATTCCCGGCCACACAGTGAATTCGCATTTGTTTTCTATGGTAATGTTCCTCGACGTTACTTCTGCTAGAAAAAAAAAATATCATGGAATAATGACTAAACTAGGGAAGGTCATATACAAACAGCATACCTGAGATGAATAAATGTGAAACAAAGAGGAACATCAATGGTAATCTCTCCGCCATTGGCTTGAAGAAGAAGAAGAAGAAAATAAGAATTAGAATAACTCTACCAAGAAAAAAAAATACTAAGAGAAGAAAAGTAGATATGAAATAAAAATAGAAATATATCGGGAAGAAAATCTTGCCATGGAAAAGGTAAAATCCTAGGAAACTTTCGAGGCCAGACAATATCTACGCGATATCATATTTTCTCTATTTAAGTGTGAAAATCGAATGTATAGTCCAATTTTAAAGTATACTACAAAAGGTGTTTCTCCTTTTAGTAATATTTTTCTTTCGCCTTAGAAAACACGTCGAACCAATTTGTGTTCAAAAAGAAAAAAACAACCATAAATCTTATTTTATAACATTTGACGATTTGTGTTAACAATTATGATGTAAATACCTCTTTTGAGTTTGAGTTCATTGGGGAATATAGATGAAAAGTATGTCCACCGTTTCGAAATTGAAAAGATTTTCTCAGAAAATGAATTATTAGTATTTTAATATAGTTTAATTAAATAGTTAAATTTATTTATTTTTAAAAAAATATATAGTTACATTTATTTATTTTTCACAAAATTCATAAAAAATAAATCATATGAGGGACAAATTTTCCTTGTGGATTCCTTATGAATTTTTATTTTTTTAAATATTATTTTAAAACTTTCTCTCTTTTTTTCTTTTTATTATTTTCTCATTTTGAAAATCATAAGTGCATTATTGGACAGTTTTTGTAGGGTTCTTAGTTTTAAAAATAGAGAAAAAAAAATAAAAAAGAATTAGGTGGCGACTCTTCTGTGGGGAGGCGCTTCTTCTGAGAGAAGAGGCGTGAGAGAGGTTCTGTTCTCCAGCTGTTTCATTATGATTGGTTGGAAAAAAAAAATTTCTCTAAATCTTATTTTTCCTCTTCTCTCCGGTAGCTTGTTCTTCACTTGGTGTGACAAAAAAAAAAAAAAACTTATCTTGCAAACTCTCTCCTAAACAAATCTAACGATCTCTGTTTTGAATCGTATGTCATCTGCACTTCTGGTTTTTCTGTCGATCGTTATCGGAGTTTGCAGGTTCATTTCTAGTTTCTTATTATTTCTTTCTCCTGATTCTAATTTTGGTTTATTTTCAGTTCGATTTCGATATCAAGGATCCCGAAATATAATCATTTTGTTTGTTCTTGAGATAATTCTGCATAATCTACTCCTGATTCTTGCTGGATATTTGTAATTTTCGTACATTCAAATTAATTTGCATGCAAAGTGTTTTGATCTTTGGGTTTAGATAATTGACCCAGGAAATTGTATATATCCACCTTCCAATTTTTAATTACTCTTGTGTGATGGTGAAGTAGATATTTTACACTCATCTGATCTCTTCACACTTGATTTCGTTGCTTAGATTTGATCTCTCTTCGTCGTCTTGTTCAACTTAAATCAATTGCAAGTTTTGAAGAGTTTCAGAAACTGGAAACTGGTAGAGGCACGATTAGGTTCATTTTAACTTAATTTGTTATGATTTTTTACTTTCTCTCCCAGAGGCAGATACATCTTGCTCAGCACCTGTATGCCATTGTCTCTCCTCCCAGATGCACATACATCTTCGTTAGCTTTATGCCATTGTCTCCCTTCATTCTTTCTGATGAAATCATTTCATCAAATATTAGTATTCATTTAAGTTGCACATGCTTTTGGTGTTACTTCTTTTCATGATCTTTTTTTTTTCTTTGACTATTAATACATTCTTCTGTCTCTAATAATGATATTCAATCATTTAAGCAATTCTTAGTTGTCTTATGTTGCGTTGTGGTTAACATGTGGATTATTAAAAGGATCAGTCTCCTTTCTCCTTGCCTAATTGTTAACTTGTTGAATCTATGATTGCTCTCTGCAAGATCATTGCTTGCAATGGCTTTTATTGCGACTACTTATCTCCTCAAAATGTGGACTGAAGCCTGGACTGGATGGTAAGCAGAAAGTCAAAGTGAATCTCTTCTTCTATTACTCCTTCTCGGTGATCTCAGTCTGTTTTCTCTATGTTTCTACAGTTTTACAAAGTTTGGAGGCCCAGTTCCTTATTGACAAGCTGAAGATATGGCCTTTAATATTGTTTTTCGTTAATATTGTTTTTGCTTTGATCAACTTGTTAAACTTCTGTACATTTGTAAATGTGCAGGCTCATGTGTACAAATCAAAGTCTGGGGCTTGTTCTGCATTGATGAGTCGTTCACAATGGTCGGATTAGTGGAGCATATCAACACTACACGAGACACGTCGGATTACCTGTGGTACATGACTGAGTAAGTATTACAGATCTTTCAGAATCTATCAAACCCGAATGCATGTGGAAGAATTATCTGAATGCATATTGACTGTCTTCTTCACACATGAACTACATACAGAAATCACACATTGTCTATGCAGTGTTTCTGTTTTATTTGTATTTTTTTTTCTGTTATCTAATATATGTATCAATTTAATTATATTATTATGTATAATATTTATGGATTTCTGTAGATTAATTTTTTTTAATGATTTGATTATATTTCCATTAAATTTAAAAACATTTCAGAAAACAAAAAAAAAAAAAAAATTAAGAACCCAAAAGCTCTCCACTGTATGCCTCAAAATTAGAAAAAATTAACTGAGACTCTAACCTTAAATAATTTATTATTACTAATAAAATATGCTAAAGAGCCTAAAGCTGAGCTCTCCAATAATAATGCTCTAAGAAACTTTGTAAAAACCCTTCATATATGTTGTAAGTCATGCTAAATATCAAGAACTATATCTCATGTTTTTCTGGCAAATAGTTCTTTTTTGGGGCAAATATTCATTTTATAGATTTAATCTTCGAGCCTACAAACTATAGAGGGAATATTACATCCTTTTTAATTACATGTCACCTTAGGTTGTGACGTTGAAGATCAACCCTTATTTTCAGATTTCATCGCTGCATCTTATGGTCTCGTACAGACCGCTACACAAAATAGCAAAACAGTGAAAAGTTTTCCAGAGTCTCGGGTAAAACGATTTCTCTTAGAGAAAAGTAGTTCACGCTAGATTTCTCTTATAAACGAACTTTTGAGCCAAGACAATTTTTCTACTATACCAATTTTTAAAAAATTCTAAATTGCTGACTTGCTAAGTATGGAAAAATAACCTATCGAGAAGTACCATTGATTTGACGAGATAATCTATAATAGTAATCAGCACACACATCCATTCGTTTTTGAATATTTATTGGACGTAAAATATTTCACTATAATCATCTAAAAACTGCATGTTACATAATCTTTTCCATGATAGATCCAGTGATCCAGAAATAAATATTCACAATTATTGGTTCATTCAACATTCAGTCACTTCTTGCCAAACCAGTCCGGAAATTTCTGAACATTATCCGTCTTCATTACTTATACCACTATCTTGGAGACATTGTCCCGAGTTGTTCTTTAATAAAATAAAATTTTAATAAATAAAAATTTAATATGACCTATAAATTCTTTAATATGACTTATAGGTTTGAGACAATTAAATATAAATTCTATAAAAACAGTTTACAAGAATACCTCAAGATCTTGACAAGTTGTAGGTAAGAGATCCACTCTCTTTGTTGACGTTAGCTGAGGAAGACCTTGATGAACTACTTTGACTCTCTTCCACATGTTTCTTAACCTCTTTGTTGGAACATCGTAAAGTATCTTCAGTAGCTGAGAGAGTATCTCTCTCCAACTGACTTGGGTCAGAGAAGCTTGAAGTCTCATTATCATCTTCAACTGTTTCTGGAACCGTTGCGGGTAAATACAAGAGAGGTTTAGGTGGAACTTGGAGAGCCTCTAGACTCCCCTCTAACATTTCAATGACTTTGATCATTGCTGGACGATGAGATGGATTGGTCTGAATACACCATAGACCGACCAACACCAGTTTCTTTGCAATTTTCTCTTCTTCTTCGGTTATCTCGTCTCCAAAAATCTTCATGATTTCTCCCCTCTCAAAATCCTTATAGATCCAATCTGGAAAGTACATTGAAATATTGTTGGATCCAGAATGTTCAACCTTTTTGTTATTCCTTGCTCCAATCATCTCAAGAACCACCATCCCATAACTATAGACATCTGACTTATGAGAAACCCCTCCAAAATTCTTAGAAAATACTTCAGGGGCAATGTATCCTGCCGTCCCTCTGGCGTCTAGCATTGATATGATGCTCTCTTTATTTTTGCAGAGCTTAGCAAGACCAAAATCTGAAATCTTGGGACAAAGATCTTTGTCCATGAGTATGTTTTGCGGCTTTATGTCGAAATGCACAATCCTTGACACACAACGATTGTGCAAATACTCTAGGCCGCGAGAGATACCTAATGCAATGTCATATAACTTTTCCCATTCCAGCTTTGCTGACATATTCTCGGAAATAAACTTGTCGAGGGATCCATTTGGCATGAACTCGTAGATTATAGCTCTCTTGTTTCCTTCATGGCAGAATCCAAGTAAAGAAACGATATTAACATGAGATGTTCTACTCATGCTAGCTACTTCGTTGATGAACTCTTCTCCATTCCCCTTTGACTCCATTAAAATCTTCACTGCAACATCTTGGTTTCCATCCGTTAACTTCCCTTTATAGACAGTTCCAAATCCTCCTTTCCCAAGAACATGCGCAAATGAGTATGTCATCTTCTTGACTCTTACGTAACTATATCGTTTCATCATTACAACCGCTTCAATATTTTCGCCTTTCAGTTCGCTTTTTCTTGCATTCCTTGATCTTGCTATTATTGCGACCATAATGATGATCATCACAAGTGAAGCTGCTGATACTCCTGTAATAGGAGAACAATCATTTAATCTTAGGTCTTGCATGTGCATGAGAGTACTGTCAAATGGATTGAGGGATATAGGGTACCGAGTATGAGTTTTAACTTCCATGAAGATCTTTCTGCAAAGTGTTTCAACCAGGATTGCTTTTAGGAAAACTAATAAACACATGATACATTTTGGTATGACAAAAAAAAAAAAAAAAAAACTTACGTTTTGCTCCTGCAGTAGCTTCCTTACTAGGTTGAGACTGTGAGGGAGGTTCAACATTAGTTGGAGCTGGAGAAGAAAAATCTGAGGGAGGTTCCAGAGTTCCATTTTTTGTTGGAGCTGGAAATGGGGATTGAGCCACTGAACTACTGTTGATGGTTTTCCAACAAGTCACATAAATGTATATCAGATTAGCAAATTCACATTTTAGTGCATAAACATACAAAATGCTGTTTACCAACAAAAAAATAAAAAAACATACCAAATGCTCAAAAAGTTATTAAGTGCTAATCAATCGAGCTCTGTCTAGCACCTAAATCATCTAGGCGCCAATTTATTTTTTTGGGAGTGCAGCTTTTTATATAAATTCTATATTATTTTTAGAATTTTGATTTCTTCACCTCCATTTCATCAATTAGATGTCTATTTAAAAATTCATATGTCCACATAAAAAACATCAAAATCTTCCATAACAAAGTTTTAAATCAAATCATGCTTTGATAATTTTACAATTCCCATTTTAATTTTTGACATGAATTTTAAATACCCTAATCTTAAGTAAATATGAAAATGTACAAATCATCACCAAAATGGAATTCACATTGCAAATTTGTAACTATCGATCCAAAATATGCGGTCCATTTCAAGTATCATAAATCGAGAAGATATCTATAGAATGAATGGTCGAAACTAGAGCCGTGTGATGTCTTAAAGTGGACTACCCTACTACGTAACGTCTTCTGACGGAATATATAAACGAGTAGAGAAAGGGTATTTACGGGAATTTACTTGGTGGTGTTCGGAATAGTCGACGGACAAAATGTAATTACGTAGTTAGGTGAGTTTGAGCATGTGAAGGTGCTGGTTGCATCGTCATAATCATAGCTATAAGCCAGTGGACACTCGTTCTTGAAGTTTTGCGAGTAAAGCGTCGGCCGACATGTACTAGCATTGGTGCAACAGAAAGTTGGATTCTTGAATGCCTGACAAGCACTCATGCAGGCCACTGGCTGTTCCCCACCGACCTTAAGCTCCGATGGACACGTCTTGTTCAGGTTGACCACACAACCGATGGTTCTGCACTCCCCGCCACGCTGTGGATGCTGCGGGGCAATCACCAACGGGAGGTTGTAACCATCCACGACGCTTACGTCATAGAAGTCTTGATCGCTATTGCCGACGGAAAGCTCGGCTAGAGTCGTTGGAGGTGTTGATGGTATTGAAATTAAACTTGATTTTGGGATAAGATATATGTGTAGAAAAATCTAGATTTGTATGATAAAAAATCTAGATATTATGGTAGAAAAATCTAGGAAGTAAGGAGGTTATGGATAAGATATTTGTGTAGAAAAATCTAGATTTGTATGATAAAAAATCTAGATATTATATTAGAAAAATCTAGGAAGTAAGGAGGTTAGGATAAGATATTTTTGTTGAAAAATCTAGATATTATATTAAAAAATTTAGAAAATTAAAAAATATCTAGGTTAAGAAGGTTAGAGTAGAAAAATCTAGATTTATGTTGTAAGATCTTTTGGAGGCTATAAATACCTCCTCACCCCATCATTTGTAAAAAGTATAAGAAGTTGAAATAAGAAAGTGTGTTCATCATAAGTTCAAATACTCTCTCTAAAATTCTTTCAAGTATTTTCTAAGTGTTCTTCCATATTCATTTTCATACTTAGAAGTTTATTCTCTCGGGTCTCGGGTATTACGGTCTTGGGCTAGTGCAAAGCACTATCGGTGTTGGTTTCTTTACATGGTATCAGAGCCATTCTAATTTGGTTCTTTTCAAGATCGAGATTTAAAGAGAGCTTGAGTTTATTCTAAGTATGGAGTCAATGGGTCGTGTTGTTGGATTGGGAATGGAGATCTTAAACCAATCTAACTACCGGTTATGGAAGTCATGTATGGAGTCATACTTGGTGAGTGAGGACTTATGGGATGTCGTCGGCGGTAGTAGCACAACACCACCAAGGGGAGATGCTACAACAGCGGAAGCGACAAAGGAATGGACACGGAAGAATGCCAAGGCGGAGTTTGCGTTGAAGAGGTCAATATCCTCGGGAGTATTTGAGCATGTCTCAAGGTGCACATCCGCTAGTTCCATTTGGCAGGCGCTGGATCAGTTGTTCAACAAGAAGAATGAAGCTCGTCTACAGCTGTTAGAGAATGAGCTGGCGAATGCGAAGCAGGGGGAGTCTTCAATCTCAGAGTTCTTCATCAAGGTAAAGAACCTTTGCTCTGAGATTAATACTCTTAACCCTGAGGAATCTATTTCGGAAGCACGGTTAAAGCGGTCTATTATTCGAGGTCTACGGCCCGAGTATACACCGTTTGTGACTTCCGTTCAAGGATGGGCTACACAACCTTCCTTGGAGGAGTTTGAGAACCTGCTAGCTTCGCAAGAATCATTAGCCACACAAATGGCTGGAGTCAAAATCCAAGATGACTCGGGGAGTGCTTTCGTAGCTCGGAGGCAACAGAGCTTCAAAGGCAAACCCAAGTTTGAAGGTCCAAAGAACAATGATGGACGGGAAGGATCTTCTACGGGAGATAAGAAGAGGTTCAAGTGCTACCGGTGTGGAAAGCTTGGACACTTCAAAAAGGACTGCAGAGTCAAGCTGAAGGAAACAAATATGGCAGAATCAAAAGCTCATGCTGAAGACGAAGAATGGGGAAAATGCTTCACGGTGGAGGCTGCATCTTCAGGTACATCCAAAACTAAAAATCTGGGAAATGATTGGATCGTGGACTCTGGTTGTAGCCATCATATTACCGGAGATGAGAAGTTATTTTCTAATCTTCAAAGTCATGACGGGAAAGAAGCCATTATTACCGCGGATAATTCAGTCCACCGGGTTGAGAAGGAAGGGACTGTTGTCATTGAAGGAGATGATGGAAGTCCAATCACTCTCAAGAATGTATATCATGTCCCTGGAGTAAAGAAGAATCTTCTCTCAATGGTGAATGCGGTAGACTCAGGTAACTACGTTTTATTTGGCCCAAAAGATGTTAATTCTTGAAAAATATTCAGGAATTAAAGGCAGACGTAGTTCACACCGGAGCACGGGTCAAAGATCTTTATGTCTTATCTGCCTCCAACACTTATGTGGAGAAGATGAGCACGAATGATAATGCCTTTATATGGCATGCAAGGCTTGGGCATATAAATATGACTAAGCTCAAAGTCATGGTGAATAAAGATCTGGTGAATGGGCTCCCAAAGTTGAAGATTCAGAATGAAGGAATACTTTGTGAAGGTTGTCAATATGGAAAATCACATAGGCTTCCATTTGACAACTCTACTTCACGATGCAGCGCTCCATTGGAGAGGGTCCATAGTGACTTGATGGGTCCAATGAGAACATCCTCCTATTCCGGTTCCGCTACATGTTGCTGTTCGTTGATGACTTCTCACGGTACACTTGGGTATACTTCGTGAAGGAAAAATCAGAGGTATTTTCAAGGTTTCAAGAATTCAAGGTCACCGTGGAAGGAGAGTTAGATCGGAAGATCAAGACTCTAAGGACGGTTAATGGAGGGGAGTTTATGTCAAAGGAGTTTCTCTCTTTCTGCCAGAAGCATGGTATCAAGAGAGAATTTACATGTCCATATACACCTCAACAGAATGGAGTAGCAGAAAGGAAGATCAGACATCTAAGCGAGACTTGTAGAAGCTGGCTACATGCGAAGAATTTACCTAAGGCCTTATGGGCGAAAGGTATGAGATGTGCAGCCTATGTCATCAACCGGATGCCGCTTAGTCCAAATAATATGAAGTCTCCATATGAGATGGTTCACAAGAAGAAGCCAACGGTGAAACATCTCAGGGTATTTGGATCAATCTGCTACGTCCATGTGTTCGATTCTCATAGAACCAAGCTGGAGGCAAAGGCAAAGAAGTGCATCTTTGTCGGCTATGATGAACAAAGGAAGGGTTGGAGGTGTATGGATCCAGAGACACACAGGTACATTGTATCTCGTGATGTTGTCTTTGATGAAGTTTCTTCCTATTATGGACCTCCTCAAGTCTTGTTTGAGAAAGATGGTACGAGTTCCCTCAAAGGTGATGAACCAGCTGTTCAGATACCAAGTGAAGGTGGAAGTTCTGAACAAGAAACACAAGGTGAAAGGGGGAGCACAAACCAAGAAGAAGATGAGGAAGAAGACCATGGTTCCATGGCTAATCAACGGCCGAAACGGAACATTGTCAAGCCTGCTCGTTCAGAGATGACAGTTTTGTCACTACTTACTCATGTTATTTTGCAGCTCCATTAGATGAAGAAGAGCCATCATCATATGATGAAGCAAAAGGAGTTAAAGAGTGGGAGACCGCAATGAATGAGGAGATGGATGCTCTTAAAAAGAATGAAACTTGGGATTTGGTTCCAAACCCAAGGATGTCCAACCCGTCTCATGCAAGTGGGTGTACCGTATCAAGCGAAGGACGGATGGAAGCATTGATAGATACAAAGGAAGGTTGGTTGCTCGGGGATTCTCCCAGAAGTATGGAGAAGATTATGATGAGACTTTCAGTCCAGTGGCAAAGATGACTACGGTACGTTCACTTTTATCTTTAGCTGCAAGCTTTGGCTGGAAGTTATGGCAGTTAGATGTGAAGAATGCATTTTTATATGGAGAACTCGATAAGGAAATTTATATGGAGCAACCACCTGGTTACACATCAAGAGAGCATCCTGACTATGTGTGCAAGCTAAAGAAGGCTCTATATGGGTTAAAACAAGCTCCAAGAGCCTGGTATGGAAAGCTTGCTCAGTTTCTTCAGTTCTGCGGGTTTGTCCCATCTAATTCTGATCCGAGCCTATTCCTCAAGAAGAATGGAAGAGTCCACGTGGTAGTTCTTCTTTACGTGGATGACCTGATAATTTCTGGGAATGATGAAGCGGAAATCGCTCGTCTACAAGAGGATATGTCAATAAGGTTTGAGATGAAGAAGTTGGGTGAGCTTAATAACTTCCTTGGATTGGAGGTTGAAAGAGTAAATGATGGAATATTCATCGGCCAACAAAGTTATGCAAGAAGGATTGTTGAGAAGTTTGGGGTACACGAAGGAAAGACACGTACTACTCCGATGGATGTAAACGTTAAGTTGAAGCGCGATGAAGGATCTCTGCTACCCAATCCTCGACCTTACCGATCCCTTGTAGGAAGTCTTCTGTACTTAACCATTACAAGGCCTGACATTTCCTTTGCGGTTGGTCTTGTAAGTCGGTTTATGCAGACACCGAGGAAGCCACATCTAGAAGCAGCGAAGAAGATCTTGAAGTATGTGAAGACAACTCTTGGCATGGGTTTGATGTATAAGTACAATGCCAAGGTCTCTCTCTATGGATTCACGGATGCAGACTTTGGTGGAGATCTGGATGATCGGAAATCGACTTCGGGCTATGTGTTTTTGTGTGGAGACACAAGCGTTTCATGGTGCAGCAAGAAGCAAGCAACAATATCGCTGTAAACCACTGAAGCGGAGTATAAAGCTTCAACACTCGCAGCTCAAGAGTGCATTTGGCTTCGAAGACTCCTTGAAGACTTGTTCGAGCCAATCAACAAGCCAGTTACTATCTATGGAGATAATCAGAGTGCTATCAAGCTGGCGAATAATCCGGTGTTCCATGCAAGGACTAAGCATATTGAGTTGGAACATCACTTCATACGGGAGAAGGTGCTTGATGGAACGATTGAAGCTTTGGAGGTTCGAAGTGAAGATAATGTTGCAGATATCTTCACCAAGTCACTGCCAAAAGGCCAGTTTGAACTACTTCGTTCAAAGCTCGGGATGGTTGACAAAATCAAGTTTAAGGGGGAGTATTGAAATTAAACTTGATTTTGGGATAAGATATATGTGTAGAAAAATCTAGATTTGTATGATAAAAAATCTAGATATTATGGTAGAAAAATCTAGGAAGTAAGGAGGTTATGGATAAGATATTTGTGTAGAAAAATCTAGATTTGTATGATAAAAAATCTAGATATTATATTAGAAAAATCTAGGAAGTAAGGAGGTTAGGATAAGATATTTTGTTGAAAAATCTAGATATTATATTAAAAAATTTAGAAAATTAAAAAATATCTAGGTTAAGGAGGTTAGAGTAGAAAAAATCTAGATTTATGTTGTAAGATCTTTTGGAGGCTATAAATACCTCCTCACCCCATCATTTGTAAAAGTATAAGAAGTTGAAATAAGAAAGTGTGTTCATCATAAGTTCAAATACTCTCTCTAAAATTCTTTCAAGTATTTTCTAAGTGTTCTTCCATATTCATTTTCATACTTAGAAGTTTATTCTCTCGGGTCTCGGGTATTACGGTCTTGGGCTAGTGCAAAGCACTATCGGTGTTGGTTTCTTTACAGATGGGCGTCCGGAGCACTCAATTTTTCCGGAACCGCAGTCTCCGGTGGCGCAGGAGAAACTCCCGGTTGAGTTGGTGGAGCAGAGTGATCTATCCCAGAAACGGCCTGTCCATGAGGACGGCGTGTTGATGACACGAGCCTCTCCTTTCTTCAGAACGAAACCGGTGGTGGAGAGAGAATAGCCCGGACCAGATGAGGCTCCTGGCCAGACAGTGTAATCGCATTTGTTCTCTATGGTAATGTTCCTCGACGTTACTCCTACGATTTCAAGAACGAAACGACTGAAAACTAGAATAAAATTCATCAAACAAGGAAGTCTTCTCTGAGAAAACGGAGTACCTGAGACGAGCAAAGATGAAGCGAGAAGGAATATCAATACCAACTCATCGGCCATTGACTCGGAGAAAGAAGGTAAACGAAAAACTATTTTAGAATAAGAGGAAACAATGAGGAAAAAGAGAACTAGACTATGAATTAAAGATTTGAGTACCCTTTGTAATCTATAATTATTAGGGACTTTTCGAAAAAAATTCTTGCAAAGGAAGAAGGAACTGGAAACTTCCTTCAGGCTTTGAAAAAATAAAATTTCTGTTTAGGTCTTCAACTTATCTCTTTGATAGGTAATAATGAGAGTTTTGGTTCTTTATAGACCATCCACGTAGACAACAAAACATCTCTACCTCAGCAAACATATTCGGAGAAATAATCAATTAATCAGATTAAGGCCATATGTCAATATTTTGTCACATCAAGAGAGGTACACATGGCATAATTAATGCTAATGAACCCTTCTAGATAGGTTTAATGGAAACTTATATTTTCAACCTAACGTTTCATCAGCGCCTTTGCTCTTTCTTCCTAAATAGACAAACCCGGATTCAAAGTTTTGAAAGTGGGCTTTGCGCTGATCTACTGTTGAAAAATTATCTATTTGTAGTCGGAAACATTGCTTTTAGATGAAGATGATCTATCCACTCCAAACCATTGCTAAGGTTTGTGTTGACGTTTATGCTTCTTTAAGTTCTTTTTCCAAACAAAGAGACAACCAATTTAGGATCGTTGATTCTTTGATGCCGCATTACAACTCGAACACTGCTTACATAGCCTTTGATAAATAAGATCATTTTGATAATTTCAGATATGAGCATTATATATGTATCTAGAATCCAATCATATCTTGTATTGCTTTTGAAGCTACAAGAATCATTGGCTCTATGTATTAATACCACAAACTATAATTGCTTCTTTTTTTTGAAATCTAGTAAAGTTTTTTTCTTTTCTGATGGGACTCTCTTTTTTAAGTGATTCACTTCTTCAAGTCCAAGTTAATTTTTTTACGACTTTGGCTTTTGATATGTCCCTTTTATGTGATCTTCTTCTATCTCAAAAGTAATTACAAGTCTCTCAAGTCTGCTCTCATGTGTTGTACTTCTTACAAAATTAATCAGGATGTGTGTGTAGCCCTGGGCATTTTAACCGAAAACCGAAACCGAACCGAAACCGAACCGAAATAACCGAAACCGAACCGAACCGAATTTTATGATTAACCGAACGGTTACTAAATTTCTATAACAAAAAAAACCGAACCGAAACCGAACCGAACCGAAACCGAACGGATAACCGAATATCCGAAATACGATCCATATATTTAAAAATATTATTTATATTTATATTTAAAATAATTAAATAATTAAAATTAACCAAATATTAGTAAAAAACCGAATTATCCAAATTATCCAAATGTTTTATCCAAAATATCCGAAATTATCCGATATTATCCGAAGTTATCCGGTTTTTTATCCAAATTATCCAAAAAATATTAAAAAAACCGGAACCGAAACCGAAATAACCGAACCGAAACCGAACCGAATTTTATGATTAACCGAACGGTTACTAAATCTCTATAACCGAAAAACCGAAAACCGAAAAAACCGAACCGAAACCGAACCAAATTTTATGATTAACCGAACGGTTACTAAATATCTATAACCGAAAAAACCGAAAACCGAAACCGAACCGAACCGAACCGAAAACCAAACGCCCAGGACTATGCGTGTGTGTGTTTTCACATGTGTTGTACCTCTCACTTAGCTCTTACTTACTCGGTTTGTAGAAATGTTTTGGTGTGGCTTCTAATAAATTTTTGCTTCCAAATTGTTCGAATAAGCCTATTGCATTTGATTATTTTTTTTAATAAAAAGAAAAAACAAAGCAGTAAAATGAACTTAACATACCGGTTAAGCGGGAGTTATTGCAATAATTTAGATTCAACAATTCGTAGTCGGACCGGTCGTACCGGTCAATTTTCAAAACATTATTTACATCTCAAAACCGTCCGGTTAAGTCTACTGTTTCCCCTCTCCATCTGCTTATCCTCTTAACGTTTCCTTTAACAATTCTTCACTGGAAACCTTTAAAAATCGAGCCAAAATCTCTGCTATTTTGTCTGAAGAAGCAATTTCTCCATCTTGTTTTTGTGTTTTTTCAGTTGCGGTGATGTTTGCTGCGTCATCTCCTCCGATTACATCTCTTCTCTACCCAAAAGCTTGTAAATTTGGTCAATCAAAATCGGATTCCAAGAGACTCTTCTCTCTTCGTGCTTCTTCGTTGCCTGTTTATGATAACAAGCTTAAAGCTGAATACACACCATGGCTTATCGTTGGACTTGGGAACCCTGGAACAAAGTATTACGGAACAAGGCATAATGTAAAGTTTCAATCTTTACATTTCGTTCTGGTCTTTACATATTCGAAAGATCTCTTCTTTTTTGATTAATTCTTCACTCGTTTTGTTATGTGCAGATTGGTTTCGAGATGATTGACCACATTGCTCGAACAACAGACATTTCCATGAACACAATTCAGTCCAAGGCTTTGGTCGGAATAGGTTCTCTCTTCTCACCAACTTCTTGTTTCTAATTTCACATTGTTTTGTTAATTTGGGACTCACTATGTGACCAGAACAGGTGCTGTTGGAGAAGTTCCGGTTTTGTTGGTTAAACCTCAAGCTTACATGAATTTTAGTGGTGAATCGGTTAGTTCTTTCATCTCTCGAGTGATATAACTTCTTGTCTATAACTCAAAAGTCTTTGGCTTTTATATATTTATTTAACTTGAATTGTCTGTATGTTTTATCTTTGAAGGTTGGGCCATTAGCGGCTTATTATCAAGTACCCTTACGCCACATTCTGATGGTAAGTGCGAAGTCTTTTCCTCTATTGCTGTGTAATGATAATGAAACAGAGTTGATCAAGAGATTTGTATTTGCCTTTATGATGGTGTTAGATATATGATGACATGGGTTTGCCTAATGGTGTCTTGAGGCTTCAACCAAAAGGAGGACACAGCCACCACAACGGGTAAGTGATGTCTTTTGTTTTAACTTCTAAGAGAAGGGACAAAGACTCCTTCTTGGCTTATAAATATATAAAGGAAAGTAACCATTGATGATGTTATAATTTTCATTATTTCGAGTAATGTAACTGGACATGTTGAATTTGTTCACAATTTCTGAACTTAGTCCACATTCTTGAAGAAGGGTGATGTTTATCTTGAAAGGACACATAAGTTCAAGAACAAGATCCATGGATAATGAACTAGATAGCCATTGATAGTGCTTTTCTGAAGAGGACTATAACTTCTTCTGTTCTGTGTCAGGTTGAAGAATGTGAGTGAACATTTAAATGGTTGTCGTAGCTTTCCTCGCTTATCAATCGGTTTGTGTTCTAGCTTCACCTGATGAATGTCCTCTTCCGCCAAATTAGCTTTGTACAGTCATAGTATAACTGTCTGTTAAATTGCAGGAATTGGGAATCCACCGGGAAGTATGGACATGAAAGCGTTTCTTCTCCAGAAATTTAGCCCCTTAGAGCGTAAACAGGTAATAGAAGTCAGCTTCAACCTAGACACCAGTACATTGATCTCTGAAAGTCTGAAACTTTTTTTGAATTAATGTCATCCTACGTCTATTTTGTTTATTGAACTTACATCAACTTATATATGGGTATGTTGAACTTGAATCATGTTAGATCGATGCGGGAATGGAACAAGGTGTTGAAGCTGTGAGGACAGTTGTTGAATATGGGTTCAACGACACAATATCTAGATTCAATTTGGGGCAGAAGTACAAGTTCCACACAATTTGATTCCTCTGACATTTGCATCATCATGTTTCTACCTGTCACAGTGACAAGTAACACACATTGTTACTATCCTTAGTTTTTGTCTTACTAAATAGGTTATGTTGTAAGCTTTATATTATTGAAATTAATTTCAGATGTTTTGCCTCTCATACATTGTGAATGTAAACCTCTGTTTTTCTCTGTAGATCCAATGTACTCATCTCTCAAATTCCGACACACATCAGCTAATTCATTCGTGTTCCTGACTTGAAAGGAAAAAAACAGCTTTGTATGCGGACCGTGTATTCAAGGCAAGCAAGTGAAAGCTGTTTTTAAAAGTCTGAATAATTCTCTTGATTTATTCATTGTAGTTACAAACGTATTTATACACATGATGGTTACAATCAAGTAAGATCGTTCTTCCTAAGATACAGCACATAATATCTTGACTGTTACAAACTGACTTAAGAATATATTTGGTATATTCTTTCACCCTCTCTCCCTTAGTCTGAGCGTGGGATTGTTAAGGTGGAGTGATAGAGGGAGCTAATGTTGTCACAGAAGATCAATGTAGCTTTTGACATAGGAATATATAGCTCGAGAAGCAAGTTTCTTATCCAACAAGTGTTTGCCACACCTCTGTATTCCGCTTCGCCGTTTGTTGTCGTTCCGAAGACCACGATACCAAGTTTTCACCTAGATAAACACAGTAGCCGGAAGTGGAGCGAATGGCACTGTTTATTGTTCTTATCATCCTTTCGGATTTGCCATTTTTTTGATGAGACATATGGGAGCAGGTAAATCGGAAAACAATGCCATTGGCATCGAAATGTTCCAAAAAACGATTGTATTTATACCCCCATTGTCGCATTGTAAGGCCTTTATGTTGGTGTTGAATTGAGTTTTCACATAAAAGGAAAAATGTAAGAATTTGGAGAAGACATCACTCTTATTTCGAATTGGGTAAACCCAAAGGAAATGTGAAAAATCATCTAGGAAGAGCACCTAATATCTGATCCCACTTAGTGGGTACAGGTGAGAGGAGCAGACATCCGAGTGTATGAGTTCAAAAGGTTTGGAGCTTTGAGATTTAAAGAGTTCATAAACGGAAGCTTATATTCTTTCAGTTTCAATATGAGAAACACTACATTTTTTGTCTGGTCAACTAACACTACCATTTATCTTTGATACATGGAAACAAACACTGTATCTATGGGCAGGAACAAAATATCTTTTTTTTTTTTCTTTCCATCTGTTATTTAATTTCAAAGTGTTCCAAGGAACTGAACACTATAATAGCTATACAACAGAGTTCATATGGACAGAACAGACCAACAACGTAACTAAGCCGGCTGTCCTATGGAGAGAAACCGGAGACAGCCCACAAGATTGGGAGACTTACAAACATACAAATTACAACTCCAAGAAAGGAAAACAATAAACAAAGTCAAGCAAACCAAAGCCCTAACCTGAACTGACACTGAAAGCAGACCTACCAAATCTTCAAATAACCGGAAAACGTTGAAGCTAAGCTGGAAAACTAGCAAACCTGGCGCCCTCCACCAGATAACCGGAGAGATGCAGGAAGAACTAAACTGAGAGCAACCAAATAGTAACAACAGAAGAGAACAATAAGGCACACCAAGGATAAGCAAAGGAACAACACCAACTCCAACACACAAGCATCCTGAAGACATTCAGGCGAGAAAGGCCCAAAGAGAGACCACTTTGAACATACTGGGGAAACGCCAGAAAGGCCCAACCACTCTTACACGCGGACACTCGCGTACCAGCCTAAGCCACCTACAGACAACATACTGGCCACCTACTCGCAAGATAAGAACAACTGACCGAAGCAGAAGCAAAATATCTAAGATAGTTGATCTAAACTTTTTTTTTCTACAAGAGATCTCTAACATAATCTAACCCCTAAAACATCGGCCTGACTTGCTTAACCACATTCGGACTGACTTAGGCGATAGAGAACGCTTGACATCTCATCAATGGCTTCCAGAGTTTCTACAACCCTTAACGCAGACGTACGGGTGACAGGTCTAGGTGGACACGCTATGTCCCTTAGATCGCCCTCTAACATTTCGATGACTCTGCTCATTTTTGGTCGATCAGATGGATCCTGCTGAATACACCACAGAGCAACCAATACCAACTTCTTCGCAATTTTCTCATCTTCTTCGGTTATCTGATCGCCAAACATGCTCACAATTTCCCCTCTCTCAATATCCTCATAGATCCAATGTGGGAAGTGAGTTGAACTGTTGTTCGATCCCTGATCTTCAGCTTTGTCTCTATTCCTTAATCCGATAATCTCAAATATCACCATTCCAAGACTATAAACATCTGCTTTATATCCTTTGAAGTCCCCAGAAGCTACTTCAGGAGCCATATAGCCGAACGTACCTCCTCCACATTGCATTGACATGATGCTCTCCTTGGCTTTGCAGAGCTCAGCCAGCCCAAAGTCAGCAATCTTGGGTTGGTCATCTTTGTCCAAGAGTATGTTATCCGGCTTTATATCAAAATGCACAATCCTCTTTCCACAACCATTGTGGAGATAGTCTAGGCCGCGAGCGACACCCAGTACACTGGCGTGAGACTTTTCCCATGGCATCATCGTTGTCTTATGCTTGCTTATGAGCTCTTTCAGTGAACCATTGGGCATATACTCATAGACTAGAGCTTTAAACTTCCTTTCAAAACAGAATCCAACAAGAGGGACAATATTAACATGCGATGTTCGACTCAAGCTTCCTAATTCCTTGCGGAACAGATCTTTGTCCCCCTTTGAGTTCTTTAATTTCTTCACGGCAACATCTCGTCCGTTTCTGGGCAACGTTCCTTTATAGACGATCCCAAATCCTCCTTCCCCGAGAACTTGCTTAAATGATTTCGTCATCTTCTTGATATCTGCGTAAGTATATTCTTTCAGCAATATTAAGCGGTTGAAACCATCCACCCTTGTACGCTTCCTTCTCGCATTCTCCATTCTCTCATTACACGCTTTCAGCACTTTCACAACCACAAAGATGATGATTATAGCTGAAACTATCGAGGCTCCTACAGTAAGATAAGAAGAATCAAAACTTAAGTTTCTATGCAGAGGAGAGAACTGATGCCACATGAATTGAGCAATAAGGTACCTATAATGACTCTTAACTTCCATGATGATTTTACTGCAAAAGAAAAGAAAAAACAGTTAAGATAAAAAAAATTAAAAGATGGAAAAGATGGATTTAATGACTTGTTGTTGACTTGCTCACACTAATAACAACATTTTATTTGGTTATTAAATCCAACTATCAAGAGAATGTCGATAACACATCCACACGAATACGACTTGCAATTTTCAAACATTAACAGGTTATGAAGTTGTCCTGAACAATAAATGTTAATTTGGAGGGAGTGAAGTTGTTGATTAAATCCTGCAACGAAGGCAAAGCTTCAAGTAGAAGAGGAGAAGAAGAGAAGCAGATGAATGATGAAGAACAATGTAGATATCAAGAGTAAAGTGTTTCTCTTGTTGTCTCTAAATACAGAAAGACTGAGAGAGAAAAGAGTAAAACACTAAGAAGAGAGCAGAAGAGAGAGCTGTGAGTAAGAGAGAGAGTAAAAAGAGAGAAACAGGTAGTAAGAAACCTGCAACACCTGCAGTTTTCAGAATAAGTTTAACATGGTATCAGATCTATAGTTGTCTTGGAGCCTGTTCAAGAGGAAGAATGAGTCCATGGAGAAATTACCTCTCTGCCGTGGAGGAAGAAGAAAGAAGCGGCAAAGGAGAAGCCGTGAGAGAAGAAAAAGAAGAAGAAGAGGGAGGTGATGGAGTTGGAATCCTCACAAGAATAATGGAAGCGACGGTGGTTCGAATCGGAAGGGACCACCAGAAGAGATTGACTAAAAGAGAAGGATGGAGGCAAGTCCAAGGAAGAGACTGAACAGAGGTGTGTTTTGCGATGGGCTTGATGAAAGAAAGAAGAATCGAAGTGGAGATTAAGTTTAGTTTGTGAGATTTTGTGATGAACACATGAAGAACTAGAGAATAAATGGAGAGAGAGAGGAGTTTAATCCATGATTTTATTAAGAGTTAAGTGAGAGAGTGTTTTCACATCTGTTATACAATCGACCAAGACTACAATATATAAAGAGAGAAACAATTTTAAAAATGCATAAGGAGATGAAAGGGGACAAGCACAAACGGTTGGAAATGGAACTGTTCCTTTCTTGACCAGAGCTGTATGAGATCTCACAGCTTATTCTTCTTGCCTTCTTTTTCCTTCACGAGACTTCTCCTCATTTGTTTCACACTTCTTTTTCCCTTAATTGTTGGTCTCGAACTTTGTACATCTTTTTTATTTTCTCCTCACAGACTTTGCATATGAACATGAATCCCCAACTTTCCACATTCTTGAATTTGTGCTCCTTGAGGTCTTCATTTCAACACTCCCCCTCAAGCTTGATCTCAGGATGTCTAGGATCAAGCTTGGAACCATGAAGACCTGCCTCATTAAAAACCTAAGTAACGAAAAACCCAGTGGGACAAAACATTACTTAGGGAAAAAGAGTGCAGACTCCATGGTTACGAGGATCACGGTCTTGTGATGTCAATGAGTCCAAGCCGTGGATGAATAGACTCGCACATTGCCTTGCTTGAACCCTTTGTGAAAATGTCAGCTAACTGATCTTCACTTCTTGTAAAACACGGTAGAATCACTTCATTCTCCATCAGTTGCCTAACCTTGTGACAATCCACCTCTATGTGTTTTGTCCTTTCATGGAACACATTGTTGGACGCTATATGGATAGCAGCTTGATTGTCACAGTGCATTGTAATTGGGTCGGTTGATTCAATTCCCAAATCTTTTAGAATCGCTTTGAGCCAGACTAGTTCATTAGATAGCTTTCCCATAGCCCTATACTCAGCTTCAGCACTTGAACATGACACCACCTTCTGCTTCTTGCTCTTCCAAGTAACAAGGTTGCCTCCTATGAAAGTGCAGTAACCGGTTGTAGACCTTCTATCTTCTCTATCACCAACCCAATCAGCATCACAATATCCAACTATTTCTGAGCTCCTATTACATCCCATCCAAACACCTTGACCAGGTGCATCATTCAGGTACTTCAGTATCCTACACACCATGTTCCAATGGTGGACTTTTGGAGCTTGCATGTGTTGGCTCACTTGATTGACAGCAAAGCAGATATCTGGACGAGTAATGGTTAAGTAGATGAGTTTACCTACTAGTCTTCGGTACTCTTTAACATTGTCATACAGCTGATCATCACTCTCCCCCTCTTTTATGACCTTGTAGCCATCTTCAAGAGGTGTTTTTGCGGTTTTCCCTCCAAGGTGTCCTGTTTCCTTAAGCATGTCTAATGCATATTTTCTTTGAGAAAGAAACAGCCCTTCTTCTGTTCGGCAAATCTCTATCCCTAAGAAGTACTTGAGCTCCCCTAAGTCTTTAATGTCAAAGACCGACTTCAGATACTCCTTTGTGGCTTGAATCCCATCCTTATCATTTCCTGATATGATAATGTCATCCACATAGATCAGAACCACAATGATTCCTCTTGGACTGGGAAGTGTAAAGAGCGTGTGATCAGCTTCTGACTTCCTGAATCCTCTGTCTCTCAAAGTCATGCTTAGTTTGTGATACCAAGCCCTTGGTGATTGCTTCAAGCCATAAATTGCCTTTCTTAATCTCAGAACTTTCCCTGGAGTCACTGTCTCTTCTAACCCTGGTGGTGGTTTCATGTAGACTTCTTCTTCTAACTCCCCCTGAAGGAATGCATTCTTGACATCCATTTGCCAAAGGTCCCACTTAAGGTTGGTAGCCAAAGAGAGGATTACTCTAACTGTGTGAAGCTTGGCCACTGGGGCAAATGTATCCACATAGTCTTCACCATACACTTGTGTATATCCTCTAGCAACCAATCTGGCCTTATGTCTCTCAATTTCGCCATTGCTCTTATACTTGATAATGAATATCCATAGCCTTCTTCCCTTTTGGGAGGTCTGCTTCATCCCATGTATGGTTCTTCTTCATTGCACCAGTCTCATCACCTACTGCATTTCTCCATACCTTGTGAACTTTAGCCTCTTCATATGATCTTGGAATCTGAATTGCTTGATCCAGGCTGCTTATAAATGCTTGGTGTTCAACCGGGAAATGAGCAAATAAGCATACTACTTGAGTTGGGTGAGAGACCGCTTGAGAATTGTAGCAAAATCTGGTTTTAATCCAGTTTGATGGATCCTTTCTTATCCTTGTGCTTCTCCTTAGTCCTACTGCTTGCTCTTGAACTGATTCAACTTGGTTTTGTACTGGTTCAGCCGTTTGTATCACCTCTTGAACATCCTCGTCTTGATCATGTGAAGATGGAGCATGTTCATCAGCCTCCATATGTGTGTCCCCCTCATGATCAAGGGGAGGAGCGGAGCCCAAGGAGTGAGCAGGAGGAGGAGCCATAGTAGCAGGAACCCGAGGAGGAGGATCGTCTCTGTTTTGAGAAAGACTGAGGTTGGTGGCACGATCAGAGGGAGCGTGGGATAGGTCCTGAAGATCATCCCAACTTCTTTCTTTGTAGAACCCTTTATCCTCAACAAACTTCACATCCCTTGAAACTAACACCTTTCTTGATTCTGGATCATAACATTTGTATCCTTTTTGAGTGGTGGAGTATCCAATGAACATGGCTTTGACACTCTTTGCATCAAGTTTGGTCCTATGTTCACCTGGAATAAGAACAAAACAAACACACCCAAATATGCGTAAGTGATCAAGAGAAGGTGAAGTATCATTCAGAACTTGAAAAGGAGAGAGATCATTGAGAATGCGAGTGGGGATCCTGTTAATGAGGTAGCAAGCCGAGAGTACAGCATCTCCCCAAAAGCGTTTAGGGACATTGGTATGAAACATCATGGACCTAGCCACCTCCATCAAATGTCTGTTCTTGCGTTCAGCAACCCCATTTTGTTGAGGAGTGTAGGGACAGCTGGTTTGATGAATAATGCCATGCTTGGTCAAGTGTTCCTTGAATGCAAGGCTTGTATATTCCCCCCCATTATCTGACCTGAAGATCTTAATCTTTGCATTAAAGTGATTAGTCACATAATTTTGAAAATTGTGAAATGCTTCTAACACCCTATCTTTTGATTGCATTAATGTAATCCATGTGTATTTAGACTTTTCATCAATGAAGGTGACAAAGTATTTGTGATTTTCTCTAGATAAACAAGGAGCAGTCCACACATCAGAGTGAATAAGATCAAAACAATTCTCATAAACAGTAACTGATTTAGGAAACACACTTTTACAATGTTTTCCAAGAATACAAGCTTCACAATCAGCAGTTTTAAAAGAAATACTTGGAAAAAGCAAGTTCAAAGCTCTTGAATGGGGATGTCCTAGTCTAGCATGCCACATTACGTTATTAGCAAGAGCAGAGACAGAATTGAAAGCGGAAACATAATGAGAGATAGGCTTTGTGTCTTTGAGTAGATAGAGGCCACCCTTGGTCACACCTTTCCCAAGAGTTCTTTTGGTATCAATATCCTGAAAAGAGACATCATTAGGACTGAAGGTAATAGTGCAATTTAAATCAGTAGTAGCCTTCTGAACTGACAGTAATTGGATTTAAATCTAGGCAAAAATAAGGCTTTAGTGGGTTTATCAAACAGTTTCAAATCGCCTATACCCTCAATAGGAACCTTAGTTCCATTTGCAATCTCCACATCTCCTAACATAGGTTCAACATTGCTAATCAAGTTCAGGTCACTAATCATGTGATGAGATGCACCTGAGTCAACTATCAATGGTTTCAACATGGAGCGAGTATGAGATGCATTAAAAGAACGACTAAGAGTGATACCAGAGGTTTCTTTGAGGGCTTTGATCAGGGCTTCCAAGTCTGAGCGACGCACCATCTCATCCTGAGCAGCAAGAGCTGGTCTAGCCATCAATGCTGTGCCATCAACATCATTTGCGGATGAAGAGGAGCCGGCTGGTCAGAGAGATTGGCTTTGGGGTCCTTCCATTTGTTGGGCTTAAGATGAGGGTGGAGAATCCAACACTGATCTTTAAGATGCCCCTTCCTTTTGCAGTGTTCACAAGTCCCATTTTTGCTCTTGTTGTCTGGCTTGTAAGATCCCTTGTTGGCAGTAATAGACTCGCCTTTGGCTTCACCTTTGTTGGCTGTGAGAAGTTCACCTTTTCCACCAAAGAGACCAAGAGAGCCCTGCTCCTTCTGAATCTTAGCACAGACTTCTTCAAGAGTGGGAAGCTTATCTGCCCTAAGGAGATGTGCGATGAGGCCTTGATACGCCGAGTTAAGAGTGAGGAGAAGGCCAAAAACCTTATCTTGTTCTCGCCTTTCAAGAAGAATGGCTGGATCCAGGGTGTTTGGTCTTAGCATTTCAAGTTCAGCCCATAAAGATCTGAACTTGCCAAAGTGTTGGGTGAACTCCATATCTTCTTGAGAGAGTTCGTTGATAGCTTGCTTAACTTCAAACACACGACTCAGATTGGATGTGTTCCCATACACTTGATGAAGAGTGTCCCAGAGCTCTTTGGAGGTTTCACAATAGGAATAAGCCTCCAAGATTGAAGCATCAAGAGAGTTGTGAAGAGTAGACAAGACGAACTGATCATCCTGAAACCAGGTCTCTTCATCCACGACTTCAGTGGCTTCACCATCTTCTTTTTGGACCGGGCGTGGAGGTGCTTGAGCATGGAGAACGTGGATCCAGAGACCACGACCAGCTAGAGCCGACTTAACCAACCGAGACCAGAGAAGATAGTTGAAGCGTGTGAGAGTCACGGCGACCGGAACTGGTTTTGCAGATTTCGCCATTGTTGTACGAATAGTGAAGGAGAGAAAAGAGATGAATAAAGTAAAGAGATGAAGTGAGGAGTAGAATATGTTGCGGAATGAGTGGTTTTCAAGAAAAAAAATGCTCTGATACCATGAAAGAAAGAAGAATCGAAGTGGAGATTAAGTTTAGTTTGTGAGATTTTGTGATGAACACATGAAGAACTAGAGAATAAATGGAGAGAGAGAGGAGTTTAATCCATGATTTTATTAAGAGTTAAGTGAGAGAGTGTTTTCACATCTGTTATACAATCGACCAAGACTACAATATATAAAGAGAGAAACAATTTTAAAAATGCATAAGGAGATGAAAGGGGACAAGCACAAACGGTTGGAAATGGAACTGTTCCTTTCTTGACCAGAGCTGTATGAGATCTCACAGCTTATTCTTCTTGCCTTCTTTTTCCTTCACGAGACTTCTCCTCATTTGTTTCACACTTCTTTTTCCCTTAATTGTTGGTCTCGAACTTTGTACATCTGTTTTTATTTTCTCCTCACAGACTTTGCATATGAACATGAATCCCCAACTTTCCACATTCTTGAATTTGTGCTCCTTGAGGTCTTCATTTCAACACTTGATGCAAGCTTCTGCGGCCAGTCTCTTGTGCTGAAGACAGCGGCAGAGACATCACCGGCTGAGACGGTGGTTGGTGATCGGAGTAGCTTCTGCAATTGCCGTTGAAAGAAAGGTCAAAGCATCGGGGAAGAGAAAGGGTTTTGGGGATGGGCACAAGTTGTTAATGGGCCTATTCATTCTTGAAAGATCCAGCTGGACAAAAGTTGTGCCATAAGCCCATTCTTTTCTCAAGAAGCGATGTCAAAACCTGAAGTGCAGATCGGAGAAGAAGATCCGACAAAGACAGCAACGGGACGACCGCAACGATCAGACAAGGAATCGATGTTAGCTGAGTCCGTTGGTGGGAGGAAGGAAAGGTGTGGCTAAAGCCAAAGAAGGAGAAGTCAGTCCAAGGAAGAGATTGACTAAAAGAGAAAGATGGAGGCAGCCATCAATGAAAAAGTCTGCAGAAGAAAAAAAATCTGAGCCAACCAAGAAGAGAGAAACGTGTCTCAAGAGAGGACGTGAACAAGAAGCCATCAACCTAAAAGGCTCCACAACAGTGGTGCTAAAGAAGCTCAATTCCACGATATAAGCTGAGAACTAGAGATGTTCAAAGTTGAATCTGGAGGAACCAGAGGCTATGAAAGACAGAGGTCTTGCTTCCAAAACCAAAAGACTAAGGCAAAGAAAGCTGAGGTGATGACTCGAAGAAGAAACCCCTCAGACTAGGGTGAAGGTAAACCGAGCTGATGGATCGAGTCAAAAGATTCCAAAGCTAAAAGCCAAAGTGATGGTTTGAAGAATCAACGATCAAAGTTGAAGCCAAGGTGATAGTTCAGAGAATCAAACCGGCCAAGGTTAGAGAAAGCTGAGGTGAAGGTCAAGAGAACCAAGGAGACCAAAGCTAAGAAAACCGAAGTGATGATTCAAAGAGCTACAGGGAAAAGGTGGTGATCAAAGAAACGAATTGGTGAAGCAATGAGGAAAGCTGACACCAAACTGTAGAACAAGGAACAAGAAGAAAGAGCTCACGGTGCTGAACAAGAATGAAGAAACTGCTTACCTAAGAGAAAGGAAGCAGAATGAGGGAGCAAAAGCTGGTTGCAGAGAAAACCAGTGGAGAAGTGATGAAAGCTCACCAAACTGAGGAAGATGGCCAAGAAAACCTGTCAGTGAAGAGATGACAAAGAATATTCGCAGAACAAGAAGATGCAGCCTTGAATATTCTTGTCCAGAGGGAGACAAGAAGGCATGGCTGAGAAGAGAAGAAGAGAAGGGATTCAATTTCCCAAATTGAAATTGCAGGATTTAATCGAAGAGCTCAAGAGGAAGTGTTGAAGTTGAGTCTTGATTAAATCCTGCAACAAAGGCAAAGCTTCAAGTATAAGAAGAGAAGAAGAGAAGCAGATGAAGATGAAGAACAAAGAAGAAGCGAAGAAGCAATAGAAAAGGAAGAAGAAGTCGAAGCAAGTCAACAAGAAGAAGAACAAGAACAAGAAGAAGTCGAAGCAATGATGTACTCTTAAAGTATTCTCCTTAGTTTCCTATGTTTCACAAACACAGAACAAAGAGAGTGAAACAGAGAGCTAAAGAGAGTAAGAGAAAGCAGCTAAGGCAGAGAGAGAGAGAGAGAGAGAGCTGCGAATACAAAGAAAGAGTGAGATAGAGAGAGTTGGAACAAACCAAATTGTCCCAACAAGAAAACAGAACAAGAGAGAGAGTAAGAAGAGTGAAACCTGCAACAAACTGCAGTTTTAAGAAAGAGTTTAAGAGAAGTTACCTCGAGTAGGGAAAGAAACTTTTGGCGATGGAGTTCTTAAAGCTGAAAGATGAACATGATTGAACAAGACATTACTTCAACAATAATTCAGTTCTTCATATGTGTAGTGTAGTATACATATCAAGTGGTTTGCTTTCAGTATTTTAAGACCACAAAGAGTCAAATAGTCAAATAAAGAAAGAAAAAACAGAGTTTCTTTCTTTAGCTACTGGGACCTATCACACAGAAACACGACTTGCAATAAATGTAATGAGTCAGTGAAGTTTGATTTATATACCTGGATATGGTGATAAAGAAGCTTCTGGTCCAAAAGCTGCAAAATTCAACAAAGTTGAACAATATATTATCATGTGTCAACGAGGAAAATCTAAAAATGTGTTACAAAAACAGAAACTTCAAAGAAACCGACAAATCGAGATCAGAACCGTTAGATTAGTCTGAAAACCTCGAAATCCAAGAACCCTACTTCCACAAATCCAAGATCAAGAATAACAAATTACCGTAACAACGGGAGAGATCAGTGTCGACGTCACATCGACGGCTGAGATTGAGGGCTTCAGTAACAGTGACGTTGAACTGAGCGAGAAACCTAGGAGTCGTAATGATGGTACAGAGACACCTAAGCTCTTTCTTGGCCGAGTCGCAGCAAACCTTTGAAGGATTCGTCGTCGTGTTGAGAGTAGCGAAGCAGGGGACGAGCTTCCTTAGGCACGAAGTCAGCGCCTGCGATTCCGCTGCCGGCAACGATATCAAAGCTATCGCCGTCATGGCTGCACCCAAGACCATCGCCGCCGCCATCGACAAACGCGTCATTTCTTCTCTGTCGTTCGTCTGTGACAAAAAATTCTTCAGCACAGAATTTTTTTTTTTTTTTTTTGATAAATAAAGGCGGGTGTGAGTCGAGTCGAGGTGTTCTTTTTTGTTTCTCTGGGTTGTTGTTGTTGGCTTTCTTTTTTTTTTTGTTTCTTGCCTATTTTTTCACATACAATTTCTTTTTTTTTTTATTGTGTGAAAAATATGTAAGGAAAACAAAAAAAATTCATTGTCGTATATGAATCTATTAGGGGTTAATACCTGGCTATGAGTAGATGAATGAATAATATAAAAACAATTTTAATCTAAAGTTGTACCTTAAAATTTAATAAATATTTAAAATATTTAGTTACTTTTAGTTGAAAGCATTTTTTATTCTTGTTAGAAATTATAGGATAATTTCATCATAAGAAATTTCTCATAAATATATAATTATTCTACATTTATTTTTGTTGTATATTTATCATGATTATAATCATATAAGAAACTTTTTAGAAATGTCGTCAATTGATGTTCAACATGAATAATTATATTATTTTTTTCTTAGATGTTTGTTTTTTAATCCATTCGTACTCTCTTGATTCCTATTTTTTTTTCTTATACATTTTTTATCTTAAATCGTTAAAAGAAAATATTCAAATCTATTAATATATAAAAGTTGAAGCTATAGTGCTCTAAGAGTGTCCACATAGGATTGAAATTTTAAAACAGCCAATAGTATCATTCCACATCAACATTTAAAGTTTAAGAAATTTTCTATTTTTTTAGTTGTATTATTAATAGAAAATACATAAAATAAGGAAATTATCTATAAATTTATATTAAACAAAAAACCAACTTAATCTTAGATTAAGAAACTTTCTAATTAAAATTATAAGATAAAGAAATTATCTTTAAAGTTCTATAACATAAATAAATAGATCAACTTAGATTAGGAAACCTTTTAATTTAAAATAATTATATAATTTGTATAATTAACTATATATAATCTACAATGGTGACACAAAAAAATAGAATGAATTTAATAAAATAAAGAGAAATACCCTCAAATACCACACTTTCATGTTTTTGTGACAAAAATACCACAGCAAGGTGAAAATGACAAAAATAACATTTATTTAATAGTTTAAAGATAATTAAACTAATAAATTTGGGTTCAAAACTCATTAATTAGAGTTTAGATTTTGGATTTTAGGGTTTATGTTTAAGTGATTGGGAAGAAACATATGAAAATAAATGTATAATAACATTTTTTCTCTCCAATAAATGTTATTTTTGTCATTTTCTCCTTGGTGTGGTATTTTTGTCACAAAAACATGAAAGTATGGTATTTTTGAGAATTGCCCTTTAATAAAAAACTATATATAAGAATATTAAAAACAAATAGAGAAAGTAAGAAACATATATATAAATATTTATTAATTAAAAGTTAACTTAATATTATATTACGAAAATTTCATAATTTAATATAATAATCAATTATATAATTCACCATATATAACTTAAAATAATTATTGGTGACCAAAAAATATAGATCAAATATAATAATAATAGCTTTCAGTTGAATTTTATACTAATAAGATTGACATTATATAATTAATATAATTACCTAATTAAATTAAATTGGGTAATAGAATAAGGTAAGTTGATTAAATTACCCAATTAAATATTATACTAATAAAAAATTCATTATGTAGTTTTAAAATTGTCTATATTAACTTTGAAATAATTAATCAAATACCCCAAATTATCATCTTCAGTTTATTGTATTTTTGTATATTTTGTTTTAGTTATTAGAAAAGGTTTTTAAATCCTGAAACAATATTATAAACATGAAAGATGAAAAAAAAAATCATTCATTGATATGGGATTTTGATTTTGAAAAAAATATGTCTCCAAATACGAAATTTTATATTTTTGGAGCTTTATTTGATTCATATATTTTAACTTTTTAGTTTTTGAATATAATAGATATGAGATTATGTTAGAAAATATATATTTTAAATGCTTTTATTATTATTTAATAATTTTACATAATAAATTTTATGCAGTATTGTAATTATATATGAAACAGACAAACGTAATGACAAATCTAACGACCTGAACAGAGTAAGCTAATGATATTTTTTTAAAATTAGATTTAGAGCCACTCAACCAAATAAATAATATTTTGAGTTTATGATATTAATTAAGAGATTTGATGCATTTTTGAGAAAAAAATCAGAATTCTTTTAGACCTTAAGAGAAAATAATATGATGTGATATAAACAATTATTAGACCATATTTTAGAGGGTTTGTATTTAGTTTAAGCGTTATATGATCTACTAATAATCTTCAGTAACTTTTCAAATTTAAATTTGTCAACATGATTGAATTTCTTTTGGAAATTGAAAAATTTCTATAAATTTAATATTCCATAGCAAATTTTAAATACCAATTTTTTAAACATGAGAAATTATAAAAAACTAAAATATTAAATTATTTTATTTTATTCGAAAACAATAATGTTGGTTTTGCAAAAATATTTGAATATTTTGTTGAAAAAATTTAGGCTATAAAATTTTTTAAATATTGAGAATTATATCAATTGTAACGTGAGTATAAATTATATTTCTTTTGGTAGTTTTTTAACAAATACATGATTTAAAAAGCTTCAAACAAGAAAAAGAATATTTTTAAAATGACACATGTGTACTTTTAGATAGAAATGAAATGTCAAACTCGAATCTAATATCCAAGTATTTATAAAATGAAATATATACGTAGATAAATAACTTACAATAGAAGATAATAACTTATTCATAAAAAATATTGACGTTAGAGAAAAACATTAGCATTCATTTTTTAAACAATTAGAAAATTAAAAAATAGTTTATATGATGTAAAATATGTAATTAATAAATATAAATTAAAATATTGTCAAATATACAAAAAATATAAATTGTTTATTAAAAATAATTCATGTGACAAATATGGTAAATAAATAATCAATAAATATATGATGTAAAATATATAATTAATAAATATAAATTAGAGTATTGTTAAATAGACGAAACACAAACTATAGGTTGTTCATTAAGAATAATTCAAATGACAAATATGTTAAACTAAATCAATAAATAGCTGATTCATTTATAATATGTAAATTTAGTGATTAAATATATTATATTATACTATTATAAGTATACAAATAATATTTCAACAAATATTATTAATTTTTTATTGTTATAAAAAATAATAAAAATCCCCACGCGTAGCGTGGGTGAAAAACCTAGTCTTACGTATAATGGGAGAACCTTCTCTCCTTTTAAAGCTATCCACGTCACATTTGTGCCTCCCTCTGCATCTGCCACGTGTTACAAAAACAAATAACCAAGCTGATTCCATTTTGTCAATTATTACTCGAAGACACTTACAACATGATGACATGGGTTTATGGCCCATTTAAGATCCAAAACAAAAAAGGTCCAACTCAGGGTTTCTTCGCCGGCTCTCCTTATCGCCAGTAACCCTCATCATCTTCCTCCTCCATTCTCGCACACCTTCGCCTTCCACAATCGTAACGCAACCCAACACATACAATTACTCCACTGTACTCATAAATTTCGACAATCAATCTCCATTACTTGCTACTTTAATAATCTCTAGAACCGTTTCGATCGGAAGTCATATAAATATCAAATCCACAAGCACACATGATCTCACCAAAAAATAAAAGCTTCCTCGACTTCCAACCAAAAATAAAAGCTTCTTCGACTTAACCTTGATCGTTCTGCTCTGTCAAACAGAAATCGCTATCTTCTTGGAATGAGACTTGGCTATCTTTTTTTTTTTTTTCATAAGCGCTGTAATTATGAATTATTTGTCAGACAATCTCTCAACATGGAAATGGATATTGTCATGGCAAGGGTAAGAATTTTATTTAACTAAATTATATTGTCATAATTATTGTGAAATTTTATTTTATTTCACAAGCGCTGACATTTTTCGCTGATCTTGGTTCATGTCTCACGTTTATATTCTTTAAAAAATAAATTATTACTAAATAGTAGGATGCGGGCATTGATTGGATACTTCGCCTTGGCATAGATGAGATAATATACCTACCAGGTGGTCCTCAGTACTCATTGAGATGGTTGCTTCTTGATGTTCCTCCAAATGTCGATATGACTATATTTCCAAATTACGTGAGTGACATCTGATTCACATTTATGCCATCGCTTATTTCAGCTTGTTTGGTCACTTTGGTGAGTGTTAGAGTTCCTTATATGATCAGGGCCCGTATATGAATACTTCTTTTGTGTTTTGTTGTTTAGGAAAGCAGCGTAGAACGAGATGATATGAAGGATCCTTTTACAGAGGTATAACTCAGTTTGTTTCTCTTTTTACCAAAGACAGTGAACTAAATTGAAGAGCCATGGTGTCAACATGTCCTTTTACTTACGAGGTATGTTTGATACACGCAAGTGTCAATTTTTAAGCAGAATTATGACCATCTTCCAAAAGATACATATTTTGGAATGTACAAAGAAACAACATGAAATATTCCAAATTACTTCTTCACTTATGGTAACGGCATATCAGTTGCTCGGATTCAAGATCACCTCCGACCAAATCGAGCACATAACGGTAACAGAATTGTAATCTTACTTGAGCACTTTGGGGATTGAGGATTTTCAACACTCTTTGAACAAGTTGAAAAAGTTAGGTCTAATGGTCTATTTTTGTTACACAAAAAGCAGGTCGATCTTGATACAAAACGAGTAATGGTGTGGGCCGACAAAGAGGTGAAGATGAAACTCATTAGGAAGGGTATTCTGATTCACATTTATTCATCAATGGTAAGAAAATATTCATCAACTTATTTCATAAATTTCCAAATACAAAGTTTAGGAGTGTCGAGTTCTTGCAAGTAAAGTGTAAAAGATTACTTACTTTTGGTCGTAAATGCAGGTTGTCATACAAGCGTTGAAAGAATCTGGTGTATGCAGCTCTGTTGTCTCATTAGTTTCAATATATCTTTCAATGAAAAAGTTCTTAGCATCAACGCTCAAAAGCAACTCATCCAGATCTACAGCATCTGGGTCCCCTCCATCAAAGACAAGGAGTCTCAGGGCATCTCTGCAAGGCACTTTCTTGGGACTGAATCAGCGGTCCCTCCTTTATCGTCTCCTGGGATGGAAAATGCTGGACTTGTCACAGAGGATTAACAGATTTTATCATCGATCTGATGCCTTTGCTTCCTCCTTACTGAGTAATATTAATACTGTGTAGCTTTAGGAGATTAAGTGAGGAAAGCAGGTTTGTACGACTTTTTCCCCCAAATTTGGAGTTGACAATGTGAAAATATAGACGTATTTTTTAATTTTGACTTATATTCAAAGTCTTCATCTCAGTTTTAGTTAAAATAGTGAAACTTTCCCAATCATGGGATTTTGCATCTCCCAAACTAACTATATGTTTCAATTCAGACTCTATTTTAAGCATCTTCAAGGCTGTTTTATTTATAAAGAATTTTGAATATTGTTTACTGATCTGCATTTATAAAAGTTATTTTTAACTAGACTAGAATAGCTAATAATTTTTCAATGTGTGATTAAATTACATGGTATTCAAAAAGCAAAAACGACAAATAAAACTCAAATAATCAAAATTCTGTCCAATCAAAGAGTCCAACAACCCTGTTAAACATAAAATTGGATGATCAATAAGGAGAAAAAGGGAAAAAGTTGGGAAAGGAGGACATAAAATTTGGTTTAGGACTCCTGCCTCTCTCAAGCCAAAAACCATTCATCAATTTCTTGCGAGTCCCGCAATTAAAATCAGAAAAGGAGAAAGAAGGTGTGTCGACGCTTAGGCACCACCTGATCCGTACTTCTTACCAAACACAAGCAGCTACAATTTTTCGTAACCGGAAAGCACACCAGTATATTAACAATGACTTATCATACACAGCAGATGAAGATGATCAAGGGGAAAACAGCACATCACAAAACATGAGTTAAAATCTCTAAGATGAACCCAAACTATAAAATATCGTTAATACTTGCACATATGAATTATGAATTATGAAGTATAGGAGAGTAGATGATTCTTTTTTAAATGGCTATTTAAATAACATTAAAAAGAATTCTGTTAAGGACAATGCGTTGCGCAAATAATAAAATCTACATACCTAACATATCTTCATACTAAAATGTTACTTAAATACTATTCATACTTTGCATGTTTTAAAAAGAATACAATGAAAATAAGGATGATCAAAGAACCTGACGTTTAGCGTTATCAATTTACTAATATATTACCATCAGTTATGCTATTGTAAGAAACAATGAGAAATTTTGATCTCAGAGTTGAAAACAAAAAATGACAACAAAAGAGACAAATTTATGCAAATTAAGGTGTCCGAATTGGATTGATAATGAATAAAACAAAAAGAAACTAAACCCCCGTGCACGCACGGGGGAATGTAGCTCAACTAGTTTAGTATAATGCATAAATGGCTTAAGCTAAATAATCAATGCTGCTATTTAGTTTATTGAATCTCACGTGTTTATATTTAGAAAAAATAAATACCACATATTTTTATGAATTTTGAAAGATGTAGTCATGTAGATGATCTTAGAAAGATCTTTAAATGATTTGGTGTAACTAATCAATTTCTTTCTTAATAATATTTTCTAATTTAGTTTGTTTCAATGTGATGATAATGAAACCAAACTGATCTAAAGATTATGTTTGCCTCTATGGCGTAGTTTTGTTTACTTGTTGGTGGCTTGAGGCTGCAACCAAAAGATGGACATGGTCATAACAATGGGTAAGTGATATCGCTGTACATGGAAGTACCCAGTGTGGGTTCTTTTGGTTTTAGAGAATGGACAAAAAAACTCTTTCCTCACTTATAAAACACTATAAGGCAAGGAAACATATATGAAGCTAGAATTTTCAAATTTTCTTTACAAATGTTTAGCATAGACTTCAAACTATGAAGTAGTCATTGTAAATCTGTCTTTTTTTTTTTGAATTAATTTTACATTCATTCAGAAAAAGAAGAATTTGTTCAATTTTCAAATCCTCACTCTTGAGGATGGGAGATGTTTATCTTAAAAAGAAACAAAAGTTTAAGATCTAAGATCCATGGATAATGAAGAATAGTATCTAAACCAAGATAGTCTATACAATTTCTAGTGCTAGGAAGTGAAAAACACTATTGAAAAAGTAATGTATATTCATATGCGGTTCTTAACAGAATTAGAACAAGATTAAGTTATTTTGTTCTGTGCCAGGTTAAAGAACGTGACGGTTATAAATATCTATTGTAATTGAGTTAATTGACTCATGATTTAATTTGTATATCCGTTATATAAACCAAGTAATTGCACTCTATATACAAGAAAATTTTATTAATTGGCAATATGAGGATTCACTGTTTAGGGTATTGTACATATCTCTATATATAATTAGAAAGTGACTATCATTATTTTGCACCACCTAATGCCACGTGACATCTTTATTTTGAGTCTAAGAAAAAAATGAAATGAGAAAATGGTATTTGGTGGACTCGAACTCAGGTAAAGAGAGTATTAAGCATACACCTATAACCACTGGACCATGTTGTTTTGTTGACAATATTTACCGAAACAAATATCTAAACAATATTATGGCTCCCACCAAGGAATATTTAACAAAACAGATTTGATAGATCGCTAGGCCCAGACCCACCGGCCGACTAACGCCTAGCGAGTTCCCAAACCTGGATTAACACTAACAAAAATACATTTGTTAAACAAATTGATGAGAAATGAATAAAGAATTCGAGCAATAATACATTCCGATAACACTAATAAAAAACTATTCGATTACAAATCAAGGTTTACTTTAATTTTAGATTTAACAACTTTTTTATATATAAAATACAATAAGTGTGTAGTATTTAATAATGATCTTTAATCCGAATAAAAAGATAGAATTGATCCATTTTAAACTGATTAAAATGTCATACAATAATAATTATAATATTCAAAGGTTTTCAATGGAGAAGTATTTTCCATCAGGAGACAATTCATGAGTTTTTTTTATATAAAAAGAGAATTCATGAGAACGTCTAAAATCACATAAAAAGTTTCAATATTTGAATGTAAAATATAGTTTGTATGAGTAAAATTTGCAATAAATTTTTTTAAGAAATATATTTCTAGCCATGAAGAAGTGAAAAATTATATCTTGCAATCCTCCGTAGTTAATCTTATATTGACACAAAAACGTGAAATAGTTAAAAAATGAAAAAAATTATCATTAGATAAATAAAATCAAAGAAAAAATAATATTAATATATTGATACAAATAAACACATAAAATAACAATAATTATTACCTAACTATATAAATTAGATTATATATTCAACAAAAAAAACAAAAAAAAAGAGAAACATATACCCCATGCAAAAAGGAAGAAAAGAGAAGCCATTATGGTTATACATCATCTAGGTTCTGAGAGGTGTTCGAATACTAGGTAAGGAACTATCACCTACAGATTACAAATAAGATAATAAGATATCAACACGAAAAAATGACGCATAACCAATAGATGTGAAAACGCAAAAGAAAGTAAAAAGAATATCAAGGATTAATTCGCCGATTTTTCTGAGACAAATAATGTATTCTTAAAATATACATAAACAGACAAATAAATATTAAAATATTCTGCATTGCGTAATTTTATTGAAACTATATATAATAAGAAATAAATAAATATATAACCAACGGAATACTATCCCGCGCTTAGCAGCTCTACTAGTTTTATTAATCCAAAAACATTCTTCTCTCTTTTCTCTCTCTCTTTCTCTTCCTCTTTCTCTCTCTGGCTCTCTCTTTCCTTCTTCTTCTCCACCAGCGACCATTAATCTTCTCTTTCTTTTTTCACCGGCGACTATTAATCCCGTGATATGAAGCCATGTTACAAAAAATAGCAGAACCCAACCCATCGTCTGACTTAAATTCGCCATGTTCAAAAACATCTGAACAGTTCTGGATTTAACGAGCTTCCCTCGATTGCTCTGCACAAGAGAGAGATGATACATAGCAAGAGCTGAGTCATGCCGAGTCAGCTCAGCCCGACTCGGATCAGGTGCAGTGCGTCCAACACTCCGAGAACTCATATCGCCTTTTTGTTCTCGTCTTTTAAAGTCAAACAGAAAACCGCCCGATACTAAATTTATGAGCCAGTTAACATCTTATTTAGATGTCAATTATAATACGATACATACATACATTTACGATGTTAACCAGTAACATGGGAAGATAATGACTTTATTAGCCGGTTAGAAACCTTCTTATATGCTCCAATCTTAATGATAGTATACATGTATGATATTAATCAATAACATTGAAAAATAAGATCAGTAATGCACACAGACATTGGAAGATAATAAACTTATTTTCCGGTTAACAACCTTCTTATATGCTCGAATCACAGTATTAGACGTACATGTATGTATTAGCCGATAACATTGAAAACAAGACTAGTAATGCAGAACTAGACATATTATGGTTTATATCCTTGTTATATGCATATTGTTGCCACTTATAATATTAGACATACATTTGTATTGTTAGCCGATAACATTGAAAGTTATACGCGTACTATATACAAACAAAGACTGTGTAGTTTACCTTAGCAATCATGAACCTTTGTGTTGTCTTTTGCTTTCCATATCTTTGCACACTCTAGATTCATCATCTGGAGATGTTTTTTTTATAGATTTCCAAATGTTAAACCGTCGATTGGAGAACATGAAGTAAGATATGAAATTACTTGACTCATATAGTATCTAAGCGCAAGATTTTGATCAGATCATTGGTTGTATCAGTAGAATTGAAGATGTCTTTTAGCGAAGAACACTGAAAAAAAAAGAGAGGGAGAGAAAAAAAAATTCTACTGATATAGACTCGTGTGAAAAAAAATTGGGATTGATTTTTGGCAGTTTCGTCATTTCACCACCCTTTCTGCTACAGTGATTTCTGTATTTGCAAATTTCAAAAGTTTATCTCTGTATTCCTAGTTAATAAATTTCTATGTATATTGAGTTAATTGACTCATGATTTAATTTGTATATCCTTTATATAAACCAAGTAATTAAATTGGTTATCTTCAAATAAACTAGAAACCTCTGTCGATAAAAGAGGCTCTCTATTTAACAAATAAATTAACCTTGAATAACAGACTATTCATTTTCATCACCTGTCGGTAACATAATAACAGAATATCCATGTTGTTTTCCTTTTAGCACGGCTAAAAATGCTGGAATTTAACCCGATAAACCGGACTAAACCAAATAAGAAATGATATATTATCTGTACATATTACATAACATATAATTGTTGCATGAGGAAATTAACGAGCGTTTGATCGATAACTCACTGGATCCCACACTACCAAAATAAGACCGTTACACTTTACACGTAAGGGAGAAGGGGTAAAACCGTCAATACAATAAAATTCTACGAGGAGTCTTTCCACCGATTCGATCAGAGTCAGACCGTTGCCAAATTAAAGGAAGAACAAAAGTCATAATAAAACCCTTTTTCTTACATTAAATAAAGCCTTTTGCTAACAACACACTCTCTTGAGTTAAAAAAAAAAAAAAACAGCTCTCTTTAACGAAGAAGAAGAAGAGGTTTGGCTAAGATTCGAGATCGATTCATCAATGGCGGATACGATCTCAAACCCAAGCATGGAACCTCTGTTCTTCTCCGTAGATCCAATGTCTCTCATACTCTCTCAAAACTCCGACACGCATCAGCTTAAACTCTTGTTAGACTGTTTCTCCGGATTCGAGAGAGGACCAAGATACGACGAATACTCTCGATTGCGTGAATCAAAGCTTCGTATGAAACGAGATTTCCAGAGATTACTCGACCAAGAAGAAGAAGAAGAAGCAGAGCCGAAGAAGAAACAAGTGAGATTCGATGGTGATTTCGTAATTTCGTCACGAGAAGAAAATGTTGTAATAACGCCGGAGAAGAACAAGAAGAAACAGACTCGGTTTGGTTTTTCTCCGAGAAAAGCTGCTCCGACTTCTTCCTTGGCTCAATCCGTTCCTGATTTCTCCGCCGTGATACGTAAAGAGAATCGTCGTCCGGTCAACTACAACACTACTCCTCCTCCGTCGAAGAGCAGAAACGGTGGCGTTTTGACGGGAACGGCTTCTTCTTATTCTTCTTCCGCAGCCGCCGCGAGAGGGAGCAGATCGGCGAGTGCAGGGGAGAAGAAGAGTAAAGGGATGATGGGAATGGCGCGTAAGAGCTACGCGAGCGTTGAGGATCTCAAGAAGATTTCGATGGCTGCCGCTTCGGCGATTAACGGCGTCGGAGTCGGAGGGAGAAAAGCCGTTGGCGGTGGCCGGAGCATTTTGGGTTACAGACAAATTTATTGATTTCGTTTTCAAAGCTTTGGTTTTTTTTTCCTTTTCCACGATTCTTGAATTTGATTCTTGATTTGGTTTTTTTTTTTGTTTTTTTTTTGTTTTTTACTTTTTTGGTGTGTTTTGTGATTGATTTGTTTGTAAAATATAAACATACATTCTTATTTCTTGATAAAAACTCGTGTGATTCTTTCAAACTAAACAAATAGATTGACACATACATCTTATTATATAAACTTTGGTTTCAAAAGTTAATAATTAATTAAATTGTGTCATGTGCTATTTTATTATTATTTTCAGTTAACCTAAATTAAAATTTCAAAAATATAGAAAAAGGGAAAACATAAATCGGTAAATGATGGAAATATACAAAAGGAAATACCAAAAAAAAAAGAGATACAAAAAGAAAATATGTAAAAAGGAAAACATAAATCGATAAATGATGGAAAAATACAAAAGGAAATAGCAAAAACGAAAACAGGTACAAATGAAAAACATAAATTGATCGATACAAAAGAAAACTAATGGAAATGATTGGTTTTAGACTTTCAATAAAAAAAAAGTAAGCATAATCAATAAAAATAATTTTTACTTTTCTAAAAACTTGCAAATATGTGTGATGTCTATATAAAAAACTTAGATCTTTCATAATTTACACTAGACATTCAAATACAATTCATTCAAAAATAATACATTTGATTTTTTTTGATATAGATTTACATCTTTATATCAACAAAACAAACAATGAATCTATTATTTAACACTGATCAGTTAAATAAAAAGCGTCTTTATCGTCGTATGGTAGTTCATACTACTAAAAAGTGAGAAGCAAAAATTTTAAAAAAAATTAACGAGCTCATATGAATAAATTTTGCTCTTTTTTGATGAAAGTTAGTAATTAACAAAGTTTTGACATTTGACCTTTTATTATTTTAGGATTTTGAGATGTGTTAAATACAGAAAAGTTTATTGTTTTATTTTAGGAAGCAGTTATTACTTTTTAATTCTCTAAATAATTAATAAAAATTTCCTAAGCAAAAAAGAAAATATGATAAAAAGAAATTTAAATCATAAGCAAAGAGGAACTGGAAATTTCTGAAGCAAAAAAGAAAATACAGAAGATAAAAAACTAAAATTGTAACTCTAAAGTAAAAAAAAAAAGAAAATATAGAAAAGAAAAAGAAATTTACTTCAGAAAAATTCAAATCTTTGCTTAAGATTTAAATATATTTTTCCTACTTAAATAAAAAGTAAAAAAGATAATAGGTTTTTTCTTAGATAAAAATATAATATAAAAAGAATAATTTAGTTTTCTTAATTCATAAAAGAAAAAGAAAAACCAAATATCTTATTTTATTATATAAAACTGAATGTTCAAGAGTATTAATTAATATAATTGTAACCTCTGTCAAATCTATCTATCAGATTTTTCCTCTTGTAAAAAATTATTTAAAAATAAAATAAACAATAGTTACTTGATAAAAGTGTTATTGTGTGTGATTATATATGGGCAAATTTATGTTTTAATAGAAAAACGTTTTTTATAAAGTTTATAAATTTGAATTTTTTTAATATTTAATTCATTAAAATATTTTCTAAATAATATAATCTAAAGATATGTTTTTAGAATCTTTTTGTTTATTTAGAGAAATTGTTTCCTTTGGTTTCTCGAGGTTCTCAATTGTGAGTTATAAAATATAGTTTTTGGATAATTAAAGGCAATTTTGGTCTAAAATCTGAATATATAAATCATGGTATGCGGGTTACCAATTTTAAATGTTAAATATTTCACTTTCACTCGTGTATCACGCAGATCCTAAGTAACAAATATTTTATAAGTTTTTACTTCTTATAAGTACTAAAATATTTAATAAAAAAGAAGCTCAAATTAACTTAGGGGGTCTTAGTGGGAGTTAGATTTATAGAGAGTTGATAAATTTTAGAAGTTGAGAGATTTGTTAAATTTGTAAAGAGTAATAAAGAGTTTTGTGTACTTAGAAAATCTTTGGAAATATTCTGACAATAATGATTTTAAAAATCTAAGGCATATAGATGATATTCTCAAAGTCATGTTTAATGAGTTAATTTGCTTAAAATCCATGTACCAATAACACCAGATTTAATGAAATAATAGAATCTTTAAAAACTAAACTTTTTGAATAACAATGGATTTTGGATGGAATTAAAGAATCATCAAACCAATAACAATAGATTTTAGTAAGAATGTAAAAATTCATAAACCAATAACAATAAAATCTGAAATTTTTAACAATCATTAAAAATTTTGATTCCCAACTAAGACATTGAAGAGGCGTTACAGAAATGAACCACAAATTGAGGTCAATTGCAAACATAAACTCTCATTTTTCTCTAACAAATGCCACATTTTCTCCTATCTAACCTTACTAGATCTGATAGTTCACGAAAATGATATTACTACTAATTTTATTTGATTTATTTAAAAATGGCAAAGACAAACACATCTTCATCTTCTTCAATTATTCACGAAAATGTCATCGACTCAATTCTTTCAACCACCATTAACAACCAGACCTGGAGCTCTTAATGTTGTAACCTTTGTAGCTGCCACTCTCAAATATTCTGGTTATTCATCTGTTCTTCATACTTCTAAAGAATTCTTCACTATTATACTCTTTCACTCTATTTTCTATCACAGGATGTCATGTAGAATGTTATCAAAACCCAATTACTGGTTTCTCTTATTGTTTTTGTATATGTTAATTTTCATTTTATCTCGTTTACTGAGATATATAAATGATTAGACAACATTTATTTGGGATCAATAATATATATTTTCATTAATAAAGTTTTATATAACATTCATTGGTTTCAATCTTGATTTGGCTACCATATCTATAAAGCGAGAGTTTATTTGTTAGAAATCTCGATTACAGAAGTTTGAAATATCAATTTATTTATAAATCTTGCCGCATGATGTCGTGTTCTGAATATGTGAAATTCTTTATGCATTTCTTTGTTTATCTCACACTCACCGATGTTAACTCAATTGAGCTCGTCTAATGTAGGTGATTGTTTTATTCTCTAATAAAAAAGTATAGCTCCATGCAAATGTGTGCATATATAACTTCAAAGTAAAAAATAAAATGAAAGAAAACAAATGCAAATCAGAGCTTAGTAACTTCTTCCCAATATGCCCACTTCTTGCTTTTCTGATGGAATACATAAAGTTTTACTTCCTGCCTCTTTTTCACCTTTGATATTTTCTTTCACATACGTCTCTTCATATTTAGCTATTGTGAACAATAAATTCATCATTTCACTTGTTTAAAGATGCCCCATGTTAAATTTAAGGTCACTTGTTCAATGTCTTTTGCTCCTATCTTTTCCTTTGTTTGATCAAAGCTCTCCTTTCATATTTATATATGCCCACATTTCAATTTGTTTTCAGTATTATCCCATATTTCTATATTTTTACCATATTTCTATGTTATCTTGGGCTATGGACAGTCTCTGAATCACTGAATCAATACCATACATAATTTTGGTATAAAACGATGTACAATGATAATCATCTGTTGGAGTGACAACTCTTAAACTCTCCTCCATGGACCGAGTTGCTTCCCCAAGGATCATGATGGTTCTGATACCCCATAACTCGTCCCAGCTTCTCGCCTCAAACATGGAAACACACACGAAGCATGCAGAGCTGTACATGAACAAGTTTGCAAATTAACGCATTGAGAAAGAAAAAATTCTGTCCGAATCAAAATCAGAAAATCCAGATCCATCTAAGCTCACTCAATAGCAAATCGGCAAAAAGCACTAAAGCTGTAAGAGCTAATCACACTACAGAGAATAATTCTGAAATTGGAAAGCTTATGAGGAAGTGGATCGAGATAAAAAGCTCATTGTACCTTTCTGCAGATCATGATAAGAACAATGTCGAACGATACCGAAAAATGGTGGAATCTCTGAAGGAGAGATCGGGATCGGGAAAAAAAAAAATAGATCCAAATTTTGCTCAACTTCTACTCTTTGAAAGTGAGGAAGAGAGAAAGATAGTGAAATGTTCCTTTGCGTTCTATGGCGTCTGGTGTTGAACGGATAAGCTATGTTGCACTGGAACGGGTACGGGAACAAAAAACGGGTACGGAAACGGGGACGGGAAACGGCAAAGTAAAATATCTATAGATACGGGTACTTTAGGGGTACTTCAATATATATATATATATATAGAAGAAAAATACTCTGAAATTAGAAATAACTTTAGAACAATGCATGAGTTTAATATCTTAAAACACAAAAAGCTAATTATTGACCAAATTCATTTGCAATTAAGAAAACCCTACTTTAAGCTTAAGGTTTAATCCAAATTTCCTTTTATTGTCTTTTATTTTACTTTTCTATTTGTAAAAAAAATAAAAATAAAAGGAGAAACGTCCCATAAAAAAAGAAGAAACGTCTCATAAAAAGGGAAAAACGTCCCCATGAATTAGAAACGTCACGGAAACGTTTCTGCGACGTCCCGACCAAGTTCCCGTCTCGGGGACAATACGGGTACGGGAAACGGCATCTAATTGACGTCCCCGTGCATCATAGCGGATAAGAAGCTCTTAGTGTACGAGACAATAGTGAAGGCTCGAGCCGATGCGATAGAGTAAGTGCTATCCCCAAAACTCTGTTAAAGTTTAAGAGAAAAGAAGTAAGAGATAAAAATGATCTCTTCTCCTTTCATTGGAATCGAACGAAGCAAATACTTTTAATTAACTGAAACTTGTTAATTACAACAATGACAAAATTGGTTTATATACAAAACAAACAGATATTAACACAATGAGTTGTGTCTCTTCATACTTGTGCCTCTATAATGAAACAATAAAAACTGTAACATAACACCCTTAATTAATGAAACTCAATTATAGACCAACACTCCCCCTTAATTGAGTTTCCTTCTTACACTAAGCTTCCTTCTTAGTTATTCATTACTTGTTGTGCATAATGGTTTTGATGAATTCTTTTCTTACGACTTCTCTGTTTCTTGTTATGTTAGTCATCTTCTTCTCACTTGAAGCCTTTTCTTTGTTACAGGATTAACTGTTCAATCTCCAACACTCCCTCTTGATGAACTAAATCCTCAATTTCAATTAAGGAATTTTAATCCCATCACTTCTTCTTCATGGCATGTACTTTGCCTCTTCCCCTTTGCAAATTCCTTTCACGAGTTTTGCGTAGTTGCTAACAACTTTTTGGTATCCATTTTTTTCCGCTCTGAATATTCCTGTCTACATGTAGATTTTTTTATTTATTATTCTCAGAATAAAATCTGATATATTTGATTTGTTCCTGGCGGCTTCCCCTATGGTCGTCTTCTCAAACTCTCCACACTATGTTTGAAGGTTTGCCTTACTATGTTTCTTTGTAACAGGCGGCTTCCTCCTTCTCTTATGATTGTGTTCCTTACACATCACATCCCAATCACGTCTCCTTGACGTATGCTCCATTTTTCTCCAAGGTAACATCGTCCTTTCTTTCTTGGTGTCTTTCTTTGATCACCTTCACATCTTTGTGACGTCTTGTGCGTGAATCATCTTCATGGCTTCTTCGATTATCTTTGTAATCGGTTCCCATCTGCATGAATCCCTCTCCACGTCTTCTTTGGTTATCTCTGTAACCAATTCTGCTCCATTTTTTATGAGGTAAGCATTCTCCTTTTTTCTTGGCGTCTTCTTTTGATCACTATCATATCTCTTGCGTGAATACCCTTCATGTCTTTTACGTTTTCTGCTTCTTTGAACAAAGTTTCAGATTTCTCCTTCCAAACTCCATCTTCACATCTTTTGTCTCTATTTCCTTTTGAGAAGATTTCTTATCTCCTTCATCCCTTTGGAGCCTTCCTCTTGAAGTTACAGTATGTGATGTGTTTGTGCATATTGATGGTGCTCTCTCTAGTCACCATCGATCTCTTCTTCTTCTTCTTCTTTTTCTCGGTTTCTCGTCTTCATCTTTCTCTTCTTCTCACAGCGGATTTCTTCTTATTCTTCTTGTGCTTGAATCGGCTCCAATACCAATATACACCCTCATACCATGTTAAAGTATTAATTTCTTTAGAGAAGAGAAAATAAGTAAGAGACAGAGTAAGAGATAAAAATGATCTCTTCTCCTTTCATAGAACCGGAAAGAAATATAAACTATTAATTAACTGAAACTTGTTAATTATATTACAACAATGAAAACATTTGTTTATATAGAAAACAAACACATACTAACACAATGAGTTGTGTCTCTTCATACTTGTGCCTCTACAATGAAACAACACAAACTATAACATAACAACCCTTAATAATGAAACTCAATTATAGACCTACAAACTCAACAAATATCAGATCCTTGTTTCTTATGAATCATCGGAAACGCAGCAAAACGTGGATTGTTCCTGCAATTGTCAAGTGATGGCGATCGGAGAAGCATCGGATGTTTCCTCTCTGAGAGAGATGATAAAAGAGAAAGGTTGTGAAAACTAAAAGCGAAAGCTCTCAGATGGACCGAGATTTGGGCTTGATTTTGTTACTAATTCTAAAGACATAGTTATGGGCTTTATGGGCCTCAAGGTTCATCATGTCGCATATGCTTTGGCCAAAATGTGGCAAGATAGCTCAATGGATTTCAGTCTTATAGTGCTTACATAATAATGGCAGACATTTTTTCCAAAAAATTGCATTTTGCTAGCAAAAAAAGAAGAAAGACTATGGAAAAGTAGAACTTGACTTATTCAAATGGTAAATTATATAATTTTTTTGGGCTATGGACAGTTCTTAAATCACTCAATCAATCTCATACATAATTTTGGTATAAAACTATATATAATGATTTTTATTTTCAACACTCTCTTTTTATTTTTTAATAGTCTATACCATTTTTTCTCCACCTAATAATTCAATACTCATTCATGTTTAATCTTTTACAATGATATTGTTTAGTAAAATTCAACATTTTAAAATTATAAAAAAATTCCAAATTAAATAAAACAAGTATCTATTTATAGAATTTAAATATAATAAATTTGGTACAAAATTTATAATTAAATATAATTTACTATGAAATAATTGATATTCAAATAATTAGGATGTAAAAAACAATATCAAAAATTTCAGCAGCCAATAGAAATACAACATGTATATTTGGTGGATCCAAATTTTCTTCTTTCAACATGTTGAAAAAGTCAAGTCTGTTTAATCCACCTCATATTTCTTTTTCTTTTACCAACACATTCATTGTATGTGTTCAATTGTGGAATAATTGATTCCATACCTCCATTGCACATAAATTAAAAATTATATACCTTAATGATTTTATTTCTATAATTTGATTTAACTAAATTAATATTATTATTTTATTCTATAAAAATGAGTTTCACAGTTGATTGGAAACCACTCTCTTCAACTTATAAAACAAATAACATCTAAAGTAAATGGAGAAAATGTCAATGAAATTTGCTTTCATCTTCTTCTTAGCTATTAGCTCTGGTAAATTTCATATTTCATATGTCAAATTCTTTTCAATAGCATATGCAATTTTTTATTGATAACAACATTGTATTGGTAAATGTTTTTTTTTTTTTTGTAGTGACTGGTATCACAACAATTAAGGCACACCGGTTACTACCCGAAGAAACTTCTCAAATTCTATTGCACGACCATGCAGATTTGCAGCAGGTTGTGGAACCTAAGAGTCTTCACTGCAAACCAGGGTGTCATGCGGAATGTCTTCCCCGTCAAACTATTTTTGTATGTTTTTGTCAATGTTAATTTTCATTTTATCTTGTTTATTGAGATATATAAATGATCAGACAATATTTATTTGGGATCAATAACATATATTTTCATTAATAATTTTTTACTTAACATTCATTGGTTTTAATCTTGATTTGGCTACCACATCGGTAAAACGAGAGTTGATTTGTTAGAAATCTCATTTACAGGAGTTTGAAATATCAAGTTTTCTATAAATCTTGCCACAAGATGTTAAGTTCTGAATATGTGAAATTCTTGATGTATTTCTTTGTCATACTCACACCCACCAATGTTACTTCAATGGAACTCATGTGATGTAGGTGGTTGTTTTAAGCTCTAATAAAAGAAATATAGCTCTATACAAATATATGCAAATATAACTTCAGAGTGAGAAAATAAAATGAAAAAAAATCCAAAGCAGAGATTAGTAACTTCTTCCCCAATATGCCCACTTATTCGCTGGATTTTTGGATGCAATGCATAGAATTTAGTTTCTGCCTCTTTTTCAGCTTCAATATTTTCTTTCACATACGTCTCTTCATAGTTAGCTATTGTGCACGTTAAAATTCATTATTTCACATGTTTAAAGATGTCCCATGTTGAATTTAAGGTCACTCGTTCAATGCCTTTTGCTCCTATCATTCTTTCTTTTTCTGGATCAAAGCTCCCCATTCATTTTTTATGTATGCAAACATTTCAATTTGTTTTTAGGATTATCCCATATTTCTATATCTTTAGTTCTTTACCATATTTCTTTGTTATTTTGGGCTATGGGCAGTCTCTGAATCACTCAATCAATCTCATACAGTACTCAGTTATTATGTACAATGGTTTTTGTTTTCAACACCCACCTTTTACTTTCCAATATTCCACATCATATTTTCATTCTTCTGCTCAATAATTTAACACTCATTCAGTATTCGACAATAGTTTTATGGGAAGCTTGCAGAAATGAACCCCAAATTGAGGTCATGAATTGCAAACATAAACTTTCATTTTTCTCTCTCCAACAAATGCCACATTTTCTCCCATCTAACCATAGTAGATCTGATAATTGACGAAAATGCCATTACTTTTAATTTTATTTGATTTATTTTAAAAATTGCAAAGACAAACACATCCCCATCTTCCTCACTTATTCACGAAAATACCATCGACATCAATTCTTCCAACCACCATTAACAACCAGATCTGAAGCTCTTAATGTTGTAACCACCACACTTCAACCTCTTAAAACCCATCATTTGGTTTCGTCAGCTCCTTTTTCACCCTTTTCTCTTGGTTTTCATCTCTAAAACTCCTTAATTCAAGTTTTCAATATTTCAAAGCGTTTTATATGTGCATACTAGGTGATTCTTGCATACACAATAGAGCCTGGGTTTCTTTAGTGGTGGTCAGCCTCACAGTTTTTGACAGTTGACGAAGCTAAGAACCAGATTTGTGTAATTCAAACTTAATTTTCTTGGTTTTTTCATCTGTTTGGCGGAAGTAGACTTCATGTGAAGTCTAATAGTCAAAGCACATGTTAGTTTTGTATTTGACCATTTTGGATCTACTATTTTCCTTCGGTAAGAAAAAATTGATAAAAGATCTAACTCGTACTGGCCAAGTTAGTTTTGCATTTGACCAAATAAGAGATTTTTGGAGAAGACTTCACCCAAAAATCTACGTTAATTAAATTGAGGTAAATATTGGATTTGACCAGATTTTGACTTACATACTAGACTTCTGGGTGAAGTCTACTGGGGTTACTTTTGGGGTTGAAAAAAAACATCAAAACATTAACCAATAATATCAGAGACTCTACTAATTATCTAAAAATCAGGTAGACTTCATTTTAAAAAATTGTAACTTTGGTCAACGCCAGAACTAAACGAGTTCAGATGAAGGAGTTATTCAATTTACAATTCAGGTGATCTCCAGTTTACGCGATTCAGACATGTGCGCATTCAAAAATTCATTTCGACCGGACCAGATTGAATCAAGCTACAAACCGAATTGTTCTACAATCTTGGTCCATCAGGGAAGCCTATAAAATTGGATTCAGCCCAAAACCAATCAAGGAAGATCAATTTTCGTCCATGGCAAAGACTGCATTTAATTTTGTCTATTTCTCTCTCTTACATGCACTATAGAGTTTGAATTCATCTCCCTAGATGCTCTGCATGTTAAGCAATTATTATGGACGAAATTATGATGTATTTTCTCTATATATAGAGCTCATTCCCATGAATAAAAAGATAAGTCTTGATTTTTATTTTTGGAACTTTTGAGAGTGATTCTCATTTTTCGATCATGGTGTGTAATATCCATTGATCAATTTGGCTTGTCTTGATGTGTCATATCCAAGGAGTCATGGGTAAATCAGGAGTCTTCCGCAGCTCTTATACGACCATTCGATCCATCGGTAAATCAGAAGCCTTCCGCAAATTCTGTACGACCATTCGCTCCACATCCTTTGATCTTTGAGACCTCACGGTTTCTTTGATGCAAAGCTTATCCCCTTACCAACTCTAGAGTGCCGATTCTTGGTAGAATCATTTCACTTCACCTAGAAGTCTACTACACGAGAAGACTTCCTATCGAAGTCTACTTTTGTTTATGAAGTCTACGTGAAAAAGTCAAAGTTTGGTCAATTGCAGAAGTGACCCATTGCTCTGAGTAGACTTCAGATGCTGACTCAAACCCGACTAATTGCTCTCTCATGATGCAATTCTGGCTCTCCTCCTCCCCGTGACCTGGTCTCCTCTTCCCCGAAGATTCAGCTTCCGCTTGCTCTCTTCCATTACAGTGTGACATTTAGATTGGGACTTGATGTGATTTTATCTATGATTGTGATTGTGATTTGGGCTAGTTCCCACAAAACACTAAGACCTGGCTGGGCTTGTATTTCTTACATTCTCATGTTTTAAATTGAAAAATTCAGTTCAAATTTTTTTTTTCTTCAAGGTCAGGATTGGGTTCTAGAATTAAATAGGCAGATAGTTTCAAAATCATGTTGTTTCTGCCGGCTTCGTTTGGCAGGGAGTGATCTTTTCTCTGCTAACTTTTGACTCTAGGACTGTATTATTCATCGGTTTAGTTTCTCAATATGTGTAATATGTTAGTTCTCGTTTGAATGTTTGGTTTTGGAATATAATCTTCTAGATGAAATTTTTTTTTATATGACATAACTTTTAGTATAACACAAAACCAATATGAGATTATAACAATTGAGAATGGACTTTCAAGTTCTGATCCAGATTTTTGGGGCCTTTTGGGTTTTTGGTACAAAGTTCATAAGTTTCATTTGAATATTTTTTATTTTCAGATCGGATTGGGGCCTTTTGGCTTTTTGGGTTCGGTTCGGATCTGATATCCTAAACTACCAAAATATCTAGAATAAAAATATCCAATGAAAATGTCTGAATTTCCAAAATCTTTGGTCAGTGTTACACAAACTACTTAGAGCCTGACTGGTTGTCCCACTATGAGCCGCAAATGCTGCGTTTGTGGTTAGTAGCGGTTCATAGCGGTTGCAACCAATCATAAAAAACGCCATAAACCGCTTTGTACCACTTTTTAACGCAAAAAATCAGAAGCTCCGAGAAGCTCCTTCCTGCCATCGTTTGCGGTTGCGGGCGGTAGCGGCTGGAGAAAAAAAAAGGAAATAATATTAAACTCTAAATTAATATATCCATATATATATATTTATCTATATCACATTAATTGCACCCAAAAAAAACTATATCACGCTAATATATAATTTTAAACTTCATAAGAACCCTAATCTCTAAATTTTGTATTCCTCCATTAAAATATGGCCTCTACAGAATTTGAAGAAAGTCAAGACACGAACGTTATTAATCCTCTTTTTGCTATCACTTCGTTGATTTTTTATATGTTTTTTTCTTGTCCAAATTTGTTGAATCCCTCGTATGATTCTTTTATGTGTGTATGCTTTTGTATATGAGATAATAACCACGTCATGAATTTATTTTTCAATTATCATTTATTGTTTTATTATTTATGTTGATTAAATTAATTTTATATTTTTATAATAATAATAAATATTCTATTTTTTCATAATTTGCTTTTGCATCCGCTGGTAAACAAGTCGAAAATCATCCGCAAACGCAACAATTTTGAACCGTTATACCAGTCGCATAAACCGCTATAAAACGCTATTAACCGCAACAATCTGCATCCGCAAACTCCCGCAACCGCAGCCGCAACCGCTGCGTTTAAACCAGTCGAGCCCTTACAAGTATCTAAATAAACTGTAAACTCTATTATAAAAACTACTCGGACTCATTAAAAGTACTAAAAATGTCCAAATTCTCCGAAGTTAGGTAAAAAATAGTTCAGAGGAAATTTGTATGAGTATTACCAAAATTTTAATTATTTTGAAAACTAACTTCTGTTTTAAAAACTTTGTAAACTAACTTTTATATCCAAAATTAAATTATCTTGAATAAATCAAACATAATTTTTTTTCAAAATTCAACTATGTTAGTTTTTGATTATTTAACACAAAATCATATATCCACATCAAGATCATTAGATTTATATCATTAAGTCTACATCAATTATTTTTCCTGTTCAGTCGGTGTTTGTGAACATAGATTTTCTTTTCTCGAGGTTACCCTCTGAGGTTACGGACACCTAATTTTCATGTATTCTCTGGTATCTATGGAAGAGTAGAAATGATTACATCTTCAATAATAAGGATCTTAATCCACAAGATGTTTTAGCACAAGAAGAAGTGGAAGGCCGCACGTGGGAAGAGGCACAATTAGAGGCATATGGCTCCAATCAAAGGAATACTATAAACTCGGGGGTGGGGAATATGTCGGTCGAATCGGTTGGATCAGAGGCATGGTGGTGTCTTGTGGATGGAGCATGGAAAGCAACAAATATCTATTCAGGTCAAGGGTGGATTTGTAGGAAGCAGGGGCAACCAGTCCATATGATGGGTATGCGTAACATAAGGAGCAGTCTCTCCTCGCTTCACACCGAAGTTGAGGCGCTGATTTGGGCCATGGAATGTATAGTTGAGTGACAATGTTTTCCGGTAGTTTTTACGACTGACTGTTCGGATATGGTTAATATGGTGTCGTGTCCAGATGAGTGGCCAGCTTTCTCGACTCATCTCGAAGAATTCAAGTTGTGGAGGGAACGTTTCCTGTCTTTCCAGCTCAAGCTCATTCTACGGACAAAAAATACTCAAGCAGAAACTCTAGCGAGGAGAGTAAAAAATCATCTTTCAGAATTGGCGTATATCAGTTCCTCACCTTCAAGTTGGCTCACTTTGGAGCTTTAGTTTTCATGGTTACTATATGTTGTCAAAAAAAAAAAAAAGTCTACATCAATTACAATTTATGTCACGTTTATCTATCGATTTCATAGAGTAATCAATCTATTCAAAATGGAGGCAAGTAAATTATTCTAACTCATAGATTCATGAATTGATGATCCCTGAATTGATGATCCCCTGCTGGCATAGATCGACAAAGATGAAGTTACAATACATTTTGAAAAAATAATCTCATTATGTGAATTTGGAGATAATCCACCGCATGAACTTTTAAAGCTTTTCCTTATTTGCTACATTGAGAAACATTTGATCCATTTATTTATATTAAGCCTGCATATGGTCACCACAAGATGCAGTATTTGCTCCACTTCATTCTCGATTTTTTTTTTTTTAATAAATCTCTTTACTTTTTTTGTGTTCACATATATCTCTTTACTTCTATTAAGACAAATTAAATAATTTAGTTTTCTATATCTATTTGAGGTTTGATCCAGTTTGAATTGTCGAATGAAACTATAGTTTCCAATTGATTATTTCAGGAGAAGAAGTTATTAGTAGACATCAGATTTATATTATATGACAGAATTTTGAAGGTTTTTTTTTAGTAAAAAATAGTAATAGTATTATTCTCAGTTTATCAAAGAAAATAGTTAGTTTCAAAAAAATAAAACACAAGTTACTTTTCAAATTATAAAACATTTTTAGAATATTAAATCAACTCTCCCAATAGTTAATATGGCCAATTAATTTCAGTTTTTTATTGTTGGTACCCATTTAAGTTTTGTTCAGATCGAGTATTAACCAATATCTAAAGTATCTAAATCTAAGTTTCATTCAAATATTTTATTATATTTTAAAGTAAATTTTGTTGGGCTTTGGTGATGAAAATCATTGAGTTATAACTGGGCCCGCGACAGGGTAGTCACTAGGAAACGGGTTTGTTTTCTTTGGGCTTCGGTTTGGTTTAAACCGTCTTATCTTTGTAATTGACTTAGTATATAAAGCTAAGCATGTGGGGAATTAGGGTTAACACAAAATTTCTGATTTCCTCTAGGTTTTAGAAGGAGGCAGAGAGAAACCTAAAAGCTTGTAATCTGTGGTATAGTGGATTACTGGAAAAACTCCAGGCCGAGACGTAGGATCACACATCGTGATCTGAACTCGTTAAATCTCTGTGTCTTTACTTTATTGCTCAAGAACAAACTAATATTCCGTGCAAAAGAGAGGTTCAATTCTCAACAAGTGGTATCAGAGCCAGATTTACTGGTTTCGGGAGCAAGGGCAGAGAGGATTGGCGGTGGTTGCTAGGTTTTCTTGTTTGTGTGGCTGATTGCTGGGTTAGAGGCATCGGCGGCGAGGTCAGAATCAGGCGTCGCGTTCAGTGTCGACCGACACCCGTTTAGTATCGATCGACACCAATCAGTGTCGACCGACACCCATTCATTGTCGATCGACAACGTCTCTGAACAGAGATAAATTGAGGCGAGATGGATTCTAAGAAGACTTCGAAGGTGAAGATGGCTATCTTCGATGGGCAAGGAGATTTCTCCTTGTGGAAAAGAAGGATGATGGCTCATATATCACTTGCAGGTTTGAAGGATGAATTATCAACACCTGCAAAAGAGCCTAAAAGTCTGGTAAAGAAAAAGGACGAGTCTGAAGAGGATTTCGCAGAAAGACTTCAAGAAGAAGAAGCTAAGAGAGAGGAACGGGCTGAGAATGCAATGAACATGTTGACTCTCCATCTAGGAGATCATGTCCTCAGGAAAACAGAGGAGTGCACAACAGCACGTGATCTTTGGGCAGCACTAGAGAGGTTATATAATACCAAAACTCTACCTAGTAGAATTCATCTTCTGTATCAGTTTTATACATTTAAGATGGATGGATCAAAGTCAATCGATCAGAATGTCGATGACTTCTTGAAGACTATTTCAGAGTTGGCTAGTGTGAAGGTTACAGTTGCGGATGAGGTGCAGGCAATTCTATTGCTCAGTTCCTTGCCATCACAGTATGACTCCATGAAGGAGACATTGAAGTATGGTAGAGAATCTATCTCTATTGATGATGTGATAAATGCAGCGAGATCTAAGGAGACTGAGCTCAAGGCACTGGGAATATCAACTTCTCAGAAAGCTGGTGAAGCATATGTGGCTCGTGGGAGACAGTCTGAGAGGAGTCAGAAGAACTCCGGTGATAGAAGCAGAAGCAGGTCGAAATCGGGTTCAAGAATCACCTGCTGGTACTGCAAGAAGGAAGGACATAAGAAGACTGATTGTTATGCTAGGAAAAAGCGCATGGGCAATGATGATGATGCTGAGGCAGCAGTGGTCATTGATCAATCAGCAGGAGTTGATGCATTAACAGTCTCAGAAAGTTGGCATCATGAGAGGTGGGTGATTGATTCGGGTTGTTCATATCACATGACCTCAAGGAGAGACTGGTTTGATAAGTTCGAGGAGCTCAACTCTGGACAAGTGCTACTGGGGGACGACTATTCCGTGGAGGTTAAAGGAATAGGTTCTATCAATATCAAGGCATATGGTGGCACGGTGAAGACATTGACAAATGTCAGGTATATTCCTAAGCTGAAAAGAAATTTAATATCTACAAGTACGTTAGATAAGCTTGAGTTTGATCATGCTGGAGGCAAAGGAAAGACAAGGTTCTATAAGAACGGGAAGATGGGTCTTCAAGGTTCACTGTGTGGTTCTTTGTATTTGCTTGATGGAGAGACTGTGATAGGACAGTCAAACATTAGTGTTTCCAGGAAACCTGCCTGCGATGAAACAGTGTTGTGGCATAGAAGGTTGGGACACATGAGCATGAAGAATCTGATGATCCTGGCAAAAAGGGGCATCATTGACAAGAGGAGAATTGGAGAGATGGATTTCTGTGAGAGTTGTGTAATGGGAAAGCATAAAAGGCTGAGCTTCAACGTTGGGAAGCACAATTCTGGGGAAGCACTGAAGTATGTTCATTCAGATCTTTGGGGATCTCCATCTGTTACTCTAAGTTTGTCTGGTAAGCAGTATTTTCTGTCTATCATTGATGACTACACTAGAAAAGTATGGGTATTCTTCTTGTCTACTAAGGGTGAAGCTTTCACAAAGTTTTGTGAATGGAGGAAGCTGGTTGAGAATCAAGTCAGCAAGAAAGTTAAGTGTCTGAGAACAGACAATGGGTTGGAATTCGTGAACAAGGATTTCAATGAGTTTTGCAAGCAGCATGGGATTGAGAGGCACAGGACATGTGCATATACTCCACAGCAGAATGGAGTAGCTGAACGCATGAATCGAACAATAATGGAGAAAGTGCGTTGTATACTTGATGAGAGTGGCTTGGGAGAAGAATTCTGGGCTGAGGCGGTTAGCACAGCTGTGTACCAAATAAATAGAAGTCCCTCATCGGCCTTAGATGGCAATATTCCTGAAGAACTATGGCTGGGAAGAAAGCCTGGTTATAAACATCTTAGAAGGTTTGGGTCATTGGTCTATGTGCATGTAGATCAAGGGAAGTTAAAACCAAGAGCTATGAAGGGAATTTTCATTAGCTATCCAGAAGGAGTCAAAGGGTACAAGGTATGGCTTCTGGATGAAGAAAGATGTGTGATAAGCAGGAATGTAGTCTTTGTTGAAGATAAAGTGTTCAAAGACTTAAAAGAAGGTGTTTCTGCGTCAAAAACAGGGCTGGAGAACCCGACTCCAGAGATGGTGTCGATCGACACACCTATTGGTGTCGGTCGACACCGGGCCGCAGAGAAGGTATCGATCGACACCCCCACTGGTGACGATCGACACCCTCCGTCTGAATCGACAGTTCCGGCTACTGAAGATCAAGGTGAAGGTTCATCTTCAGGTGGAGTTGTTGGAGATTCAGAATCAGATGATATACCTCAGGACTATCAGTTGGTTCGAGATCGAACTAGGAGAGTAACAAGGCTACCTGACCGTTTCAATGATTATGATTTGGCAAGTTTTGCCTTAATTGCTGCAGTTGAGATGAGTTCTGAAGAACCAAGGGACTATCAGGAAGCCATTGAAAGTAGGGATAAAACTTTCTGGAATGGAGGTATGAATGAAGAGATGGTTTCTCTTGATAAGAACAAAACCTGGAGGCTGGTTAAGAGACCCAAAGGAAGAAAGGTTATTGGCTGCAAGTGGGTATTCAAGTTAAAGCCAAGTATACCAGGAGTAGAAGAACCGAGATATAAGGCCAGGTTGGTAGCCAAAGGATATTCTCAGAGAGAGGGTATTGATTATCAGGATGTGTTTTCACCAGTAGTGAAACATGTTTCTATCAGGTTTCTTCTATCTGTTGTTGCAAATTTTGATCTGGAACTGGAGCAGCTTGATGTTAAGACTGCGTTTCTTCATGGTTTACTTGAAGAGGAGATCTATATGGAGCAACCAGAAGGTTTTGTGGTTAAAGGAAAAGAGGATTATGTTTGCTTGTTGGAAAGAGCACTGTACGGACTGAAACAAGCTCCAAGGCAGTGGAACAAGTGTTTTGATCAGTTTGTGGTTAGTCATGGGTTCAAAAGGAGCGATGTCGATCACTGTGTCTACATAAAGGAGAGTAAAGATAAGTGTTTCATCTACCTACTCTTGTATGTTGATGACATGTTAATTGCTTCAAAGGACATGAAAGAGATACAGACTGTGAAAGATCTGTTGAGCAGCAGGTTCGAGATGAAAGACCTAGGAGCTGCGAGAAGAATTCTTGGTATGGATATTGAGAGGGATCGTGAAGGAGGAGTTCTTACTCTGTCTCAATCCGGGTACATCAAGAAGATTCTTCAGGTATTTAATATGGATGAATCTAGATCTGTTTCAACACCTATAGGTTCGCATTTTAAGTTGTCGGCTGTTAATGAAGTTGAGACAATTATGGATGATATTCCATATGCTAATGCTATTGGAAGTATCATGTATGCGATGCTGGGAACTAGGTGTGATCTAGCATATGCTGTTGGCTTAGTGAGTAGGTTTATGAGCAAGCCAAGTATGGTTCACTGGTCGGCAGTGAAGTGGGTACTAAGATATTTGAAGGGTACTCAGGATCTGAAGATTGTATTCAGGAAGAACAAGGAGTTTAAGGTTGAAGGTTTCTGTGATTCTGATTTTTCGTCGGATCTGGACAGAGGTAGATCGATTTCAGCATATGTTTTCACCGCTGGTGGAAGTGTGATTAGTTGGAAGTCGAGTCTGCAACAGGTGGTTGCACTGTCTACGACAGAAGCAGAGTACATGGCGTTGGGGGAAGCTACGAAAGAAGCTATCTGGCTAATGGATTTGGCTGAAGAGTTCGGTTTCAAACAAGACTCGGTAGAGATCTGGTGTGATTCTCAGAGTGCTTTGAGTTTAGCCAAGAACAACGTTCATCATGAGAGAACAAAGCATATTAGAAGAAGGATGCATTCATCAGGGATATAGTTGCTTCCGGTGATGTGAAGTTGTCCAAGATCCCTACAGAGAGGAATCCGGCTGATATGTTGACAAAGGTTCTTCCGGTGGATAAGTTTGAGAAAGCCTTGAGTTTTCTCGGCTTAGAAGAGCACTAAGGTGCTGGTTTGTCTGGAGTTTCACATGGATGCAAAGATGAAGATGTTATACTCTGGAGTGATTGTCATCAAGGTGGAGATTTGTTGGGCTTTGGTGATGAAAATCATTGAGTTATAACTGGGCCCGCGACAGGGTAGTCACTAGGAAACGGGTTTGTTTTCTTTGGGCTTCGGTTTGGTTTAAACCGTCTTATCTTTGTAATTGACTTAGTATATAAAGCTAAGCATGTGGGGAATTAGGGTTAACACAAAATTTCTGATTTCCTCTAGGTTTTAGAAGGAGGCAGAGAGAAACCTAAAAGCTTGTAATCTGTGGTATAGTGGATTACTGGAAAAACTCCAGGCCGAGACGTAGGATCACACATCGTGATCTGAACTCGTTAAATCTCTGTGTCTTTACTTTATTGCTCAAGAACAAACTAATATTCCGTGCAAAAGAGATGTTCAATTCTCAACAAATTTTTTTTTTTTCAGGTCGGGTTCTGGTCGAATTCAAATTCTAAGTGTAAAGTATAAACTCTAAGTTCTTGATAACAATTAACAATTGTTGCAATCATAAACAACTTGTCATCATGTTTCTTTTTCATTGAAGCATCCACCAATGATTTGATTTTTGTATGAGATTAGATGAAATCAAATAGAGAAAAAATTTGGTCAAGCGTCTGACTAAGACGTCTTCTTCTAAACCTTCTGTTGCGACACAAAGTTTCGCCACAGGACTAGCCAAACTGACTTCTCATCCACATCTAGTTATATATAGAAAATCATTATTATATCAGCCTTTCGGTTTTTGCTTAACCGGCCTAGAACCAAACCGATCGATCAACAATGTTTTCTTAGTCGTTTAAAGACGTCCATAACTTCTGAATGTACAAGAACAGAATGGATGCAAACATGAAGCAACAAATCAAACATGCCAGACACACAAGCATGCCTTATTTAATTACTGCTAAACCGTTGTATTATTCAATTTAATATTCATCTCTCCAAACAAAATCTGAGAAAAAATGCAATGCTGCACAAAACTATTTAATAAATATGCTGCGCAAAACTTTATAATATATATGTTTTTTTTTGGTTCAACTAAATCGATTTTAGTTGTTGATATATTTTGACAAAGTTCCATAGTTATTAATTTATTCTTGCATAATAATTACGTTGGACTAAATTCAAAAGGAATTCAATGTTCTTTTCAATTACTTGGACGCTGGTTTTTGCTTTCAAAAATTGGACTATTCCGACTCTTTTGACCATGAATTAGTATTAAATACTTTTTTTTCTTTCTCTAATTCTTTATATCTCAAGAGTGGTTTAATTATGTCATTCTATATATTTGTTTCTTCCTAATCATCTACTAGTAACACTCCCAAAAGAACTTATTCTACAAATTAGCATTTTAAGAAGAAGTCATTTCTCGTAAGTGAATGTTTCAATACAAATACGGTAATACAAGTAAACAGTCGACTTCATCAAAGAATGACAATATATCAGTCAACTTTGGTCAATCTTATTAGTCAAAGGTTTTTAAAATTCACACGTTTAATCAATCGATGGATCCAGTTTGACTAGTACTTGTACTATTTGATCGTTTTGTCGATTTGATGTTTTTGGCCGGTGCAATAAAATGTGAAATACATTTCTGAATTATCTTCTCAGCAAAATAGACTATATTCAAATCAATGCACCCGGCGAATATTATCCATATTACAGAAATATCTAAAACTTAGTGTACAAAATATCAATAACTTAAGAGTAAAAATCGAAGCTAAGTATGAGTATCCTCCTTAAGAATCTATACTCATACTTAGCTTTTATACTGAGTTTAATAGCAATAAAAAAATAATAAACAAAATCAAATACAACCACTACTAACTTTCTAAATGGTAAGAACACCTGACTTTTCACAAATTTTGGAAATTAGTTCAGGATTCGTTTTATGAATCCGTGGCCTAAGAAATAATAAACATTCTTCATTTTCTCCGATCGCGGCTGCCGGAAAAAACAGGGCCTAAGCAAAATATATCGGCGAGTGGGACATTCAAAGCAGGACTATTCATGGATCTTGGAGCCCTAATCTCTGTAGAATTCATCTTCTGCAAACTCTTCTTCTTCTTCTTTTTCTGTGGATCACTATTGCTCCGTTGATACTCTGAAGAAGAACTTGTCTTCTTGTTTCTCATCGAGTAGCCGACAGATTTGCTTCGGACAAGCCAAAACCCACACCCAAAACTTGAATCATCTGAGTCAGAATCCCTCGCGTCGGATTTCGCAGCTAGGGTTTGAAGATTGCTTTTCGGAGAAGTAACCTCGTCCTTCTTCGAGACCGTGGCAGGGGCAGTGAGAGAGAGGTTTCTCCAGTCGGAGAAGAGCTCGTCGGCGTGAGAAAACCGTTGCTTCGAGTTCTGACGGAGACAAAAATCGAACTCTGGGCTTGAATTCAGACAGGACTGGTCTGACTCTGATCGGAGAGGGACTCTCTCTTCCGACTGATGAAGATTGTGAGAAGATGTTGAGGTTCCTCTGTTTTTATGGCTCATCGTAAGGATCGAGAAAAAAAAGTTGCTAGAGAATATTTATTTCTTGAAGAATGTCTTAACAACAAGTTGTGACGTACAAGATAGATATATATACACAAGGATGTCTTAAGTCTAGACAACAAGCCACCTACCGTCATATGCCAACAAAAGTCATCTTTTGTTTTTACTTTTTTAACATTTTTTTGTGGGATTTTTTTCTTATATTATTATTGTTAATAAAATATCGACTGCATGAAAACTTTATGTCACACTGTTATTAGGTGTAAATCGAAGACGACTTAATCTCTGAATGATAATATTTTGTGTTGTGCGGGGAGATTACATAATAAAACATGAGACATTAAAGTAACTTTTTTATAACCAAAAAAAAAGTAGAAAAGTAAAATCTAACTTGGAATTTAAGTTTTTTTTTTTGCTTTATTGGGTATAGGAAAGACTTTGACTTCAGCACTGATATTTGGTAGACTTTGAAGCACTGATTTTTTGTCGGACTTTGAAAAGTTGTAGGAAGGGAGGAGGAGACTCCACATCTCAGGTGTGATTATGGAGTTCTAAAAACAAGGTTCTGATCAAAAGAAATAATATTAAACAATTTAGGGGTTCTAAAAATAGAGAGAGAGGGTTATAAAAACTCTAGTTTAGGAGACTTTTAATGAAAGTTCAGAACCCCATATCCATTTTATATTATTACTTATTTTTTTAGTATATTTATAGAACCTTTCTAAAAAATTTAAAACTCTATTGTTGGAGATGGCCATATTGTTGAACATAGATACTGTTCACCTAATTACAAATTATAACGTCTCACTAAATGTAACAAATATAGCATCTCACTATTAACCATATATTAGTCACTGAGAATAATTCAGCAATACATTGTTTTGTTAAATTTTAACTCATGAGGCCTTTGGAGCCTTTGAAGGAACAATAAAGCATCCAAAGACCAGGGATACGCATGTGTCTAATACCGTAAGAAAATTAGATATGGTGAAAAGTTTACTACACGTTAGACTTTGAAGCACTGATTTCTTTTTTAAGATTGTAAATAGTATTACATCAAATTTAAGGGAAGATTATTCACAAAACTCATTTTTAATGAATCTTTTTTATTTACGAAATAATTTTAAACTTACACTTTTGTGGGTAAAAATTTATTTTATTTTATATGTTTAATACTTAAATCAAAAATTTAATACCTTCATTGAGACTATTATACATTCATATAAATTATTATATGTTTATTAAAAGTTGAATTTATGTATATACTATCATAGTTTTATTGTATTGTTTTAAAAATAGAATAAGTGGGTAGACGTTATATATTTAAAAAATAAAAGATAACTAAAATATAATAATAATTACTAACAATAGAATTACTTGAAATTTTATTTTTTAGGTAACTACTGGAGAAAAACTTAAACTTATTTTGTATTTACTTTATTTTATGAAAAAATATGAGGATAACGATTGAAAATTTCTTAATAGAATGTTCGTTTGACTCGAGTATTAGAGTTTGGTATTTTAGTATTTAGTTATGAGTATATATTCAGACAATGCGGTCTGAATGTTACATGTGTATCGAATGCAGTCCGGTCAAATGAGAGTATTGGAACATCAGTTATTCCCACTATCCATTCCAGAAGAACTACTCATAAATGTCCGAATAGAATACATAACACCAGTCTTACCAGTTTAATTAATTTACAATTTTTTTTCTTTGGTTTCCATGGAGAATTGGTCTTAGCAAAGTCAAGAAATTAAAATACTGCTATATGGTTCAACAAACCCCATGAAGTTCCTTTTCTTAGCATAAAAGTCTAAACATGTATTGTACGTATGTTATAATATTTAGATGTATATTAAAATATCAGTATACCATTAACGAACATTGAGGAAATACTTTAACCGAAAAGAATATTTAAGTATAGTTTGGTTACAAAACATCTGACTTTTTGAAAAAAAAAGAAGTATATATATTTAAACGCCTGGCACCATTTTAATAAACAATTTTTGCAATGATCAAGTAGATATGTATTGCAACCTATGCTAACAATTCTTGGACAGCAAAACAAAGACATCAAGTATTATTCACTCAACAACAGACAATCAACATCCAGACATCCTATACTAAACATCAAGAAAGCCACATATAATCAACTTAGCACAGATGACTAGTCGTATGTATGCTAAGAAGACGAAGAGAAAGAAAATTTCCTCAAGAAATAGCTCAAGATATCCTATGAGTTAATTTATCAGAAGAGTCGTCTGAATTTTCTAAACCATCGACATCCATTTGAGACATTATCTCTTCTAACTGCTTCTCATGAGCCTCAGCTACTTGTTCGAGTACTTTTTGATCAATAAAGAAGGATTCTATCAGCCCTTATATGTGTTTTCATAAACACTTTGTTGGTGTTTATTTCCATAAACATTATGTTGGTTACAGAAATATTGGTGATGGAGTGGTATTTACGTAAACATGCTTCTACTTATGTAAATTACATAAGCACCTTTTGATGTGGCGGTTATATACACATGTGTCGTTTCATACACATGTGTCTCTTTGTTAAAAGCAACGCTTGATTAAAGCTTCGCTTAGATTATTATTTAAGGACTTCTTCGTTAGAAGAGGAACGGAGACGAGAGAGAGAGAGAGACGGAACCGAGACAAAGAAACAGAGAGTGAGAGAAGAGAAACAATACGAAATAGAGAAAGAGATTAAAATTGTTTCTAATCTTCTTCTTCTCTTAACCGTTTTCTGAGAATCTCAAAGTAGGTTTGCTAGGGTCTCTCTAAGGTGTCAATTCAGAGATCGATAGTTGAATCCTGTAAGATAGACGTCCATTGAAGCTGCATACACCACTGTAGGGGCGAAATTCTGTCTTAGGAGATTGCTTCTGCAAGCCTCTATCAAACAAAACTCTATTCGAATCACGAAGAAGGAGAAATCATCAAGTCAGTTTCTATTTGTAAACACTTATTTTCTGTTACTGTTAATTTAATAAAGTTTATATAAATCATCAATACGTGTGATTGATCTGCATCTATAACCCCTCAAACAACAATCTAAGACAGATGTTTTTTTATTCTCTGTTGTTTGAAATTGATAGATGGATCAATCGGCTGTGAATGTGAAAAAACACATCGAGAAACCTTTTGTTTTCAAAGGTGTGGATTTCAAAAGATGGCAGCAAAAGATGTTGTTCTATCTCACAACATTAAACCTAGCACAATGCTTGACTTCAGAAGGACTGGAATTACCGGTTGAAGGCGACATTCCTGATGAGGTCATGAAAGCATCAGAGGCATGGACACAAAACGAGTTTTTGTGTAAGAATTATATTCTGAATGCTTTGGACGATTCTCTTTATGATGTTTATCAGATATTCCAATCTCCAAAAGAGTTATGGGAATCGTTGGAGAAGAAATACAAGTCTGAAGTGGCAAGTGCAAAGAAGTTCATTGCTGGGAAATTTCTGAATTTCAAGATGAGTGATAGCATCTCTGTGGTGAAACAAGTGGAAGAAATTCAAGTGACTGCTCACGAATTAAAAGATGAAGGTATGGGGCTGAATGAAACTTTCCTAGTTGCATCCATTATTGAAAAATTGCCTCCAACTTGGAAAGATTTCAAGACCCATTTAAAGCATATCCATGAAGATATGAGTCTCGAGCAGTTAATTCTGAAGCTTCGTGTAGAAGAAGAAAACCGTAAGAATGAGAATTCTGAATTCTCTTCTATGGAAGCAAAGGCCAATGTAGTTGAGGGAAACAGTTCCAAATTCAAAGGCTTTAAGAAAAACAAGAAGGTTAAGAAACCGTTCACCAATGCAAAGGGCAATGACTTTAAGAAGAAGCCACAAGGTGCATGTTGGGTGTGTGGAAAATCTGGACATAGAGCCAAGGACTGCCGCCATAAGAAGGATGGGACATCGGGTGGAGACGCTAACAACGTAAACCTTACCGAAAATCATTTCGTTGCGGTTGTTTCCGAAGCAAATATGGTGACAAATTCCAACGATTGGTGGATTGACACTGGTGCAACAAAACATGTGTGCTCAGACCAGAGTATGTTTACGACATATGAGTCTGGTTCGTGTGGAGAAAAACTCTATATGGGAAATGCGAGCACAGCAACAGTTGCAGGGAAAGGCAAAGTGGTCTTAAAACTCACTTCTGGGAAAGACCTTGCACTCACAAACGTGCTCCATGTCCCTGAGATTCGAAAGAATCTGATCTCGGGTTCACTTCTTAGCAATAAAGGCTTTAAGATTGTATTTGAATCTGATAAGGTTGTCCTCACTAAAGGTGGAATGTATGTCGGAAAAGGTTATTTATGTGATGGCCTTTTCAAACTGAATGTTGAATCGATCATTAATAAAATTGCAGGCAATAGCTCTGCTTCTGTTTACTTTCTTGATTCAAGTGATTTATGGCATGCAAGAATGGGGCATGTCAATTATCATTCATTACAAAGAATGGTGAATATTGGATTGTTACCGAAAACCAATTTTATTGACGGTAACAGCAGCAAATGCACAGTCTGTGTAGAATCTAAATATTCACGACACTCTTACAAATCAGTGGAAAAGTCTAATGACTTACTTGGGTTGATACATAGTGATTTATGTGATTTTCAATCAACTCCAAGTCGTGGAAGAAAGAATTATTATATTTCTTTCATTGATGATTATAGTAAGTTTAGTCGAATCTATTTGATTGAGACGAAAGATGAGGCTTTGAATATGTTTAAGAAATACAAAGCAGAAGTCGAAAATCAATTAGAGAAGAAGATAAAGATTCTTCGAACAGATCGTGGTGGAGAATACAAATCAAATGAATTCTCAGAATTTTGTTCTATACATGGAGTCATTCATCAAACTACGGCTCCTTATACTCCAATGCAAAACGGAGTTGCAGAGAGGAAAAATAGAACTCTTAAGGAAATGATGAATTCCATGTTAACCGATTCAGGTGCACCATTCAACTTATGGGGTGAAGCCATTCTCACGGCAAACTCTATATTGAATAAGATCCCTCTAAAGAAGAGTGATAAAACTCCATATGAGATGTGGAAAGATAAGACACCGTCATATAAAAATATGAAAGTGTAGGGTTGTCTCGCTAAAGTTCAAATACCTTTACCGAAGAGAACTGTTGTCGGACCAAAAACGGTTGATTGCGTTTACATCGGTCCTGCGGAAAACAGTGCAGCTTATAGATTTTTAGTCCATAAATCTGATAATGTAGAGGTAAAGGTAAATACCATCATTGAATCAAATGAGGCTGAGTTCTTTGAAGATGTATTTCCTTACAAAGAGCAAAGAAATACGAGTACTAAACGAGTACGTGAGGTTGTTGTAAATGCATCAAAGGTTCAAGAAGAAGAAATTGAACCAAGAAGAAGTAAAAGGGCAAGAGTACCTAAAGACTTTGGTACAGATTTTATGACGTATTTGAGTGAATATGAACCTCAAACATATAAGGCTGCTATGGAATCTTCAGAAGCTCTTTATTGGAAAGAAGCAATTCAAAGTGAAATTGAATCCATACTGAGTAATCATACGTGGGAGTTGGTTGATTTACCACCAGGAAATAAACCAATTGGATATAAATGGATATCCACAAAGAAGTTACGACCGGATGGAACTATCGAGAAATATAAAGCAAGACTAGTGGCGAAAGGATTTCGTCAAAAGGAAGGTCTTGATTTTTTCGATACGTACTCTCCAGTGACAAGAATCACTTCGATCAGATTGCTAATAGCAATTGCTGCCATATATGATCTAGAAATTCATCAAATGGATGTTAAAACAGCATTTTTAAATGGTGAATTAGATGAAGAAATATATATGGAACAACCTGAAGGCTTTTTAGTCAAAGGTAAAGAGAAGAAAGTTTGTAAGCTTATAAAGTCTTTGTATGGACTAAATCAAGCGCCAAAACAATGGCATGAGAAATTCGATGAAACAATGAGGTCATATGGTTTTACGATAAATGAATGTGACAAGTGTGTGTACATTAAGAAAACCAAAAATGATACGATCATTGTATGTCTATATGTGGATGATATGTTAATAATGGGAACAAGTGGAGACATTATAAAAGCCATAAAGAAGATGTTAAGTGAAAATTTCGAAATGAAAGACATGGGATTGGCTGATGTAATTCTTGGTATTAGAATTAAACGTGAGCCAAATGGGTATTCACTTACACAATTCCATTACGTAGAGAAAGTTCTAAGGAAATTTGGTCACTTTGATGATAGACCCGTAGTCACTCCGTACGATCCGACATGTAAGCTTTCAAAGAATATAGGTGAAAGTGTGTCTCAGTTGGAATACACACAAATTGTTGGGAGCCTCATGTACATTACCAATTGTACGAGACCAGATTTGGCTTATTCTTTGAGTCGATTAAGTCGATATTCAAGTAATCCAAATGGAGAACATTGGATAGTACTTAGATACTTAAAGCATACGATTAATTATGGTCTATATTTCACTAAATTTCCTCCTGTGTTAGAAGGGTATAGTGATGCTAATTGGATCTCTGGTAGTACGGATACTAAATCCACAAGCGGTTATGTGTTTACACTTGGTGGAGGTGCTGTGTCTTGGAAATCATCTAAACAGACGTGTATTGTATGTTCTACAATGGAATCCGAATTTATCGCATTAGATAAAGCTGCGGAAGAAGCCGAATGGCTTAGAAATTTTATTGAAGATATCCCATTATGGCCAAAGCCTGTAACTGCACTATGTATTCATTGTGACAGTATGGCTGCCTTACATAGAGGGAAAAATAAAATTTACAATGGCAAGTCAAGGCATATTCGCCGGAGACACGCCACAATACGACAATTGCTTTCCAATGGAGTAATATCATTGGATTATATTAAATCAAAGGAAAACTTGGCTGATCCTTTGACTAAAGGCCTACCGAAAGAGCAAGTCGTATTCACTTCGAGGGGAATGGGTTTAAAGCCAACACAATGAGTCATCACTTGGTGGAAACCTTACTTAGCAACATTGGAGATCCCATGGTCTAAGTTCAAGAGGCAAACTGGCTGAGGAAGACTCACGAGAGGAAAACACATTTCTCATTCCTATGAAGTAAACTGTGTTTCCATTGACGATTAAGGGATGAATGTTAATATTTTCTTAATAACGTTAATATCTTTATTCAAGTGGGATACAATGGAATATTCTTAATTAACGTTACCTATATGAGAGTTGTGTCGCGGTCGCACATATGAGAATTGAGATGGCTAAATTCTCTAGAGCTCTCACGAAGTCGGGATTTGTTCAGGGCCGAAACGAACACAACCGTATAAACTTGAAATGAGCTGATGAGATATGTGTTTCACTTATTGTCTCGGTTTACTATTAAACGTGGCTAGTTCAAGACTAAAGTTCACTACCCACGAGTAAATCCGATAAGTGCTTACTAGGAAAAGTTCAAGTCCAAAAGACACTTTTACCGATGCGTATTGATTCAATTTTCTCAGGAATTGTGAATCTTATTTTCTATCCAAATGTGGGGTATTGTTAAGTTTGAATAGAAAATGTGGGGTATTGTTGGTGTTTATTTCCATAAACATTATGTTGGTTACGGAAATATTGGTGATGGAGTGGTATTTACGTAAACATGCTTCTACTTATGTAAATTACATAAGCACCTTTTGATGTGGCGGTTATATACACATGTGTCGTTTCATACACATGTGTCTCTTTGTTAAAAGCAACGCTTGATTAAAGCTTCGCTTAGATTATTATTTAAGGACTTCTTCGTTAGAAGAGGAACGGAGACGAGAGAGAGAGAGAGACGGAACCGAGACAAAGAAACAGAGAGTGAGAGAAGAGAAACAATACGAAATAGAGAAAGAGATTAGAATTGTTTCTAATCTTCTTCTTCTCTTAACCGTTTTCTGAGAATCTCAAAGTAGGTTTGCTAGGGTCTCTCTAAGGTGTCAATTCAGAGATCGATAGTTGAATCCTGCAAGATAGACGTCCATTGAAGCTGCATACACCACTGTAGGGGCGAAATTCTGTCTTAGGAGATTGCTTCTGCAAGCCTCTATCAAACAAAACTCTATTCGAATCACGAAGAAGGAGAAATCATCAAGTCAGTTTCTATTTGTAAACACTTATTTTCTGTTACTGTTAATTTAATAAAGTTTATATAAATCATCAATACGTGTGATTGATCTGCATCTATAACCCCTCAAACAACACACTTCTCCAATCGAAACAGGATGCCCCAGTTCTTCCTCCTACTATGATTCAAAAAAATATCACTTTAGTGAAGTAAGAATGATTGGACCGGAGACGTGATTGTAGAGAAAAGAAAGAATGAAAAAACTTTTTTATCATTTCTTTCTGAACATGTAAGAATGATTTCTAATCGGATACATGTTTGTAGACTCCAAAATCGCCATGGTCGAGTTACGGCACTACAATTAAGTAGAGCTCCTATCAATTGCCTCCTCAGTGTTCCAATGAACCCACATTTTCTTCCAAAGCTCTGAGCCAATCCAAGGTGGTATTTCACCATTCAAACGGACTAAAGATACCTTTCATCCGTTTTGGCGATCTTCAAAATTCCTCATTCATGAAGTCGGTCATCCTTGTATCCCAAATGTACTTCTGCTACAAAATAGAGTTGCAAAGTACAAAAGATAGTAAATCATTAAATGATATAACAATTATAATATGTAACTATAAAATTATGATATTAAATCAAAAGATGCTACACCATATAGTTGTAAAGTAAAAAACATATATTTACCACAAATGTTCTGAAATAGAGTGAGAACCGTGCCTACTAATGTAGTGGCCATAAACTATGTATTGAATAACAAAAATAAAATTACCAAAATATTAAGAATTTTTTTTAACCATGCTTCAAATACTCATATATTTATCTTTTATATGGTTTGTAGTTTTGAACACGTAATTTAATGAATTTTTTTTAAAAACTATGCAATACAAATAACTCCATATTATAGCTGAAAAGATTTAACTGATCTATTGAAACTTTTAATTCATAAAACTGGACGTAGCGACAGTCAAAGGAAAAAGAAAGGAAAAAAAAAATAGACGCAAACAAATGCTTCTAAATTTAATACACAGGCAAGGCACGGCCCTGCCTTCTTGGATGTGTTAAGGCGTAAGTAAGGGATGTTAAGATGGGTTAAATAACCCAACCCAACCCAACCTACAGAAAACCCATTTATAAAAAATTCAACCCAGAAGGCAGAAACCTTATAGATCTTTTTATTGATGGGTAATACCCATACATTGCTCTGATAGAATTTGGGTTATACATGGATACCTATATTTAAGTTTTCACTTTTCACATTCAATAAAACAAATTACAACATATAAAAATATTAAACAATTCAACAAAGAAGTTTTTAAATTCAAAATTTGCAGTTTTCAGGAAAAACACAAGATTAAACTGTTTTGACAGAAAAACAAGATTCTACTGTTTTGACGGAAAAACAATATTTTGTGGTTTTTACGAAAAATGAGATTTTACGGTTTTGACGGAAAATGAGATTTTGCGGTTTTGAGGAGAAACGAAATTTTGCGATTTTGGCAGGAAAACGAGATTTTGCGGTTTTGAGGAGAAACGAAATTTTGCGATCTTGGCAGGAAAACGAAATTTTGAGGTTTTAGCGGGAAAACGAGATTTTGCGGTTTTGGCGGGAAAATGAGGTTTTGCGGTTTTGGATGGAAAACGAGGTTTTGCGTTTTGGCGGGAAATTTAAAATTTGCGGTTTTGGCGGGAAAACGAGGTTTTGCGGTTTTGGCGGGAAAACGAGGTTTTGCGGTTTTGGCGGGAAATTGAGATTTTGCGGTTTTGGTGGGAAACAGAGATTTTGCAGTTTTGGCAGAAAACGAGATTTTTGCGGTTTTGGTGGGAAAACGAGGTTTTTGCGGTTTGGGCAGGAAAACGAGGTTTTGCGGTTTTTACGGGAAAACGAAGTTTTGCGGTTTTGGCGAGAAAACGAGTTTTTGCGGTTTTGGCGGGAAATTTAGATTTTGCGGTTTTGGCGGGAAAATGAAGTTTAGCGGTTTTACTGAAAAAAACCAAAAATTGCATATAAGAGGTGACTTATTATAGTTGAGGTATTAGAATGCATGATTTAATTTGTTTGGGTTAATATAAACAATTTTCTCTGATTTGCAAAATAAATACCCACGAGTTACCCAATATGGCAAGATCCAACTAAAATAGATAATAACTAAACTTAAATGTTGTGAACTGAATGTTCTGTGTGTATTATTATGAGGACCAAAGGTCTCTTTATATAGTGGTTACACCAGGCAGAGAAAAGGTAATTATCCTTTTACTACTCATAACAAGAAAAGGAAATATTCTATAAACCTATTCCTTGTCTATAAAGGAAAACATCTAATTATACTAAGGACCGGTTATGTTAATAACCTCTATATGGATCGGTCTATATTGAGTCCATTAACCAAACGGTTCATAACACTCCCCCTTGGACGAAATGACCGAATCCCGATGCAACCAACGATCTTTGTAATACGCTTGGGGATGCTGCCTCATTAAAACCTCACTAAAGAAAAACCCAGTGGGACAAAACCTTAGTGAGGAAAGAGTACAGCACGTATTACTCCCCCTGATTTAGACATCACTAAAGTCCCTTAGTCGGCGCATGCCGATCTGATACACCAGCTTCTTGACCGTGGAAGTTGGGAGCGACTTTGTGAACAAGTCAGCTGAGTTGTCGCTTGAACGGACTTGAAGCACTTGTATTTCTCCAGCCTTCTGGAGATCGTGAGTGAAAAAGAATTTTGGCAGAATGTGCTTCGTCCGGTCTCCCTTGATGTATCCATCCTTCAGTTGAGCTATGCACGCAGCATTGTCCTCATGAAGCACGGTCGGTTCGTCCTTTCCATCTGTCATCCCACAATCTCGTCTTATGTGCTGAGTCATCGATCTCAACCAAACACATTCACGGATGGCTTCATGAATCGCCAAAATCTCTGCGTGATTTGATGATGTGGCCGTGAGTGTCTGCTTCATGGATCGCCATGAAATTGAGGCTCCTCCGTGAGTGAACACATATCCTGTCTGAGATCGTCCATTGTGTGGATCCGATAGATAACCTGCATCAGCAAAACCAACTAAACCTTTGTCGTTATGGTTAGTGTAAAATAAACCCATATCTTTCGTTCCTTGAAGGTAACGAAGTAAATGTTTAATCCCGTTCCAGTGCCTTTGGGTTGGACAAGAACTAAATCTTGATAGGAGGTTCACGGCAAAACAAATATCTGGTCTAGTGTGACTAGCCAAGTATAGTAACGCTCCTATGGCACTTAGATATGGCGTTTCGGGACCAAGGACTTCTTCATCCTCTCTTATTGGACCAAACGGATCTGTGTCCGGGCTTATGCTCCTTACGACCATTGGGCTACTTAATGGGTGAGTTGTGTCCATATTAAATCTCTTGAGTACTTTTTCAGTATACGCCATTTGATGCACAATGATTCCGTCTTTGACGTACTCAAGCTGTATTCCCAAACAGAACTTAGTCTTTCCTGAGTCTTTCATTTCAAATTCGGCCTTTAACAAATCAACTGTTTGGGTGATTTCTCCAGAGGTGCCGAGGATGTTCAAATCATCCACGTAAACTGCTATAATCACAAATCCACCGTTTGCAAACTTCTTTATAAAGATACACGGACTGATGGGATCATTCTTATAACCGGATTTCATTAGGTAATCGCTTAAACGATTGTACCACATGCGCCCACTTTGTTTCAGTCCGTATAGGGATTTGGTTAGCCTAATGCAGTGTTCTTCTCGAGAACTTTTCTTATCTTTGAGCTCAATACCCTCTGGCAATCTCATATAGATTTCATTATCCAGTGGACCATATAAGTATGCGGTGACAACATCCATTAACCGCAGATCTAACTTTTCTCTTATGGCCAAACTTATAAGAAATCGGAATGTCGTTGCATCCACCACAGGGGAGTATGTCTCCTCATAATCGATTCCAGGTCTTTGAGAGAATCCTTGTGCCACAAGCCGTGCTTTGTGTCGAACAATCTCTCCTTGTTCGTTTCTCTTTCTTACAAAGACCCATTTATGTCCAACTGGTATTATATCACGAGGTGTCCGAATAATGAGACCAAAAACCTCTCTCTTCTTTAAAGAGTTTAACTCCACGTTTATGGCTTCTTTCCATTTAGCCCAATCAGATCGTTGAGTGCACTCATCTATTGACGTGGGTTCTAGATCCTCATTCATAATCTCAAGTGCTACGTTGCATGCAAATATATCATCGACGTCGATATCTTTTCTGTTCCATTGGATTCCGGACATAACATAATTTATTGAGATCTCATTGTTATCTTGAACTTCAGGACGATGAGGCTCGGCGTCCCGAGCATCATTTGGCGGCTCCTTAGGCTCATAAGTGTCCGGTCCATTAGTTATCTCCTCGGCCTGAATATCAGCACCTTTTCTTAATTTCCGAGGAGTCTTATCTTTGGAACCAATTGGTCTTCCACGCTTTACTCGCGGTTTAGACTCTGTAGCCACTTGCGGTCCACTTTGGACATCAATGCGTATTGGTGCGTTCACGGCTGGAACATACGACTTAGTAACTCTCTGCGGGTCAGCAAAGGAATCTGGCAATTGTATAGCTAGCTTTTGCATATGTATAATCTTTTGAACTTCCAAGTCACTTTCTTGGGTTCGAGGATCTTGCCAATTTATGGATGTTTGATTCCATAAGAGTTCTTTTGTCAGCCGGTTTTCACTACCTACAGTTGGATAAACGGACTCATCGAAATGACAATCCGCGTATCTGGCCTTAAATAAATCACCGGTAGTTGGCTCAAGATACTTTATGATCGTGGGTGAATCATATCCAACGTATATCCCCATCCTCCTTTGAGGTCCCATCTTAGTTCTCTGTGGTGGAGCAATAGGCACATAGACTGAACATCCAAATGTCTTAAGATGGGATATGTTTGGCTCTTGACCCGTTAGTAATTGCATTGGGGAAAACCTGTGGTCACTAGATGGCCTGATACGGATTAGGTCTGCAGCGTGTAAGACAGCGTGTCCCCAGGCTGAAACTGGAAGCTTTGACCTCATGAGTAATGGTCTAGCAATCAGCTGGATTCGTTTGATGAGAGACTCGGCTAAGCTGTTCTGTGTATGTACATGTGCCACGGAGTGCTCAACACTTACCCCCATGGACATACAGTAGTCATCAAACGCTCTGGACGTAAACTCTCCCGCGTTGTCCATACGGATGGACTTTAACGGAAAGTCTGGAAAGTGCGCTCTTAGGCGGATTATCTGGGCAAGGAGTCTTGCAAATGCCATATTCCGTGATGACAATAAGCATACATGTGACCATCGTGTAGATGCGTCAATGAGGACCATAAAATATCGGAATGTCCCACAAGGTGGGTGGATTGGTCCGCATATGTCTCCTTGAATCCTTTCCAGAAAGTTTATCGTTTCCTTAGTCACCTTTACTGGTGATGGTGTTACAATCAGTTTTCCTTGCGAACACGAGGCACAAGTGAGACTCATAGGGATCACTTTCCTTTCTTTCAAGGCGTGGCCATTCGTGTTGAGGATCAATTTCCGCATCATTCCCGACCCGGGATGTCCCAGACGGTCGTGCCATAGAGTGAACATATCCGTAAGGGCTTTGTTTACGGTGGCATTGGCCTCTATCATACTGAACTTAGTACAGTACACGCCCGTAGCTATAGCAGGTATGGTCTCGTGGACCTTCTTATGGCCGTTGGCGATTTTTGTTATTTGGAGAATTCTTTCTTCCCTTCGCCCATTGTTTCCACATGATAACCATTCAAACGAATGTCTTTAAAGCTCAATAAGTTACGATTTGAGTCTGGGGAAAACAATGCATCTGGAATTTCGAGATGTGTGCCTTTAGGCATTAGAACGGCGGCCTGGCCGTGGCCTTTTATAAGACTGGCCTGTCCTGCTATAGTCTCTACGATTGCCTTTCTTAGTTTAAGGTCTATGAAGTATCTTTCATCTTTCAAGATCGTATGACTTGACCCACTATCCACAAGGAATACGTCCATACTTCATAAAACAAGAATCATGTCTTAAAGCCTTAAATATTTTATTAAATCATAGATAGAAATCCAAAGACATGAATCCAAAGCAAATCAAAACAAGAAAGCAACATGAAAGTATAAAATCGGAAACTAAATTATTTTTCTAGTCAACGTATGAACTGCCCTCACAGTCTGAGCATTCTTCCTCATTGCGCGTTTGAGGTTCTGTCATCTCTTTACGCCTCTTTATGAAGTCGTCAGCTTTACTGATAATTTCTTTTGTCCTTTGTGGACCAAGGAGGTAATATAGTAGATCGTTATAGTTGGTGAAAGTTTCGGCCTTTCGTGATAACACTATCTGTCTCGGATGGAATGTAGATATAGTCTTATTTAAAAGATCTCTGTGTGTTATCACTTCGCCACATAGCATAAAGCCATGTACGATTCTCAGTAGAGTACAATTGTACTCATCCACGGATTCATAGTCCTGGAAGCTGAGTCTACTCCATCCATCCATGGAGGTCAGCCATAATTTCATTGAGAATCTTTCACCAAGCTTTGTCCAGAGGTCAACTGGATCTTTAGTATCTTCATACTGATCTCTTAGATCCTCAGTGAGATGACGGCGCATAATGTTTATGGCTCTTTGCTTTTGGCTTTCAAGTTCATTATTATCTTTGTAGATGCATCTTCCGAGTCCTCTGTCTTGTAGAGCAAGTCTCGTGCTCAATGACCATTCCATAAATTCGTCTCCTGAGAGATCTAGGACCGGGTATTCAAAGTTGTTAACTTTGGCCATTCTTTCATATGCATCAAAGTTGACGTCAGCCATCTGAAAAACGTTTTAACGATTTTCAGTTAGGGGCTTTTAATAATTCGGACCTTAGTGGTAATGGCCGGTTTATATATATATGCATATAGCATGTCCGATTTTAATACTTCATGGTTTCAATCAATTATGCAAATCAATTAATTAAATCATGCAACCGATTTTCTATTATGCTATTAGCAATATTAATCAATTTCCCTTTTTGCAAAATTAATCATAAGGCAATTCATTAAAGGGATAAACCAATAAAGGAAATTAAACAAAAGGGGAAAATGATATACTTAACACTTTCCTTTTTACTAAAAGGAAGGGATTAAGGTTTTCCTATTTGGATTAGGATTAGGTTTAGGATCGATTTCAACCTAGCTTTTTCTCTAGGGTTTCACGATTTCAACTATGGCCAAAACAAGCATGCACAAATCGATTCTAACAACCTAACTCATACAATCTGATTTCAATCAATGATACATGTGATTTCTATGCTAGTCCAAATTCGATTTAAGTGATTGATGCAAGCAAGTTCTCATGCGATTTTAAACAGGTAAATAAGCAAGCTAATGAACTAATTTAAACATGCAATCAAGATCACAAATCGATTCAGCAAACAAGCAAGGCAATATTCAAACAATCCGATTTTAGGGTTTCATAAGCTTAAGTCCGATTTCAAGGTGGGTTTGAATATAAGATCAAACAAGTTCATGGGAGCAACCGATTTTAGGGTTCAAGTTCATTAATGTCCAATTCGGTTTTGCTTTGTTCTTAGTTTAGGGTTTTACCTTTTTCTTTCTTTTAGATTTGAATTGGAATGAACCGGGAGCTAATGACCTCGGAAAACACAAGCTGAAATCGGATCTCCTTGGTTTATTTGGTGGGTCGTCGTGCACTGTATGCGTGCGTGAGAGCGCGTCCGATGTCGGATCGACAAGCGGTTTTCACCGGTAGATTTGTCTCGTCGAGGGCTTCGATTTGATATCTAGATCGCCTTCTGGTTCCTCACGGTTTGAAAGATATGACTCTTTAAAGTTTCGGCGGCTACTCAGGGTCTCTAGGGTTTTAGGGTTTAAGAGCTTTCGTGCTGATAACGTGTTGTGAACTTTATGTTCTGTGTGTATTATTATGAGGACCAAAGGTCTCTTTATATAGTGGTTACACCAGGTAGAGAAAAGGTAATTATCTTTTTACTACTCATAACAAGAAAAGGAAATATTCTATAAACCTATTCCTTGTCTATAAAGGAAAACATCTAATTATACTAAGGACCGGTTATGTTAATAACCTCTATATGGATCGGTATATATTGAGTCCATTAACCAAACGGTTCATAACATTAAAACAATTTTCAACCCATATTTTTTTCTTCGGTAAAAGTCCAACTCTGGACTTGGGTATCCAAATGGGTTTAAACCCAACTTAACTCGCGTAACCTTCCAATTATGGGAAGCATCATCAAACAAACGCCTAATAAATTCCATAATAAGATCAGAGCCAAATTTTCCTTTCTGGCGGTTAAACATGTTACATTTATCGAACAATCCAAAGAGGATAAGAAATGAAAATCAGAAAAATACTCTGGTAAGAAGAGCTAGAACAGCATAGAGGGTTTAGGAGCATCAAAAGACCGTGCCACGGGTATGTGGTTTCTTCTTGAGTGTCATAGTAATCCAAGCAGTCAAAGTGATGAGCGAACCTATTGAATTTGAATGAAGATAGTATCACTCCTCATGGAAACGAAGATAATGAAAATCACCATGATAATGCGATGTTTCAAGGTAATAAGGACCAAGAACCGGAAAACTCTTTTGAAACAAAACATTTCAGATAAGATAGTCAAGTGTTGGAGTTTTGGAGATGAAGTTGTGTAAGTATACATATATACAAGTAGTGATACTTCAAATGTTGCTGCTCCTCTTCAAAAAGTGAGAGACTCAAATTTTGATCTTTCTAACTGGAAGAACACTAGAGTTTACTGCAATAATCAGATGGCTGCTCATCCAATTCATAGCTCACCATATTATGTGGATTAGTCATAAGATTATGAATTTTATATCCGTTATCTAGGCGGCACAGCATGTGAGATTTAAGAAAATAGAGACATAAAAAATGGGAAGAGATAATAAAATGTTTAACAGAATAGGATAAGCTTGAAATGGAATTAGTTTCTTGTCACTTGACTTGTGTATCAGTTGATGACATTGCAACCGAATTTCTTCATATAGTCAATGAAGCTATAGCTAGGTTTGGGTTATGTGGAAGTTCGGCTCTTACTTTAGTAATAATTGTTTATATCAAATAAGAAAAACGTTTTGTTTAGACGTTTGGTTGAAGATTTAATTTGGTTCAAGACTTCAAGACTGTTCGTTTATTTGTTATTGGCGTCAGTAATGGACGACAGTGACAAACAACAACGTCCAAACGACGCATTAGGTTGTTTAATTAATTTGATTGTTATTAGCATAGAATTAGCTTAATGGTTTAGTTATCAACTTAGGCGACATAATTTAGCTACAAGCGATCATAAATTTTTCAAATGACGCAAAATGTCAAACTTTTTAAAAATGTAGATTCGTGACATGTCGGCGAACTAATAGCGACATAAAAAACATGATTTGTCGCCAAAATGTATTATTGTTGGATGCGTAACAACGAAACGAAGAAACTTTTGCCATTATTGTCTTCGGATGATGATCCACAAATCATTCGTAAAACAAAAATTCTATAAGAAACCTATTTCATAAATCAAATTATTTTTGAAATTCTCCCTTTTCATGGTAGTATTTGTTAGAAAAAAGTTTAGCAAGAACTATTATTTTGAAAAACTTTAGTTATTTGTTCAATTTTGTATTGATTAACGTGATACACAAGCATTTAAGTAACTCATTGATCTACAGAAATGAAACTTGAAGATCTGAATATAAAACTTGGGGACCACGAAAGCCACATTTGTGATAAAACTTTACAGCTTCAGAGAAAGAAACAGAGACCCAAATCTTTTTTACCAATAAAAAAACATTGCTTTCTTCTTGTTCTTGTCACTTCCACTACCGACAATTATCGATCCCAACCCAAACATACTCCCCGACGGAATCACATCAAGAAACGAATTCACCTTAATCCCGCCTCCATTGCCACCGTAACTGTAACCTCCATAGTTCTTCTTCTTCAATGGCTTCTTCTGAGAACTACAGTTTAAAGAAGAAGGCAAATCTTGAAGCTTCATAGTTTCTGTTTGTTTAGAATTCGAACCGCTCGGGGTATGCGAAAGTAAAGGCAACCCAATGTCGGAACTGAGACATTCGCTTCTTTTCTTGAACCCCCAAAACGGCTTCGTATTGGGTCTCTCTTCATCTTCTTCGATTTCTTCGATTTCATGAACCGGTTTAACATTTCTCATTGGATTCTTCTCCGGTTTGGGCCGACCCGGTCGATAAGGAAACAAAAACGACTTCATACTCGCACTTGTCGCCGTCAATCCGATTTCCATAACCGGTTTAACATCTCCGATTGGATTTGTTTCCGGTTTGGATAAACCAGGTTTATTCTTCTCCGGTTCGGGTCTCTTCTTGATTTCTGTGGGCAGGATTTTTCCGTCGGAGAACAACTCTTCGGCGGACCACGAGCTCTCTCCGGAGTTAACGCCGCCGGGAATGGAGAAATCGAAACAGGAGCTGGACGGAGTTGGTAATGGGCTTTGCTCGATTGGTATGGAATCGAAGTGGCAAAAATCGTGAGAAAATGAGAGTCTTGGACTGTGCTTGGCATTTTCCTGCATTGTCATTAGTTTTCTTGAGAAAATATTGGACGTGACAGAAGAAGAATGGGATTGGATATTAACTCCCTTTTGTATTCGAGGATTATGTAATACAGGAATTTAATGAAGGAGTGGTTTATTTTCAAATGTTCGGCTAAAGTTTGGTTTATGTTTGTTTCTCTAAAATTAGTGAATAAAGACTTTTTTGTTGAAATTATTTTTGTTTTTAAGTACAGTCGATCCATATTTGGGTGATGCGATATGAAAATTTGACATCAGACTCACTTCTAATGTTTGGGATTTCTACTAACATTAGGAATATAAGTTCAGAAAAAATATCATGATGTCAATTCTTTTTTGGTAATTCTAAAAAAATACCACACTTTCATGTTTTTGTGACAAAAATACCACACCAAGGTGAAAATGACAAAAATAACATTTATTGGAGAGAAAAAAAACTATTATACATTTATTTTCATATGTATTTTCTCAATCCCTTAAACCTAAACCCTAAAACCCAAAATCTAAATCCTAATTAATGACTTTTAAACCCAAATTTATTAGTTTAATTATCTTTAAACCATTAAATAAATATTATTTTTGTCATATTCACTTTGGTCTGGTATTTTTGTCAAAAAACATAAAAGTGGGGTATTCGATGGTATTTCTCTTCTTTTTTTACTATAAAAAAACCAACTCATACATTCATTTTAGTCCATTTAAAAATGTTTCCATACGCAAACTCCGATTATTGACTTAAAAAAGTATATAATATAGTCCTCTAGTAATAGAATAAGTGAAATCATAATCCGCATGAAACAGATTGGTGATTTTATTTTTAATTTTGTTAAAAAAGATAGTGTTCAAAAATAGCACACTCTCAACCGATCCTCTTCCCAAAAGCTCGCATTAGCTGCTCAACCCTCTCTACTTTTCATATCTCTGAGATTTTGAATTTAAATTCGAATCCGAGTTCAAAACCAGAACGGTTCTTGTTCGGAGAGCGTGGTTTGGTGTTGTGGTTGCGAGGAAGAAGAAGCTTCTCCTTTTTGACTTGGTTCATAAATCCCTTTAATATCATCGTTATGTTTTTGTTTCTTCATCACCAGAGAGAAGACGACGAGGCGGAGATCAATGAACAAAGCGACGCGAGACTGACGGTGAAACCCAGAACTATAATAAAACCCGATAAAAGGGTCCAGTAAAGCCCAGCCCAAACCAAAATAAAAGAGGGTTTAAAAAGCACTTTAGGGTTCTTCTCCACTGCCACCGATGGACAAGATGAACAAGAGATCCTCCTCAGCAAGCGATGTAATCCTTTTCTTATTAATGGGTTTTTAGTGTCGCTGTTTAATTATAAGTCATGATTCACTCTTATTTGCTACCTTTGCATTCAGGATGATATTTGCTACCTTTGGATTCAGGATGATGCTGAAACAAAGAAAGACAAGACATCTGATGTAATCCTTTCTTTTCTTATTCGTCTTTTATTCCCTCATTCTTGAGTTATGTTTTTCTCTATTAATGAATTTTTCCTTTGTCTTTTTTTTTTTCGGGTATTCAGGCTGAGACAGATCACGCTACATCTTCTAAGACTTTGAAGTTTGGTCTGAACTTTTGACACACTTAGATGTTACATCATTTTTCTTGCGTTTTATTGTTGTTTACACAACTTAAAGATCTAGTGTACGAATTATTATATTAGAATTCGGAGGTGTTAAGCAACACCTTGGTCACCATATTTAGAATTCATGTAATAGCCAAAACATATCAGGTCCATTTAGATGTGTGTTTGATTCACTTTGTTATTATTTTTAAGAATAACATGAAACAGAAAACAAAATTTTTAATATTAATTGAAACATCTACGACTGTTATATAATTTTTTTTCAAAATTTTGAAAAATGTAAGCATAGAATTATTCAAAATATTAGTTTATTTTGATTTAGTAGTATAGGAATCAGGCAACAAAAAATATTTTAATTATGGTTTGGTTTTGTGTCTTTTCTTGCATAAATTAACTTGTTATTTCGTTGGATTTTCACAAACTCCATTGTGACATCTTAGCTCTATCCTTGGATTTTGGTTTCGAGATCTATAGTTATAGAAAAAAATAGTGATCAATTGAGTTGTAAATCTTTATTCTCAGTAGTTTTTTTTTTTTTAAGAGAGAGTGTCAAGTAACTTTTTGTCTGTCTTTCTATTAGGTAAGGGGGTGTTGGAACCTTGTAATTCCGAGGCTTTGAAGAGTGGTCAGAACTTTATTCTTAGTACGTAATATTTTCAGTCTAAGTCTTTTGTTGATTTTAACCTTTTTTTTGTTCAGTCTTTCTATTAGGTCAGAGGGTGTTGGAAGCTTGTGCGGAAAGTAAAGAGAAACACAAGGAGATAAAATCCGAGGTTAGATTATGGGGAAGCTGTGTAATAAATGGCATTGACTTTATTATTTTTTTTTTAAACTCTTATGATGTTTCATTGTTTTACCTTAATAAAAAAAAAATTTCTTTGATTTTCTGAAGTATCTAGATGCCTCGTGGTCTCAAGTAATGAGTTTGATTTGTTTTTTGCTGGATTTCTTCTTAACCATTACTTTTATTCCAATGGCAGGATTCCAAAGAAATGACGAAATCTATCAAAGAACTAACCAAAGCTATAAAAAAACTACAAGGAACTCTACAACCCAAACCCGATCTATTTGATGTGGTTTCACTGAAGGTATATGTTTTTTTTTGTTCTTTTTATATAAAAAATATTGTATTAGTCTTTTTCGGCTGTTGCATTTGATCTGTAGGTTGATAGTTTTGAAGTAAGATATGGACTTTATTATAGCTTTTTAATACTAAAGAAATCGTGCACAGGAAAAAGAAACACAAGATAAAGAGGATACTTGCTGTTTTGAATGTGAAGAAGCAGAGGGAAATAATTATAAAACCATTTTCGTTGGTGGATTTCAAAAGTTGCGTCCTAGGAATGAAATCAAGAAAATGTTGAGTGACGTTTTCGGTCAATGTGGAGAGATCTTAAGGGTTTTCGTTCCCTTTGAGTGTGAAACCGGTGTTCCCTTAGGGTTTGTGATGACTTCTTCCTCGTTTTTTTTGTTGGGATCAAATCAAATGTAAAACTTGAAGATGATTGATCTTTTTGTTTTTGTTTTTAACAGATTTGCTTTCATTGATATCAAAAATTCCCAAGACAGAGCAAAGGCCTTGGAACTCAATGGACGTTCCTTGGAACGAAGGAAGCTTAGGGTGACGTTGGCTTCAAAAAGAGGAGAATTCTATGGCTATAAAAACTTTGGTGGGTGTAAACGTTGTATAAGTGCTTTTTCAGATCGTCTGAGCCGTCCTCCCTGTTGGAGGGACGAAATAACCTTTTTTGAATGAAGGAGCCGTAGAAGTTAAGTTTGTTTGAGTCTTGTGTTCTGTTAAGTAGTCAACAATAATACCGAGTCTTATGGTCTAGTTTTAGTTAAGTTGTTGACAGTCTAAGCTTGTTTTGCTTAAGTTTCGGTTTCTGTTGAGTTGTAAGGCTATATAAGCGATGAAGTTTCTATTGAATGAAATACGTTACACTCCATTAGATACATAAACTTGCTCCTGCTTATTGATTCTTGTTTCTTGATAACTTGGTCAGTTATTCATGTCTTTTATATGCTTAAATCAAAGGGTTCCCCTCAAGTAGAGATAGAGATGATCGTGTTTAAATCCCTCGAATATGTTTTTGATGAAGAAACCTCCCAAGTTAATGATTTAACGCCTCCGTCTATATTTTTGTTTAAACCTTGCAGCCATTTCATTAAAAAACAAAACTGTTTTACGATCTCTAAAATATTCATCGAGCACTTTAATTCATGATTTTTTTTTGGGGGTCATTTTAGATGTTCATATAACCGATAACGACCCTTTCATGTTCATCTCTCTCCTTGGGCGTAGGAAAATTAAAACCATGTCAATGTTGATCCACCCCTAAGAATCTTCTTTCCAAGTCAATCATGTTCCGTTAAATTCTAGGCTCATTATAGCGGCCCAAAAAGCTTGTTTGGCCCATACATATTTAACCGAGTTCAAAGGGAAAGTTGGCGGCATTTTCATTGACATGATGAGGTAGACAATACAAGAAGATGATGAAGCAAATAAGTGCTGAAAACGAAAAGATGATTCAAGAAAGTAAAAAATAAAAAGAATCTATAACTACTAAGTTTCCTTTTTCTTCTCAACGTCGTCGTCGTGCTTGGTATGACCAGGAAGCTTCTCTTTGATCTTCTCCATAAACCCTTTTTCCTTACCATTGTCATGATGCGTTTCAGGTCCATGTTGACCTCCTCCAGGAAATTTCTCCTTGATCTTATCCAGAAAACCTTTCTCTTTACCATCCTCATGATGTTCATGCTTATTGTTGGCTTGGTCATTTTGATGACCTCCAGATGCAGGAAGCTTCTCCTTGATCTTGTCCATAAAACCTTTCTCCTTACCATCCTCATGATGTTCATGCTTGTTGTTCGCTTTGTCATTTTGATGACCTCCAGATGCAGGAAGCTTCTCCTTAATCTTGTCCATAAACCCTTTTTGTTTCTCATTCTCATCATGATGCTCTTGCTTTGGAAGCTTCTCCTTGATCTTGTCCATGAACCCTTTTTCCTTCCCATCCTCAAGCTGATCAGGCCTGCGAGCTTGTTCTGCAGGAATCTTCAGCACGATCTTTTCCGTGACGCCCTTCTTCTCATCAAATACATATTGATGATCCTCATCATCTTCCTCCTTGTGACCAAACACCTTCTCCTTCAATCCCATCTTCTTCTTCTTCTTCTTTTCCCCATTTTCACCCACTTCCTCATCACTTGACTGGTGGATACATAACAAGTGTTAATTATTAACATTTCTCATAGTACAAATGTGTATGAATATAAAAAGCTTACAGAGCTGTCAGAATGGTGAAGTCTTTCAGCGAGAGAAGGTTTCTCTTCTTCCTTCTTTTCCTCGGTCACAACATCTTCAGGTTTCTTCTTAAGAAAGTCAAACATTCCACAGCCTTTGGAAGCCGCAGCATCAACTTCTTGTTGCTCACTTGAACGAGGATGATCCGCCATCTCTTAAAAACAATAAGACTTAATTATATCTTTGCTTAATTTGTAAGTGTGAGGATTGATGAGTTACACATAGCTAAGCAACACTCTATTTATAGTGGTTTGAGTGAGCTCTCATTATCACTAGTCACTCTACTTATGTTTATTTTTAAATTACAAGTAATATAATAGTAATTAACAGTAAGTTCACGTTAAACCAAGGTGTTGCCGGTGAATTGTACTTATTAAAGGTCCATAAACATTTATCGGAACAAGGTTTTGTGTTTTTTCTTAAGGTTTAAAATATAAAACATAGGTACATGTCCGAATACAGTGCGTTTCGCCGACCAATGAATGGATGGTCGGTGTGGACGGTCCACATTATCCAAGTAAATTACTCGTTTAAACTTTAACTAGTTAATTAAGAGATTTATTAGTAAAAATAAACTTTGTTTTGGATGCTAATTGTAAGTGGCTCAAATGGGCTGAATCAGATGATTGTGGGCTTACACAAACAAATGAGCATAAAGATAGCTATAAAAATATTGTTTTTGACATGCATTATTATTGAAAACAATCAGTTGATTGATTGATAGATATAGAGAATGAAAAAAACAAGAACAGATAGAGGAGTATGAAGATATCTTCCATTCACATGTATAGTAATTAATGCCGTGCTATGTGACAGAGTTTTTCCTCACATGGATGTTTTCTTGATTTACCAATTGAAAGATTTTTCTTGACATAAAATCAACATTTTAACAAACAAACTAATTTATGTCTCCTATGAAGGATTAATAAGAACACACGTATGGTTTAGTGCTTAAAATGAGGAGAGGCTAATGCTCTAAATCTATTTGTAACTTTATAATACACTTGTTTTGTTAGTGGAAATGAGTTGCTATGGACGTTAAACCTAATCCCTTTTTGACTTTATACAACTCCAAACAAAAAGAAGAGAGCACAAAAGGAAGGGATCAATCCTAAGAGAATAACATTTACGAAACTAAAAAAGTTTGTTTTTCTAAAAAAAAAGGTGTACATGGGTGGATAGATTCTTACATTTTATTCATCTAACAAGAAAAAAACGTGTGTAGAGGAAGGAAAGGCAAGTGAAAGTTAAAAATTAGGGTAACATAGATCCAACACTTTGGAATTTGTTCTTATCCTTCACCTCCTTCCTTTTATCTTTATAACCACTAGAAGGCACATTCTTGTCCATTTGATCATTCCTTCTAAATAACAGTAGAAAACATTCTTAATCACGCAATGACAAAACCAAATTTAAGTCTCACACAAACGCTTCAAATAATTTTTTTTTTTTTTTAGCAAAAGTACACAAAATAAACTAACCATAAAAGTTTACAAGTGAAAATGATGTCTACACAAAAGCCCTTTGCAAATTTCAGGGAATAGAAACATAAAGAGTTTTATTCCGCTACAAACAAAGGCCAAACTCTCTTCAAGGACGCATCTTATCAAGAGAGCCTCTCTATTCAACCAAAAAAAAATCTCATCTTCTACTTCTCAGCCCGGATGCAAACTTAAACTAGATCTTCTACCATCATCACTCAGTAGCTAGCAAGAAAAATTGAAATCGTCATTGAAGTAAGTCTTGGCCTGAACAATTTGAAATCAACATTGGAATTTGTTAGTTTTTTTGTTTTGTTTTGTTTTATAAGCTCTAAACTACACAAGCATTCATTATCAGCCATTTGAGCAAGTTCAAAGCTTTCTAGACAAAGAAGAAGACGGTATTGCTAAGACCTTGTGGTCTCTAAAACCTGAAACATGTCATGAATTTAGGCCTTCTTGTGTTTCATCAAAACGTATAGTAAGGCACAAACAAGTTCCTCTTGACCACAGAAAAAAGGGAACAGATCACCATGTGCACTTTCTGCAACTCTCATTTTTCATGCCATTGACAAAACAATGGCATGAAAAATTTGATAGTACGATGATATCAAATGGGTTCACTATCAATGAATGTGATAAATGTCTCTATTTAAAAAGTACACAACATGGGTACATTTTGTTATGTTTATATGTCGATGATATGCTCATTCTTGGAAGCAACAAAGACATAATAAATCAAACTAAAAACATGCTCAAAAGCAATTTTGAGATGAAGGATATGGGATTAGCAGATGTTATTCTCAGAATTAAAATTATTAGAAATTCTGAAGGATATATCTTAACTCAATCTCACTATGCTGAAAAGCTTCTAGATAGGTTTAAAACCTACTCAAAAGGCACTGTAAAAGCTCCTGTAGACCCTCTTCTCCATTTAACTAAAAATAAAGGCGAAGCAGTGTCACAACTGGAGTATGCTAGAGTGATCGGAAGTCTGATGTACCTACCAAATTGTACCAGACCCGACCTAGCACACGCAGTAAATGTACTAAGTCTTTATACAAGTAACCCAGGACATACACATTGGAAAGCTATAACAAGAGTATTAAATTATCTTCGTTATACCAAAGATTATGGTCTGCACTATGGAAAAGAACCTGCAGTTTTAGAAGGATACAGTGATGCTAACTGGATTTCCGATTCTAAGAACTCAAAATCCACAAGTGGATATATCTTTACGCTAGGAGGTGCAGCAGTGTCCTGGAAATCCAGAAAACAAACCCTAATAGCTAGATCCACAATGGAATCTGAGTTTATAGCGCTTGATAGAGCTAGAGAAGAAGCAGAATGGCTTCGAAATTGGTTGGAAGATATTCCACAGTGGGAGAGTCCAGTGCCAGCAATACGTGTACACTGTGATAACCAAGCGGCTATCGCTCGGGCACTGAATAATCTCTACAATGGTAAATCTCGTCATATCAGAAGACGACATAAAACCATCAGAAATTTGATCTCAACTGGTGTTATCACCATTGATTATGTAAAGTCAGCTGACAACCTTGCGGATCCATTTACCAAAGGGTTAAATCGAGATCAAGTTTTCAAATCATCAAGAGGAATGGGTTTAAAGCATGTAAATTAAGAAGAAGTTTGGTGGAAACCCTACTTATGTGACTGGAGATCCCAAGATCTAAGTTCAAGGGGACAACTAAATCAAACCGAATCTGCTAAGAGCACTGTGAGACTTATGTCTCTACCCATCTCCTAAGATGATAAAACAGTGCTACCTGTGCGTGTTAAGGTTAAACAATGGTTTTTAATGATTCCATAGCTTTGTAAGATATGTGGAGTATGACAGGATACTTCTTAAAATACAAGCTAAAGGCAGATCACCTAGTGAGTGTGAAATGAGGCCGTTTCTAGGAGAATGACAGTAAGGCTATATTCTCCAAGTTCACTCATGAATTACCAGGCATGTTCAGGGCCAAAATGAACACAATAGAGAACTTAGTTCTACGAGAAATGGACTGGGTTATAGCTGTTGTCTCGGTTTACATCAAAATCTGGGTGGTTCAAGACATCATGTTCACCTCCCTGCCAAGTAAACCCGACAGATATTAACAATGAGTGGTTCAAAGCTGAAAAAACGCAACCTACTCAGACACAATTAATTTCGCATATATTCTCGGAAAAGTCAGTCTGTCTAGTGAGTCTAGTCAGTCAAGTATGTTTAGTCTTCGTATGTTTAGAGATATTTCTATTCATGTGGGGGATTGTTGGATCATTTTATTGGGCTTTAAGGCCCAATACGGAAATGAGAGGTGAGTGAAAAGAAATAAAACATGGGCTTAAGTGAAAGCCTTGGTTTTTTATGAAAGGAGTGGGGAGTTTGTCCCACATCGAAAATAAGGGGGAAAATGGGAGTGTTTATATAGTGAAACATCCCATTCATGTTTCAAAGGATGCAAGAGAGTGGACTTGTCCATGCACGCACGCGCCGCCGCCGCCGCCGGCCGGCTCGGCTTGGGCTCCGGCTGGGGCTTGGGGAATGTCAGCGTAGTTTGAATAGTTCTTTTTGCGCCAAATTTCTATGCGATTTTGGCCCATTTCCCCGAGAAACGACAAGCTGTTTGCCTGAAACGTCACGATGTTTGGTTAAAACGGCACACTCTCTCTGCAACTCGCTGAAAAGTCTCGGATAAGTTCAACCGAAGAATATTCCAATTGTTCCGAATTTTTTCAAACGAAATCGGCACGTTCTTGGCATATTCTCTTTTTGTTCCTGTGATCCCGAGATCTTCTCCCCACGTGCAGAGAATTTCGTGCGGAGGTGGGTTGGCTCCTCGACTATAAAAGGACCCCCTCTCCTCACTTATTCTTCATTCACTCTTCACTCGATCATCTCTCATAAAGAAAAATCCAGCTCTCTCTTTTAGTCTATCGTAAGTAGTTCTTAGTTTCCGAGAATATAGAAGTAGTTTTGTAAGTTCGTAGATTCCGTTTTCGAGTGTAGCGAAACGGTCTCAAACGTGTTGTATCCTGGGACTCGAAAATCGCATTCAAACCGTCTCACTAACGGACGATTTATTTGAGTTAAGGAAAGAGATATCATATCTTGCCTCAACGTTTTTGCGGTTTTATCTTGCATTCATATCGCTTGTTCATCATTATTGTTCCTCATTATTGTTTCTTAGAATTGCTAATCTCGTACTGCTTTATCGTTCATCTTGGTTATTGTTTACAACTGTTAATCTCGTATTGCTATTATAGTTGTTAAATCTCGGTTATACTGTTTAGTTAAGCTGCATATTCTCATTCCGGTTTTAGTGTTCCTATAGAGATATCTCTTTAAAAGGATAACACTTTTTTGGTCTTGGTTCTTGCAGGGACTTGCAATGGTAATGCACAAGACACATGACTCTTCGCTCTTCGATTTGCTTAAAGAAGCAATGGAACTCGCTAAACAAGGAGACTGAGTAACCGAGGAAAGAAACATGCATGTCTTAATCGGCCAAATGCATATCGTAAAGGTAACTAAAAACAAAATCATCTGTGGAAACCTCAGGGTCAATTCGAAGAAGGCTTTAAGATATTTCAACAAATGGTTATGGATAATCCTCGAGATTTTCGACCTTACCTTTGTCAGGTAATTCTTTTTTTCGTGATTCGATTAAATTCATCATACTCTGTAAGTTAAGTTGATTTGTATTTTTCAGGGTATAGTTTATAGTTTAATGGATAAGAAAGAAGAAGCTGATAAACAATTTGAGATTTATTGGAGTCTTGTACCTGAAGAATACCCACAAAACGGTTTTCTTGATGATGTTGCATTGGCTGCTCAAGCTAAATCACGTGAACGAAAACACATTCAGAACCAAATTTGCTCCGTGGCAGATAGAATTCGTGGAGTAAATGTTGACTAAAAAGCTTTCTTTTTTTGGATTTGCTCTGTTCTTTAGCCTATTGTGTAAATCACATTTTGATAAATGTATCAGTCTTGGAACTAACTTAACCAGATTTGGAACCGATAAGGAAAAATAGTTTCTGCTTATTTTAGTCATGTAGTGATTTCTAAAGTATAGAATTTTAGACATTAGAGATCTTGTTAATTTTGTTCATATGCAAAAGGTTTTGGTGTTTTTCTTTTTTTTTCTTTGTCCTGTGGTTTTGCTGTTTAAGTAATTTGTTCTGCATAGTCTTGGTGAAATTAGCACATCAAAATGAAATCTTTAAGGAGCACACTACATAATAAAGTTGAAGAGATTAATTTACAGATGGTTGAATTATATGTTTCTATTTTTTTTTAAATAACTAATGGTTAAATTATAGGACTAGACAACTTTTTAATAATTATGAACGGGTACTAATGAATATGTATGGATTGCCGAAGAATTCTCTTATACGTTGCAGTGGATATAATATGAGTTATACCAGTGATGAAATGAAATATACGAGTTATCTTGATGGTTTAAAAGAACTCTGGCATGCCAATAGCACTTAAGCAATGAAGATATAGAGAAAAGTCATATACAAAGAATACTCTCTTTAACACTTCACTGGTCTCATCTCAACACTCCAATGGTCAGTCTCTATATCAACCAAAAGATTAATGTTCTAAGCGTAAAAGTTAAAAAAAGAAAAAAAAAAACTAAGACTCCTCGAACATTTTCTGAAGTTCTTCACTTGGTTTAATTTTTTTGATATTATAGCTTTCTGATTTCACAGCAAAGGTGAACCCAGTGTTACTTCTAAACACATGAATGCGAATTTTGCGAAAAGGGAAAAAAGTTATAAGTAAGAATAATTAATACAGAAAAATTTTAAACTGTTCAAAAATTGTTCATCTTGGTTAGGTAGAAAGATTTTATCAACTTTACCAAAATATTTTTAAGTTCTTCCTTGAACGCCTAGGAATCTTCAATGGAAAACTTTGGAATGCAAGACATATTCACTTTTAAGATTCGTATTTAATTTAATAAAATATACAAACAATTATAGTTTACCTGCATTTAAGTTTCGGTAAATAAAATGGTCTCGTACTCCAGTTTTTGTCCATGTAAACTGCATGCTTTATGCAAATCTTGTGTATTCTTAAATGTAATAACAGCCCGTTGGGCTTTGTTTCACAGAGATCTACCGAAAGCTCAAAGTCAAGGATAACTTTGACAAACGCACCGTATCGCTCTGAGGCGATTTGAAAGAAGATTAGGGTTCTCTCTTGCCGCCTCATCAAGGCATCTTTACCGGCGCCGCTGTCGTCGTCAAAGGCCTTAGGAGGGTCGGCATCACCGGAGCGTGATGCTACGTCCCCTCTCGCTAACCAAGCAGGGCCGTCGTGGTCGGCTTTGGTCCAAAATCAGAAGGTTCTGCAACACTATGATCTATAAATCTCGACGAATGATGGTGTGGGATCGGTGGAGGTTCCGGAGGAGATCTTCAATGATCCTTCCTCTCTTTGGACGGTTGTGATTATGTTTCTTACGAAATGATGTCTATTGCGAGGTTAACTATTAAACATGAAAACATTAAAATCATTATGAAACATGTTAAAATAAAGATAAAAAAATAAAAATATTGTTCGCTAACGGGTTAAAATATGATAAATTATATGATACATATATATTAAAAGTAAAACCGTTAATAAACTAAAATTTTCAAAACTATAAATATATTATCTAAAATAAAAAATATTAAAAATTAAAAAGATTAAGCAAATTAAAATTAAAAATATAGAAATTCTATCATATAAAATTAAAATCTTATCAAAAATATATTTATGCGTTTCCCAAGTTTTAGTTCTTTTTCTTTTGACAACTGAAGTTTTAATTCTTATACCCCAAGAACCTAAACAACAATGATTTTTTATTTTTTTTTTATCTTCCATGCAGATTAACCATGACATTATCTCATGGACCAATTTATTATTGGGTCGTACACAAGTTTGTAGAATAAAAAGAGAAAAAGATTGAGCCTTTGGATCAATGTAGCCCAAACTGAAGTGTAAATGCAGTTATCTAAAAGTAGAAACCAAAGCTCTCTTGCGTTGAGGATAAGAGAAAATCTGTTATTGGGTTACCTTAAAAGATTGGAGGTAACACAGAAATACTAAATACTAGATATCAGGATTACAACAAATTATATTACTTTTTCCACAGATCAGAATATATATTACTCACTTAAATTATTAAAGAAGCTATCTGGCTGAAAAGACTAAAGGAGGCTTTTTTTTTTTTTTTTGAATTGTAAGAATGGTTTTTGGCCTAGGCCTTAATCCCATCATTGGTTCGGGACCAGTCTTTGTTGATACCTTATGACGTAAAACATCCCTCTCACCGGAAATCGTACTAAAAACACAACAGAACCAATCCATGCGCTTAAACCACTAGCTCACCACATCGGGTGGTACTAAAAGAAGTTTGTTATGAGTTGATATTATATCAAAATCAAAAGTCAAAGTGTTTAGTGATTCACAAACCGTTATATGAGTTTCAAGCAGGGCTTAGACATCAAGACAGGTGATTAAGAGTTTTTTTTTTGGAGTTGCAAGTATGAGTGAACACAGGTTGAAGACATGTCACAAAAACTTTCCGTATCTGTGCGAACATTTTTCTTGCTTAGTCATGTTGGTATGAGCCCTATGATGTGACTTTCAAAGCAAGTCTCCGAATTTCCACAGAATCAGAGACACCATATTAAAAATTTTGATTTCCATCCACAGTTATTACATCTTTACCTATTTATAAACTAAATCAAATCTCTCTCATGTAACGAAGAAACTAAAAATTAACAAGGCACCTTAAGCAGATAAATTGCCCGGTTTAGACAGACCACACAACCAATGCAAAAGAACCTCAGCAGCTTTCTCCCATGAACAATCTAGCATCATGTCATGAGCAACACCTTCAATACAAACCGGTTCAACATCATAAAACCTCCCGGTTTCCTCCAGTCCTTGGTCGTCCTGTAAAAAACCATAACCATTTCCGGTTTAATACAAGTACCAAGACTGTGAATCCTTCTGGTTCCGTTAGAAAAGAAGGGGCGTTTTCAGTTATTACCACTATGAAATCGTCTTTGGCACCTATAACAAGAACTTTTGTCGAATTTTCTATTGGTTTTGGTACCGGAAGTGATGCATTTAGCTTCTTCAGATCAAACAATGGCATACGTGAACTCTCCTTCATCAGATCCTGGTAACTGAATCGAGAAAAGAAGTCATATAGATGATTGAGATCTTGATTGAGACTCAAGGGTACTTATGAGCTAGTTTATGGGTATATACCGCTTCACAAGTTGATCATCCATGGCTGAAGAGAAGAATGTTTCCCGACAAAGAGGAATAGATGTCTGAAAACGCTTAGCAGCTAAACTGAGAGTGACCTGCTCAAGAACACAAAAATCAAGAACCAACAATAATGTTGGAACAAATGGAACATGACATATAAACCATCCTTACAAGACATAGTAAAAAAGAGCTTACCTTAAAAGCTGCTACTGGTTTAGAGAAGAGATAACGTAACACTAACCCGCTGAATAAGAAAGAGAGTCCCAAAAATATGAGCTAAATGCAAAAGCTCTCTGACATAGGCAAGATTCAATGTAGAGAATGTTACCTATTACCCGAAGGTGGAACCGAGCAAACCAATACAGCTCCTGATAGTTCCGGAAACGCATTTGTCGTTCCTGGGAACAAAAAACCAAACTCACAGGTTATTGTGTAGGCATTGTTACATGTAATCCGATACAAAACCACTTATACCTAACGACTGTTTGTTTACGATATTTGCCAAGTAATATTGAACAATGAGCCCTCCAAAAGAATGACCAATTAGAACAGGAGGCGAAGAGCTAAGGTTTGATTCGATGAAGTCCGCAATATCACTTGCGTGCGTCTACTACACAAACAAGTAAAGATCCAGCTGCATAGGGTCGGATATTTATCAAAGCAAGACAGTGCACATTGTAATGAACAATCGAAAATTCAAGTACCCGAAGTGTTCCAGCAACTGTTCCCAAAGGTTCATCACTTTCACCCTGAAGAATTTCAAGCCGAGAAGATCACACGCAAATCACAGATCACTTTACTTTAAGAAACCATTTACAGATTGATGTTCTTGATACTATCATTATTTCAGGAGAATCGAAACGAAGTCTTGATCATAGAAAAAGCTAAAATCCGAAATTTGATCACAATGACAGGACTTAATCAAATCACCAAAAATATGCAATTGATGTTCTTGATTGTATCAGTAGATATTGAGTGAAATCAAAACGAGTTCTTGATCATAAACAAAGCTAAAGAATCAGAATGTATGTGGAAACCAGATTTTCAACAAATCATCAACTTGTAGGCATTATTACTCAGAAAATTCAAAGATTTCAACAGAGAAATGGGAAATTTCAAGATTTGAGATTTGTAAATAAGATAAGGCTTTTACCTGACCTAATAAGCTAATGGCATAAGAATCAAACCCATAAGAAGAGAAGAAAGGCAACCAATGTTCAGCCCAGCACCAAGCTGCGTGGTAGCTTCCATGCACAAAAACCAATGGTGGATTCTCTTTCTCGATTCTTCTTCTTCCTCTTCTTTCGTCTTCCTCTTTTCCTTTTCTCTGCTCGATCACCTCCATTTTAAGACCAGAGGGGAGCTTGTGGAAAAGACGGTTCTGCCCCTTCTTGAGCTCATACGGAATATTTGTTTTAGGGGGATTGCTGAGAGCTGCCATTGGCTTGAATGTCATTTTGAGTGACGAGAGGCTTGGGAACGAGACAAGAAGAGAAGAAGAAGCCATTCTCGTGAAGGTCGAGCTTTGTAAAGGAGAGAGAATAGCTCTCAAGAAGACAAGAACTATTATCTGAATATTTACTGCTTTACCCTTACTTTTTCGGATATTTACAAGGTGGGGAAGTTCCAGCCGAAATCAGCGAACCGAACAAAACCGAAACCGGATCATATCTTATTATAAACCGATTTAATTTATGTTAATTTGGTCAGTATATGATGATGGGAAATTTAAAAACTATAACTTATTATATGCATGTAAGCTAAATTATTTTAATTTGAACTGAAAATTACATTAAATCGTACTAAACTAAATTTATATCAAACCAAATAAAACCAAAATTGGTTTAAATTTTTATAAAACCGAAAACCAAAATTGGTTTAAATTTTTATAAAACCGAAAACCAAAAAGAAAAAAAATAAACGAATTGAATTGTAGCCGTTCCGGCCACTTTTAAATGGGCTTTAAGAAGGCCCAATAGCAAATTATGTACTCTCTCTTTGATCTCGATGATAGATCGCTCGACTTCTTCACCTTCGGGACTCGGGACCTTCGATTCCTTGACGAAGAAGACGGAGGTTTCTTCTTCGATCACAAGTTATACTCCAATTTTTCCTTCAGTTACAGCGACTTTTTCAGATTCTGAGCTCGAGCTCTTAGTTGAAGGATTTTGGATTTAACAGTATATTAAATCTTAAGTGGATTTAAGCGCCACGTGATTTCCGGAAGCTAAGGCTGATGATGTCGCCGAAGCAAAACTCCGACGATCGAGGATCGTCACATTTCAGGTAGCTTCATACCAAAAAGTTTCGAATCCATTTTCTCTGTTTCTCGGGTGTGGTTTCTTCTTTGCTCATTTGATTGTGTAGAAATGAAAATTTCGATTCTTCTTGCTGCGATTGAATTGAATATCAAAATGTGTACTGTAGCTTTTTAATTAGTGAAGGTTTTATCATTCTTTATGAATTGGAAATCGCATTTCTTTGGATTTTGGTGAAGTTAATGCTGCAACATAATTAGGTTGAATCGCTGATTTGAGTCCTTAGGGTCCCTAGCTTAAGCTTTAAGTTTACTGTGGATCTATTTTCTCTGTTTTTGATGATCACTCTGAATTGGAAATCGCATTTCCTCGATTTTTGTGAAGTTAACGGAGCAACATAAATCAGGTTTTTATACTCCCGAAGCTTAAGCTTTTAGTTCACTGTGTTGTGAATCAATTCTATGGAGTCTAGTGAATAATACAGGAGTTTCTTGTGAGAAGAAGGTCAAGATTGCAGAGTTATTAGTTACTTTCTGATATAGTATGTTATGGTCATTGCAATCTAATTCATAGTTTCTGATTTGGTATGTTATGGTCAATGAGTCCCATAGTACTATTGATTGTTCGGGTTAAAATTGAGTTCTCTTTATCTGTAATCTAATTCAAAGTCATGTGTTTTTGCCTCTTTATTTGCAGGCATACACCTTTCCAGATAGTTCACGTCATTGGGAACTTTTTTAGGATATGGTCAGTTTATTCCATGTACCGCTACTTGAATCAGACAGGAGCGCCTGTTGTTCTCTTTCTCTTCTGCTGTCTGGTCCCGTCATCCATCATCTTCTTGATCCTTCAGAAACCATGGAAAGGAAGGGCACTTTCCAATCAACAGGTTTGCTTAGTTTTGATACGTATAGAATTGGGAGACTAAATTATCCCGTTCCGGTCTGACTACTAATGTCTGAGGAGTCTTTTGTTTCTTTCAGATTGTACCTTCTCTTATCAATGGAGTCATCACAGCTCTGTACTTCATCTTGTGGGGAAAGGGTCTTAAGTCTTGTGGACCGCTTAGGTATTCAAGAGTTATTAAAATATTCACTATACCACAAGTTCTCGAATTTTCTTGTTATCTTAGGATCTATGATAGATTTTCGGCTGCTGAAATGTAGAGAAGTTGAAATTTCACTCTGAGCAAGATTTTCCTACCTAAGCAGTTTGACTCAATACTTGCTAAAATCCTTTTCCGTGTCCTTTTTTCAGTAATCTGCCATTTTAAGCTATATTTTCTGTCACTTGATGATTAAAATTATTACCCTCATTGAAAAATGTGACTCTCCTTATTTATCCTCTTTGTATATTATTGGCAGAGCTATCTTGTCAGAATACTCAGGTGCTGTTCTTGGAGTGCTCTCTGGAGTATTATATGGACGGAGAGGCCATGTGTGGAAAAAGGTATTCATCTGAATATAACAGCTGCCTCTAGTCAATGTAACCAGTTCACTAGCATGGTTTACATAGGGTCCGTAGTGTTGTGTTGTTTATACCATTGGCATGCCTCAATTCACTTATCTCGCAGACAAACAATAGAGTTTTAAAATGTGCTATAGCTTTTAGCATTTTACCATGTTTCTTCTGGCTCATCCACATACTTATATCGCTTGCATTATATGTGAAAGATCCAAAATTAATGTTTTATGTATCAACAATGATGATTATCAGACGACTAGGACAAAATTTTCTCTCATATTTTTAAATCATGTCAGGTAGGTGGCCTTGTTGCAATGATGGTAGCTCTTTTTTTCTTGTCTCAAGGATGGGCGACATCATCTCTCTCCCCGTTTTATATCCTGTTACACAAGTTCCTTCTCTTTTGTGTACATATAACTTCACTCTCTTTTTTCTCTCCATCTTGTTTAACTTAACAACAAACTACCATCCAAAGATAGTACCGACGCCAAAGAGGAAGAAGCAGTGACAGAACAAGCACTAGGACTGATGGGAATGATGATACCCGTTTTTGCTGGAATCTTATCAGCCTTAAGGCGAGTTATTGCGCGGCGTGTTTCTCTTAAGGTACTACTCTCTCTCTCTTAGATTCTCTCTGTTTCGCCAGTCCTTTGCGAATAACCAATTTTCTATGCTTTTTTTACAGAACCAGCAGAAGAAAAGACTCCATGCGATAACCATTACTTCTGCAACCTGTTTTCTGTTTCCTTTGGCCATGTGGGACCTTGTCATAGTAAGTGTTTTGCAATGAAAAGGACTAATCTTAACCCAAGACCAGTTTGGTTTTCACTAAATATCAAATTTTACTTTCAGGGGTCGTCAACTGTTGAGTTGCCATTTTCTGCGTGGGCTTTCCTTAGCACGATTGTTTTCGGGATCATCCTAATATTCTACGTTGACAATATCGCAGAAGAGAGGTTTTACAGTTTTATTATCTTTACATTTCATTTACACACACAACAGCTGCTTGATCTACATGTTTTGTCTTTGCAGATTGCATATGGTGTTTTCTTCCCCAAGGCATTTAATGGTGGCAGGAGCATGCATAATCGTCATGGAGATTGCTTACGAGATGGATTTTTCTCTTCCCGGTTTCGTTGTGTGTTGCTTAGTATTAGGGTTTGGCATATACGAGGCAACGTCTCTAGAACGCAGCAAAAAGGACTCTTCGATAAAATCAGAAGATGAACCAAACGGAATCCTTGGTAATGACTTTGATACTTCTCCAATTCTTCCCATATAGCTTAGCTAAAAGATTACCAGTTCTCACCTTACTAACGACGTCGTACTGTTGAAATGTTCCTTTGTCCTTGACGATGTAAATCTTTTTTTTTCTTTTCATGTTTCTCAATCTTTGTACCTTCTTCTTTCGTTTTATCTTTGTTAAGCGTCTACATTTTTTGTTTTGGAGTAGACAGAGATACACCTTGATGAACCAATTGATGATTGCTAATATATAGAAGGCTAACTTTTTCCAACAGCTTGCCACATGGAGAAATTGACACATGTCCATAATTAAAAGAAAAGAAAATTATCAATTAACAATAACTGTGTAAAATAAGTATAATAGAAAAGTCAATAAGAAAAGATATGATGAAATAAAGAATACCCTAAAATAAACTAAATTCAAGTTTATTTTAAAATAAAAAATATCTTAAAATAAATTAAATTCAAGTTTATCTGACCAAAATGAACTAACAAGAAAAAATAAACAAACATATTTTAATAAAAGAGAGGAAAGATTAATCTATCATTTATCTGTTAAAACATACACAAAATAAACGAGAAGACTATTATTTATCTATCATTTATCTGCTAAAAAAAACATACAAGAATTTTTTCTGCAAATTTAAGAAGACTATCATAAATTGTATGTCAGTTACTAGTTGATGAAATACAAACTTAGTTAGTCTTTATAAATTTTTATGAAGGTTTCCCTAAATCGTATAAATATGAATTTTTATTCATTTATACAACAAATATATTTAGGAGAGATTTCATCTATCGTATAGATATTACTTACAAATAAATTTAGGAAGCCTTTATGTACATTTAAGATAGTTTTCTTAAGCTGTATAAAAGACATCTTTAATAGCATTTTATAAATTTTAGGAATGCCTTCTTAAATATGAGGAAACTCTTACTTAAATTTCTAATGAAGACTTTCTTTTGAATAAACTTTATTTAATATTTAAAAGATTTCTGAAGCCTTACTAATATTTTTTTATCAAGCTTTTTGACATTTAAGAAGCAATTTCAAACATCTAAGTTTTTTAGAATGATCAAATACAAATTGAGTAAGACTCTATAAATGTTTAGGAAGGACTTCCTAAAACTTTTAAAAGTTTATCTATTGTCTCAAAAAGACATTTTTAAACATTAAGAAAGTCATTATAAACTTTTAGGAAGACTAGGTGGATAATTTTCATTTTTAACATTTGTAAATTAGTAATATTCATACAGATTTTTTTGTATGACCATTAGATTTTAAAATTTAGAAATAAGAAGAAAAAAAAAGAAAATCATCATGAAATTAATTAATATATAATTATAATAGATAAAGAAAAAGAATATAAATCTGGAGAAATAAAAAACTTTTTAATTAATGGACACATGTCAACGTCTCATTAATATATCGATTATTAAGCAGCGAAGAAAGTTAATCAACTATGATCATGATATATGGGTTGTCATTTCATCTCTTAAACCATTCCATAATATTTTTTATTGTTTCTCTAAAATTCAAAAGTTTCATGACTAATAAAACTATTAATATTTTAAAAGTTTTAGTTAGCTATTCAGTTTACAATTCAGTTATATTCTATTTTCTCAACAATATACCTCTTCAATCTCTATATATTTCCTTTTGTCTTGTCAACATAATTCAAGATAAGATCCAAAGCAAGGTTTAAAGCTACGCTAAAAACTGAGAATAAGAATAGAATGTGATAAATTATAAAAACTTGTGGTTAGCGATAGTAGATTCTTGTACATCAGTTAGTTAAAACTTTCGAAAGCTTTTTAGTGTTTCTCTCTTTCTCTGATTTACTTCATTCACTCGCATAATTACTTCATACATTTCCATCAATGTTTCTTGTTTTGTTCTTTGTGTCTTACTATATACTTTCATTTACTCCACCTTCTTTTCCACGGCTTATGTTTTCTTAACTAAGTTCTTTTTTGCATTATTTGTTATTTCTCTCTCTTCGAGAGGTTAAATAACAAAAAAATCACAAAAATATATCAATACGATTGTTCTTATATGCAACTATTTATTACAAAGTAGCATATTCAAATCTGGAAACATCCAACTTAAAACCAAAAATAGGAGTTTTTATCTAATATTTATTCTTTAAGACCCAAAAAGAAAAGAAAGCATAGTGAATGCTTTATTTGTTTGCTTTTTTGTGTTCCAATCTTCAATGCCCAAGCCGCATGTAACCGCCTGATCTTCTTTCTGACTTTCTATAGGAAATATTCCAATGCATCGACTTATGACAGAGAACATCAGAAGACGGTAGGAAATATAAGATAAGTAGCCTTTGTTAATCTTGCACAGTATCAACTTTATCAAGTAAAAAGAGGAACGTAAGTAAAAAACACCATCCAAACTTGCTCAGTATCTTTACATCTGACAAAGAAGCAATTACCTTGCTTTTGAATGCACTTCCCATAAACACAGTTACATACTTCTGTGCAATGGTAGCTTTACGAATAGCTTCCTGCACATATATATAGAGCGGGCAAGAAAAAATTAACAGTATACAAAATTAACTGCATAACAATAATATCTAATATAGTAATGGAGGCTAGTAATGAAAGATGAATACAGTCAATTTAAGACAATGGCCACGGCAAGTCAAAGACTTAGGACCCACATGATTCAACATTCCCCCGATCGGGATTGATATCTGTTTAAGTGAAACCAATTAACTAAATAAATACCATAAGTTTGCTAACAATAACTATCAATTTTCCAGGAACCATCATCCTTTGATTTATGCAAAGAATTTTCTTTTCGTGTCATCGTGACAATATGCATTCGGTGCCAAAAAGTGACAAAGAATAAAACCTCAAACTCAGCAGCAGATACAAGCTCATCGCTTAGAAATATCTCAGCGAGTACGTCAACAATCTCAGAAACTATCTTTAACAATTCTCGCCTCTTCTCCGCAACCAACTCTTCCATATGAGCAGTAATATCAACTGCCAGAACACTCTCACTGCAATTCATAGACAATTGACACTACAACATAGAAGAAATTAGCTTTCACATGCACAAGGTCAATAAGACCCTTGAAATTTTCTGCTAGACTAATCGGCACTTGCACAGCTGCCCTGTGATGTCTGAGCTTAGCTCTTGCCTAGTAAGCTAAAAAAAAAAAAGTTGTCTAACAAAGCTAACTCATTCCATATAGAAGGCCCATAGGTTACAAAATACTTGGTTCAAGACTTTCCGCGGATCTGCTCCCGTTCTATTAAGCTTGTTGATAAACGGGATTCTGGGGACTTCGTATCTCATCATTTTCCTGTTGATTGTAATAGACTGACTCTGCACACCACAAACACTGCATATGACTGTAATAGATGTAAGAGCTACCAAACTGAAGATTGGCGTGGAGTGAGGTTAAGACATGTCGACAATAAGACAGGAATGAAGTGTATCAGCCACTGTAACATCATGTCACCAATCAGCATTGTCAATATGTATGGTAAAATGTGAATCAAGACCGGTGTAGATTGTTCCTAATTTGAGAATATATGCCTTCTTCACAATAATAGTGTTGCTAGCAACTTAACACAATCATTTTGAGGAGAACTGTGCATATGTTCAATTTATCCCATGACTTCGAAATAAATGGATGCATTTTGATAATGAAACACTATGTGTCTTAATTAGAAAAGCTATACCCCTTCGGTGAGTGATATGACTTTAACAGCAACAATCCGATGTTTTAAAATCTCTTGCCTTGTATACAGATCCATATGATCCTTTCCTGACATAGTTAACAAATTAGAGTTGAGTAAATTGGAGAATGGATATGAATGGCTGATCATGATCATCATCATAGCATAAGTAAAGTTCATTGAGGAATTCGTATTTGGTGGTTGGATCTCCTCTACTAATGCTCTTGGGAAGGGACGTGGTGGACATCTTACTGTTCTGCTGCTGCATTGTCCAATTATCCGATGGAGTGGAAGTGCCAGATTTACGGTTCTTACCACGACAACTTTTCTGCATACTCGCCACCGCCTCTCATATAGTCAACGGATTCATTTCCTTCTCTTTCTCCTTACCATTTTTATAAGAAGATTGCTCTCTTTTTATCTTCTTCCTTGGAAGATTCTTCATCTGCTGCTCTCTTCCATGTAGGACTGACTGCCATCCGCGGATTTGACGAGTACGTACTGTTCCGATCTTTCTTCACAGTCATCGTGCCGAAATCTCCGTTGAGACCGTCTCCCCGCCTCCGAAATCCTTGGGAAGGTGCTTGAGAAGCTGAGAAGCTAAGAAGCCATGGGAGAGAAGCCGTAAAGAGAAGAGGAGAACAGATCCAGGAAAGGAAGAATTAGGGCGTAATTCCTACAATATTTGATATTAAATTTCCGAAATTGGGGAGGATTTTATCCTTCAACGAAAATGAAACCATGCAATTCGAGTGTAATTGAAAGTGACTGAGAACACCGGAATTTCTCGGATAAGAAAGAAGAAGAAGAGAAAGTAGATGGCTAAGAGAAACTTTGTTGAATTTCGCGATTGACTGGGCGAAAAAAAGAAGCAAGAAGATCTAGACCATCTCCAGATATGCCATAATGGGTCCAAAAATAGTCAATATACTCTCTCTCAAATCAATATATTCTCCCCTATAAATTCTCTCAACTTTACCTCTTCCCATTATATATTATAATATTATTTGCAATCAAAATATAAATAAAAATAAAAGACTTTCTCTCAATTAAATTAACTAATATTCTATCAACTTGGACCCACATTCTTCTCTCTCTCCCTCTCTCAACGTTTTCTTCCACTTCTTCTTCTCCACCATTGATGAATTTTAGAGCTTAAAATTGAAAGCTAGGTTTTGCGAATTTGTATGCTATTTTCGTTTTTATGATTGAATTCTAAAGCTTATGTAATGGGCATACCAATTAATATAGCATTTTTCTCAATTTGAAGATTTAATTTATAAATATATATATTTTTGTTTTTTGCTTATTTGATTAGTGAATTTGTTAGGTGAGGTCGTTAGAATTTTACATTGTTAATTAAAAAATATATATTGAGTGAATGAGCAATGAATTGACAGACATAATAGTCACTCTAACGTTAAAAACCAGTTTTCTGGGTATTAAAGAGACAACTGATACAACTATGTTCAACTAAGAAATAATGTTTTTGTATAAAATGATTAAAAACAAAAAAAAAAACAAATGCAACACATAATGTTAATAATAATAATCTATGTTATTTTATGAGACATCTAAATTAAGTTGAAAAAAATTTGGTCACTAGACATCTAAACTACCTTATATTTGTATGAGTAAAGTGTAAATACTAACATCATTGTTATGTAAAACAAATAAATTTCCACTTATTATATTAAAATATGTTATTATATGAAACTATGACAAATAGATTTTATTACCTAATATAATAAGTACAGCTACAAAAATTTAAATTTAGATATGGTATAACTACATAAACATAAACTAGACCCGGACCCGCGCGTCGGCGCGCGGGATATGATTAATAATTTTGCAATTAAAAACATACATTTATTTTATTTATAAATTCTGATGTAAACATCCAATCTGATGTAAACATCCAATCTGATGTAAACATCCAATCTGATGTAAACATCCAATCAGAACCAGAGCCACCAACCGTATTGGAAGGCCCCATGACAAGGTCCAAGTCCAAGCAACTAAGAAGGAGATTCAATGCAGCTGTACAAGCCCACATCTACTCCTTGGAACCTGAAGAACTCGGCTGGATTGATCCCAAAGAAGAGACCGAGCATGAGCAAACGCCAAAAGGACAAGTCCACCGTGTGAAGAACCTAGAAGTTACATCCGGAGAGCTATCACCTAATACTATCATCAAGAACCTAGCTGAAGACTTTGGACAAATCAAGATAAGTGAAGAAGAAGCTATCAAGATCAAGCATCAAGAGCTTCAAGACCAAGACAACTCGGAAGCTACTTCAAGTGGTCGTACTTACACCTTCAAGGAAGCTCACACGCTAATCCATTCAATCAATCAGCAAGGTAAGTCATGTAAGGTTTATAATTGCTATACTGTGCTTGCAGGTGAGTCCGAAGCTTTCAACACTTAGTTTTATTTCTCGTTTTCTTTGTTTTAAGCATCCGAACTCTAGTTTTCCATAAATGGCTCCATGTTAGACGCCTTGCAGTTTGTTTCTTTTCTTTACTTTAAACGTCCTGTTGTTTTGAGTCATTTTTGTTGTTTTTAGAGTCGAACCCTAGAAGGTTCATGCTGCTGGACTATTTAATAAAGTCCTTCACAGCTTTGTAGCCACCACTTTTTGCCTTGATTAATAATGAGTCAGTTTGCCCTAGAGTAAACCGAGAGAGAGAATTCTCAAGCACTTGTTCTTGTTCTTGTTCGTGTGATTCGTTCAAGAGTAGGAGCTGCACCGTATCAAAGGAAGAGCCAACTCCTTTGTGTCGTGAATCAATCCACCATCGCATCCCATTCATCGATCCAACACAAGAGAAGCGCTCGCCATTGTGTAGATCTCCACCTTCGACCATCAACTAGCTAAGAGAAAGAGTGATCACCATCTCAAGGCTCCATCAATCTATCCTTCAGTATAAGAACACCACCGGTTCTTATATCAAATTCTTTTGATATAATTATAATTTATAAAAAAATTAAACTATACTTTAAAGTTATGGTGTGAATTCATAAATTATTTTGTCGTACTGTGAGCGCGAGGGATGACTTTTAATTTTTCATTTAAATGCCTCAATTTATGAATTTATAATTTTTGAAGATAACTATAATTTATAAACTTATTAGAAGAAAACAATAACATTAAAAAATAAGTTTGAACACAATAGTTTAAGGTTGTGGTGAAAATTATTTTCTGAGTCTTTTTCTGACTTGATTAGAAATTCAGAGAATGAAAGTAATCGTATAAAAAAGAAATAGATAAAAAGCAAAAGTTAAAAGAATCAATATAATTAAAAGATAAGTGGAAATTTAATTAAAAGATATGTGGAAGTAAATTGTTTAATAGAAAATTTAATAATTACATACTATAATTATGAAAATGTTTAGCTTAATATTTATATTTGTTAAGATATTGGATTTTTAAAAACATTATTCTTATTTCAAAATAATATCGTCATATTTTAAGGAATATATCAATCATAATGTCATTGTAAATTTTTTTAAAAAAAATATATCAATTATTACAAAAGTAATAGACATTTTTACAGATTATTCAACATATAAAACATTACACTTATATAAATATATGTAGATGTTATATAATTGTTTCTAACCATTTCGGCTTATAGACAACTAAACCAAACTATGTTTAGAGATATGAGCCAAAGTAAATCCACAATTGTTTCGTTCTAATTAATCCAAATCGCAAGTCCACTAAATTAAAATATATTTTTCATCCTATATTTTGGCCCACACATTTGAAAAGCGGGAATGTATTTTTGATAAAATTTGGATTTAGTAGAAAAAAATCTATACTTTAATTTTTAATTTGCTTAATTTTTTTTATTTTTTTGTATTTTAAATAATATATTTATATATTTGAAACTTTTATATGTGTTAACAGTCTTTTCTACTATAGATGTATCATATAATTTACTATATTTTATCCCGTTAGCGAACAACATTTCTATTTTTTCGTTATTTTAACTCATTTTATAGTGGTATAAAACTTTGCAAGTTTGATAATTACCGTGAAATAAAAATCATTTAGTAAAAACATCAATCCCAACCCGTCCATCAGATTATCAAATAACGTAATATTGAATAATTTATATTATTTAAAATTTATTAAACTACAAGTTTTTATCTTATTCTAAATTTAAATAATTTGTGTGCTAAGTTATTTTATTTACATTTACCACTTGATTTAATAATTTAACCATACTTATGAAATATATATATATATATATATATTATAGGATTCCCATTTTCGTTTTGTAGATTAATATTTATTTTAGTATTTTCACAATTAATAGTATTTGTTTAAAAAAATTGAAGAAAATGAAAGATATGAAAGATATTTATTTTATATTATGTTATAATCTCAACCCGTTAAACTGAAACAAATATTAATCTGAACCCGTTAATTATATAATCGAATAATATAAATATTTAATATTTTTTAATAACTACATACTAAAATTTATGAAAATGTTTAGCTTAATAATTATATTTGTTAAGATATTGCATTTTTAAAAACATTATTCTGATTTCAAAATAATATCTTCATATTTTAAGGAATATATCAATCATAATGTTTCTGTAATTTTTTTAAAAAAAAAATATATCAATTATTAGAAAAGTAATATACATTTTTACAGATTATTCAACATATAAAAAATTACACTTATATAAATATATGTAGAGGTTATATAATTGTTCATAACTATTTGGGCTTATAGACAACTAAACCAGACTATTTTTAGAGATATGGACCGAAGTAAACGCACAATTGTTTCCTTCTAATTAATCCAAATCGCAAGCCCACTAAATTAAAATATATTTTGCATCCTAGATTTTGGCCCGCTCATTTGAAGCCCGGGAATGTATTTTTGATAAAATTTGGATTTAGTAGAAAGAATATATTTATATATTTTTAATTTTCTTAATATATATATATATATATTTTTAATTTTCTTAATATATATATATATTTAAATAATATATTTATATATTTGAAACTTTTAGATGTGTTAACAGTTTTTCTACTATAGTTGTATCATATAATTTACTATATTTTATTCCGTTAGCGAACAAAATTTCTATTTTGTTTTTCGTTATTTTAACTCATTTTATAATGGTATAAAACTTTGCAAGTTTGATAATTAACCGTGCAATAAAAATCATTTCGTAAAAACATCAATCCCAACCCGTCCATCAGATTATCAAATAACGTAAATATTGAATAATTTATAATATTTAAAATTTATTAAACTAAAAGTTTTTATCTAATTCTAAATTTAAATATTTTCTGTACTAAGTTAGTTTATTTACATTTACCACTTGATTTAATAAATATATATATATATATATATTACAGAATTTCCATTTTTCGTTTTATAGATGAATATTTATTTTAGTATTTTCACAGTTAATAGTATTTTTAAAAAAAAATTGAAGAAAATGAAAGATATAAAAGATATTTATTTTAGATTATGTTATAATCTCAACCCGTTCAATTGAAACAAATATTAATCCAAACCCGTTAATTATATAATTGAAATATATAATATTGATTAATTTTTAATATTTTACTTTTATTAAACTGAAAATATATCAATCTAATTTCTAATATGAAATGAATGCAGTTTCACATTTATAAAATAAAATAAGTTAATCCGTTAGTTTAATATGTTATGTATCAAATATTCATTTATAAACTAAAAATATATTAAAATTTACGAAATATCTATATGTATCTATATATTACGAAATCTAATATTAAAAATTTATATATAGTCAAATATTTTTACCTAATTTGTTTTCATAATATCTAAAATCCTATATTTTTAAAAGGAAGTTTCCATTTTGTTTGATTTAAAAAGATATCATCTGATTTAGTTTTGATTTATTTTTGATTTAAATTTTAAGCATAATTAGTAACATAGTTAATACCTAATGAATAGGTCAAAGGGTCCAAACAACCTTTTTTAGGTAGATGTATCCTCCCTTAATAGTATAGATTAAATCTGTTAAAATATAACTATGTGTATGTTAGTACTACTACAAACTGCAGTATAATTTTAGTTTTATTAGGTTACATATTTAACATGTGCACTTAATAGTACTAATTTTTTCAAAACTATTTAGTTTTATTTAGTTTTATGAAACCTTTTAATTTGACTAATAAAACTTTACAAAATTGTTGCTACACCTCAAGATCCTAATCATCATCATCCATACGCAACAAACAAAATTCTAACGTGTAATACTATGTATTAGAAGCTATTGTAATATGTAATACTGGTGTAATTGTGTAATCAGAACTCATATTCGTGTAGTTTTTAGTTTGGTACGACTAAGATAACTGGTTTAACTTTGTATTGTGTGGACGTCTGCGTACTACTAGGTTGACTATGTTTTTGTGAGACGACTGGACCAACTGTGGAACGACTATGTGTTTTTGCTTGGGAATTGCCAAATGTGATTTTAATTCTATTAGGCCACGTATTTAATACATGCACTTAGTAATAATGTGTATTAGAAGCTATTTAGTACTGTTTTGTTTGATGAAACTTTTAAATTTCACAAATTTGAATTTTTTTTACAAAACATGTCTTTTAAACCAAAGTAACCTTACACTTATATGGTGAATGACACAATATGTTCCCAACTGTGAGGGTTTTTGTGCAAATTAAGTATTTTCGACGTTTTTGTTGTATGAGAATATGTGAAATGCATCTTAGACCTCTAAAATCATCAGTACTACTACTAAAAGTAGATTTTAAATCGGTACTACTAAAAAAAACCTTAAAAGTGCCAAAATACAACTATGTGGTAGGTAGTATTACTAAAAACTTGGGTACTACTGTGACCAAAATTTTAAAAAAAAAATTATAAGTAACAGTGTTACATAACGGCGTTACTTGAAGATGTTATGTTTTGTTAATATTTAATATGATATTTTATGGTTTTACTCATAGTAGTACCCAAGTCATCTATTAGTTTCCACGATTTTTAAGTGTAAGTAATATTTTAAAAATGACTTTTAAGTGTAAGTAAGTCTTATAGTTCCTTTTAAAAAACTTATAGTTCTGGGGTAATAAAACTTATAGTTCTATTTTATAAATCTTTATAATGCTTTATAAAATTATTAAATTTAATGTTTTATTATTAAATTTGATATCTTTGTGAATTTACTCATAGTATTTACCAAATCATCCAGTAGTTTTTCCAGATTTTTAAGTGCAAATAATATATTAAAGATATCAAGTCTCAACCTGTTTAAAAACAATAAATTTTACAAAAAGCAAAAAAAAAAAAAAACTCCCTATCATTCTCATAAACAACAATAGCCTCTAGTTTCCTTTTCCTTTTCCTTTTCTCCTCCTTTAGCTTCTTCTTTTCTTTTCTCTGCCTTCAGCTTAGGCCTGGGCATTCGGGTTTTCGGGTCGGGTTCGGGTCGGTTCTATTCGGGTTCGGGTCTTTCGGATAGAGGAGTTTAGGAACCGTTCGGGTATTGTAGAATTTCGGGTCGGGTTCGGGTCGGTTCTTTTCGGGTCCGGGTCGGTTCGAGTCGGAAAATTTAGAAAATTATAAGCAAAGAATTAAGAAGAAAATAAGAAAACCTTTAACTTTGTTAGTGTATTTTGGTTTCGGGTCTTCGGGTACCCATCGGTTCTCGGGATCGGGTCGGGTTCGGGTCGGTTCTAGTCGGGTTCAGGTCGGTTCTAGTCGGGTTCGGGTCTTTCGGGTAGAGGAGTTTAGGACCCGTACGGGTATTTTACCGGTTCCGGGTTCGGTTCGGTTCCTCTTTCTTCGGGTCGGTATCGGGTCGGATCTTTGGGTCCGGGTAAAATGCCAGGCCTACTTCAGCTTCTTTCTTCTTTCTCCACCTTTTGTTGGGTTGATCGTGAAGAGTCTTTTCATATGGAAGGAACTTCAGAATGCAAAGGGCATAACTTTATTGAAGTTTAGATGGTGTTACAAATGAATCTTTCTGATTCCTGAACCACTAATGTAAATATCTAATCAACTTCGGCTTCAGCTCACCAAAAAGCATTCAACCCCCAAGAAACCTGAAGTTTCAATGCATAGGGAAGTCTCAAAAGAGGTATATTATATGAATCATATTGCCAATATGATTTTAGTTGCAATTGAGTAACTACCATATAGAGTTATCAAGCATCAACCGAACATTTAGTTGCAAAACTGCAGTTTCAATGTGACGCACTAGCTAAAGTGGAACCAAAAAATGATGCAGAAGGAAACACATGCTTGTACTTCTGTGGCTGATAGAATTCTCTCACAAGAGACCACACCTATTACAACCAAATAGAAATAGTTTTTTTTTTCAACAATCAAACCTCAAACTTTCTAAATCTCGTTCATAATTGGATGATTGAGACAAAACAAAACATCATAATCAGTTTTTAGGAGAGCGGATACAAGCTTTCTATAACCAATCGCTTTACCCAGAACTCGATAAGAAACAAATCAGTAAAAAATGTAAGCTTTAGCGACCAAATCAGCGAGAGAGAGGGAAGAAGCTTACGATATGAACAGGAGCTTTGATGTGTTTAACAAGCGTAGAGCTACACTGATTCTCCAAAAGCTGATGCTTGTGGTGCCTTCTTATATACTCTCTCTCCGGATTCGTCTCCATACCGTTAGCTTCCATCTTCTTCTACTTCTTCTTCCTCAGTCTAAGCCACGTTTCTGAGTCTCTACACCGTCGTCGCGCAGAGAGAGAGGAGGAGATGGAAAAGCGCACACACAACAACAACAACAAGAAAAGGTTGAGATCGAGCTGATGAAGTAATCACTGCTGCGATAGGAACTTGTCGGAACTGATCTCAGAGAAAAGAGAACGATGAAGAAGGTCCGGATAAGAAGAAAGAGGAAAATAATATTTCCAAGGGAAAAAAAAATTGGGATCCGATTTTATTCGGGTTTGGATGGATAATCCGATTATTAGATTGGTTGGGTCGCAATTTATTAGATTCATTAAGCCCTTTGTTGTCTTTTCATGCGATTTGGTTAAAAAAAAAATAGTTTTTATCTCTAGGATACATTAGCTTTTTCGATAAGCTAGATTAATGTCCAGAAGATCTTAGTTGGTTAAGTCGGGGAGATCCAAAAAAAAAAAAACGCAAGAGATGAGGACGGTAAGAATAAATGGTAAGTGTGCTTACGTGTCAAATTTGTATGCGCTGATGTGGCAACCCTGGAGAGACTCCAACAACTTTCATATAGTAGATTTTACTAAAATTTGTAAGAGTAATTTTAGATATCTAGAAAATGTTAATTAGTTTTGGAATTTAATAAATTGTATTAAATTTTTAGAAAAGATTATTACAAATTTATGAAGATTATCCTAAATTATATGTTAACTACTAGTTAATCAAATAAAAATTTAGTAAATCTTTATTAACTTTTAGGAAGGTTTTTATTTTATAAAAATGTTAGTGAACTCTTACGAAAATTTCTTATGAAAACTTATCTCTTAAATAACAATTTTATTTAGTATCTAAGAGATTTCTGAATCCTTCCTAATATATTTACCAAGCTTTTGTAACATTTATAGAAGCATTTTCAAACATCTAAAATGTCTTTCTAAGTTTTTTAGAATGATCAAATACAAATGTAGCAAGTATTTATAAACTTTTAGGAAGGCTATCCTAAATATTTTAGAAGTTTTACTATTGTTTTGAAAGGAAATTCATAAAGATTAAGAAAGACATTATAAACTTTTAAGAAGATTTTACTAAAATTTGTATGAGTACTTTTTATATCTAAAGATATTTAGTTTTGAAATCTATGAAGTTTTCTTAAATTTTTAGGAAAGATCCTCACAATTTTAGGATGACCATCCTAAATTGTATGTTAATTACCTGTTGATCAACTCAAAATTTAGCGAGTCTTTATATACGTTTAGAATTTGTATTTGTAGACATCTAAAATTGATTTCTCTGAGATAAGAAAATTTTGGCATTTTAAGAAATATTTGTAGACATCTAAAATTGATTTCTAAGCTTTTTTTTTTGAAGGCATTCCTAGATGTTTAGAAAGGTTTTCTAAATTTTGTCCAGATATTTATACAACACTCTAATTTGGTCTTCCTTGTTGTTGGAAAACCAATTCAAGCTTCTCCACACCTTCGTTCAACAGATACTCTGTTTCTCGCTTTGACAATGCCTGCAAACAAAAGATAAAAAAACAAGAAGCAAAAGATATCATTTAACTTTTCGTTAAGTGATATATGATAGAATAAGATGGAGTAATAGAATTCTTAAGAAGCTTCTAACGTCTTTCGTGTTGCTGTACCAATCACAACTTAAATTAAAATACAATATCTTTTGACAGAATTGAGACCTTAGCACATAGAAAAGCATGTTCTTTTCCAACAGATAACTGATAACACATTCTTTCTCAGAGCATCAACTTTTCTAACACGGTGAATCAGAGAGAAGAATAACTGTTGGAGATCCCATGTCTCTATAGTCCAAAATCCACCGTGAATCAACTTACTTGACCTTCAATTTCTGCGGATTGAAAAGCAATTTCAGTTCTTAACAAAAGCTCAATTATTCAATTCGTAAAAAAAAGCATTGCGAACTTTCAACTATCTTACAAAGAAAAAGGCAACCTTACCTGTAGTTAAATGTAACTTAGTTTATGCTTTTTTTTTAAGATACAGTTTGTGTACTTTACTTTGATTAGATACATTTTCTTTTCCTGGAATGATCAGATCATAATGTGTTACAAATGTAAATGAAAAAGCGTATTGCAGATTCTAGAGAGTTTTAGCAACTTAGTTTATGCTTTTATGAATAATTCTCTCTATGGTCTAATGTAATGTATGGTGTCTGCAGGGGATGATTACACGATTAAGGTCTGGGACTACGAAACACCCGAGTGCCTATGCACTCTTTCCGGGCATCTGGACAATATCAGAACAGTGCAGTTCCACCACGAGTATCCATGGATCGTGAGTGCTAGTGACGATAAAACCATCCGTATCTGGAACTGGGATTCACGGACTTGTATCTGTCTTAACCGGTCACAACCATTACGTTATGTGTGCTTCTTTCCATCCTAAAGACAGACCTCGTCGTATCTGCTTCATTGGATCAAACTGTTTGTGTTTGGGATATCGGTGCTCTTAGGAAGAAGATGACTCCTCCTGCTGATGATTTTATTGGTGGTGCTGACGCTATTGTCAAGTATGTGTTTAAAGGTCATGACCGAGGTGTAAATTGGGCTTCTTTTCATCCGTCTTTGCCTCTCATTGTCTCTGGTGCTGATGATCACAAAGTAAAGTTGTGGTCCATGAATGGTAAATTTTCTTAGATTCCTCAACCTTTTCTGATGTTTTCTGTGCAATGTTATTGCTGAAACTGTAGGCTGCGAGGTTTGTACATTGAGTGGTCATGCAAACAATGTGTCATCTGTTATGTTCCACGCGAAACAAGACATTGTTGTCTCTAACTCCGAGGATAAAAAGCATCCGCATATGGGATGCTACAAAGCAAACCGAACTACTAACTTTCCCCCGGTAGGTTCTGGTCTCTAGCAGTTCAACCACAGATGAATCTGTTAGCAGCTGGACATGACAGTGGTATGATTGTCTTCAAGCTCGAAAGAGAACATCCTGCTTTTGCTTTGAGCGGTGATTCATTTTTGGGGATTTTTAAAGCCCGTGTCCAGCTCTCTTATTAGTATGATATTGTCCGCTTTGGATCCAACCAGGGGCGGACCCAGGAGTCAAATTCAATGGGGTCAAAATATTAAAAGGGGGACTCAAACCCAATTTTGATGGGTTCAATAGAAGGCTTTTTCCAAAAATATTGCTGCTTTTTTACTGTTTTTGCATGTATATAAAAGGTTTTTAATATTTAACTGGTGTCACATGACACCAGATTAACCATAATGGGTCCGCCTCTGGATCCAACTGACAAAGCCCTCACAGATTTTTGTTTTTGGGTTTTTTCCAAAAAGCCTCATACTAATCAAAATTTGACACTACTTATATATTAGACACAGATTGTCTAAACTTTCGATGTGGAACTTGGATTGTGTCCCAACAATCTTCCCTTCAAGCCAAAGACCACATTATCCTTTGGCCTCTAATTTGGATGTGGAATCTTAACACGCGTCCTCGAGATGATAACACCATCTGAAATCGATCATTTACTCGAACCGATAATAAGCCCATTTCTTGGACCCCCAATATTCGGGTTGAGGTATGTTCGTATCCACTTTTTTTAAGTCCATCAGACTCTTGAACCTGGCTCTGATACCAATTTTTTGGCTTTTTAAAGCTCGTGTCCAACTCTCCTATTAGTATGATATTGTCCACTTTGGGCCCAACTTACAAAGCCCTCACAGATTTTTTTTGGGTTCCTTTCCAAAAGGTCTCATACTAATCAGAGTTGGACACTACTTATATATTAGAGATTTTGTGTCTAAACTTCCGATGTGAGACTTGGATTGTATCCCAACATCGTTATTCTACACCAAAGATAGGTATTTACAGTATTACAAGTTCTCGACACAGAAAGATTAGCAAGTTATCCCTATACCACGTCCTGGTACCTCAAGCTTGAACCAAAGTCCAAGGACTTTATCTTACAGTCCAACAGATAACGCGGCCTCGATGGCGGTTCTTATGAGCTATACATTATTCCAAAAGATAGTATCGGTAGCTGTGATGTAGTGCAAGAGGCAAAGAAAGGAATTGGGGGTTCAGTGGTTTTCATAGATGGAAACTGTTTTGCCGTTCTTGAGAAAAACACTTATCAAGTTTCAGTCAAGAATCTGAAGAACGAGGAGATCAAGAAAGTTTCTTTACCGATACAAACTGATGCTATTTTCTACGCTGGAGTTGGAAAACTGCTTTGTAGATCTAAAGATAAAGTGGTGATTTTCGATCTTCAACAAGGACTGGCTCTCGGTTATCTTCACACTCCGCTTGTTCGGTACGTTGATTGGTCTAACGATATGGAAGATGTTGCTTTGCTTAGCAAACACACTATCATCATCGCGAGTAAGCAGCTTGTTCATAAGTATACTCTTGACGAGAAGATCTGTGTTAAGAGTGGAGCTTGGAGTGATAATGGTGAATTCATCTACACAACTCTGAACGAGATGAAGTATTGTGTTCTAAATGGTAATTGCGGAATCATCAGAACTCTGGATGTTCCTATCTACATCACAAATGTTTCTGAGAATGTGATTTTCTGCTTGGATCGAGATGGGGAGACCCGACTTATAGGGCAAGCACGTGAAGCAAAGTCTTAGGACATCTCGACTAAGTGTTATTTGATTAAATATTTGTTTGATTTATTTTAAAATAATTAAAAACCAGTGTTATTCATTTTTCTTTTTATTATTTTAGAATTCAGTTTTAGTGAATTGCAATGTATTTACTTTCTTAAAAAGCAAATACATGAGTTTTGTCTTGTATTTCAAAATATATCGTCGATAAATTCATCGAAATCCAACAAAATACTTTATTATTCAATTACATCAAAACATTCTAAAACACAAATTCAATAACATCTCCTAAATGAGTTGGCTTTGTTGTAAATTGAGACAGTTATGGTTGAAAAACTTGACTACCGAGTTTAATAATTGATTATGGAGGAAAAAATGCAAAAATAGTTATATTTTAATATTAAATTGTTTTTTCTTTTATAAACAGTTTATGGAGTTGGATTATCTTATGAAACTTTAACAAATTTTTTATATATTGTTATCATTGTATGATCTTTAACAAAAAAATGCACAATTTTTGAACTCGCTTATGGCATTACAAAACATTGCACCGACACTGGGGAGAATAGCGTTATCTCTTTCGATCTGAACCAGACAGAATCTGTGAGACTGGAATCTAACAATAAGCGGAAGAACAAAGAGGATGATGACCAGGGTGCAAAGAAGAAGCCGAGGCGAGCTAAGTCGGTAACTGAAACGTATAATGAAATTGCAGAGACTTGTGGTAAATTATCAGAAAGTTTCGATCAGCTTCTCACACGGAACGATATGTGATTCTTTTATAATAAGTGACAGAGTAATAACTACACGAGTATAAGATTCTCTTGGATGGATCGTGCACCCCAATGTATTACCAGACATTATATTCAAACCATATGTAATACAACTGTTTACAAAGTTTTCTCTTAAACTACAATTTACAAAGTTTTCTCTTGATTTTACAGGCAACTGTTGGTGTGTGAGTTTGTGGCGTCAGTGGTATTTTCTGATGAAGATGGCAAACGTAGAATCACCAAGTCTCACCGCATCAGTGTTGAAAGGATAGCGGATAAAGAATCTAAAGTTTACCAACGTCAGGATGGTGGCCTAAAAAACCTTATACACGCTCGGACGTATTTTCTAGAGCGTAACGTCAAGACCATGAAGATTCATCACAAAAATGTTCCTGGTCATTGTCCACAGTCTGAAATTCTTCTAAGTAAACTCCTGAAAAAAGGTTGTTTCTCTGTGGAGATTATCCGATATCCAAATTATAATGGTTTACGCGATAACCAGGTAATTAGATTATTTTTATTTCTTATGTTTGATTTTTTTTCTATTATTTCTTATGTTTGTTTTTTGTTTAAGCTAATTTACTTCTTATTTTTGTTATTTTCTCAAGGAGTGTTAAAAAATCTACTGATTTGGAGATTGCCACAAGTCGCTGGCGAACTTTTAGAACTATCTTCTCATGGTTGAAGGCGACGGAGTGGAGTTAACTACTACCGGACGTTCTATTCCCTGAGAAATGCTTATTTTAATTATTTTGAGGAAGTCTTCAGAATAAATAAAATCCAAATTAAGAAGACTGATGACACAAGAAAAATTTCAGGTAGGATGAAACATGTGATATAGCCCATGTTTGTATAGCTGATGTGCACTCAAACAAGACATAATTTATTGATTCTCCTACTCCACAACAAGCACGGGATACATGCCTATTTCAGTTTGATTAACTTTTGTCGTGTCTTTTTATACATCTGACTTTACTATGTCAATTTTAACTTGAACTAAAGCTTTTATTTTTTTATATAAAGTATTTGAACTAATATACTCAAGTCTGGAATCAACATTGATCAAAATAGTGTTAGTCAACCATATTAAGTCACTTGCCACTTGTACAATTTCATTATATCACCAAAGCTTGACGGTAAAACAAAAGAAGTATCCGATAAACATTAATTACGCAATAGTAACGCTCGAGCACCATTAATTAATGCTTGATTTTCATTATATCATCAAAACTTCCGTTTAACCTCTTTTCATCTAATAGCTTTTACTTCTCTATCTTTTGTGTTTGTTTCTTTTTTTTCTTTTCCTGTTGAAAACTGCGTTCGATTCTTCCCTTGTATTGGTTGCTTTTATTTCCCCCCTGATTTTTGTGGTCGATTCATTGCTCTCACCATTATAGTTTTTGAAGCTCTTTTTTCAAAAAAAAATCAAAGTCGTTGTAGACTCATACGTGTACGCATAACAACTCATGCATATATGTTGACATATTCGAATACGCGGTTTATAAACGGAAAGAATTAAGTACCTTACTTATTATTTAAAGTAATAAAAACACCAATGTTAAAAATGTATGAATGCACGTGGATTCAATGAAGAGAGCTCGAGTAAGCTCGGTGTATGAAGGTAAAGAGAGAAACAGATCAAGAAAAGGAGAGGAAATTCGAAGGGATCACTCCAGACACGCGAGAATGACTGCAAAAGCTCGTATGAACGTTCACAAAGGGAGCATGAAACCTTTGCCAAAACATAAGACACCGATGATGATGATGATAAAGTCGATGAGAAAGAAGGACGACGAGACACAAAATGATATTTTTGTTAGGGTTTTTGACAAAGGGAAGGATAAGAATGACGATGGTGCCGTGGAGAATATGGAAGAAAAGACGGAAATGCCCATTTCAGGGTGTCTCGAAGAGTGGTCGCACATGTTAACTTATGAAGAGGAATGGACTTGGTTTGCGTTTGCGTTCGGGTGGGAATGGTGGTGGCGTTATGATGCGGTGATGAGTGGTCAGAATTGGTTTAACTAAATATTAAAATCAAGGTTTTTGTTATTGGTTGTTTTGGGTTGGTGCTACTATATATATATTATAGTTGAAAGAATTTGTTGGGGAGTTCTGAAGATCAAGAAGATATTGAAAAGTTAAATGAGTTATCGACCAATGTCATCATAATATCTCTTAGGGAGTTCAGACATGTATAGGTCGAAAACAATTCATTAAGTACCTATTTGTTTTACCATAACTTTGATTCTGTTGATAAAATATGTCAAATGATCCCAAAAGCAATTTCAATTTGATTTTTTTCAGTGACAATATTATGGAACAAAAATGTGCATATATGTCTAACGTCTTCAGAAATGTGTTAACTAAATAGATTTTTTCAGACGTTTCTACTTTTTCTTGGCAATAAGATTATACTCTCCCGGAACTGTTGGACTATATTCAGCGACGGTGAATTGGTCATGGTTATTTGTTAGTCTATTTGGTCGGCTCGAAATCACCGTATTTTTTAAGATCACACTTTCATAACAAAATTTCTGTGAACTTTCAACCAAAGCCATGGTTAGTGTGAGAGAATGGATCTCAAGCACGAGGAGGAGCAAGAACGACTGTACTTCCAATCTCTCTAAATCAGAGAGCCCATCTCCAGACCCATGTGTCATCGTGATTTTATATCTCTGAACACCAAAAAATGTTGATGGATCATTTTCCTCTTTCTTAATATTATTACCAATATACATTTACGTAGTATTCTATTTCAAAATTATCATCATTATACTGTAACATGTATGTTATTAAAAATATCATTTTACAATGATACTTAGTACAAGGCAATGAATGCTTGATGCGATTCGTCAAGGCTGCTCATTTGTCTTCTTGGTGAACCTATCAGTCTACGTTTAATGAACATATATTTTCGGATGTCATTTAATGGTTAAGGCCCTCCAAATTTTTATATATTTTTCCTTTTTTTTTTTTGCCTGGTTAATATAGGACTCGTTAATATAAGAGCCCAAAATCATATTTTGCCTTTTTTCTATTTTAAATCGATTTTTTTTTTGTTTTTCTTTTGGCTTCAATGAGTCATTTTGAAGCTCTTGTTTTATCTCCAATCTTCTCGGCAAATTGAGCATTTCTATGCATCCGCTAGCAACCAAAAAACTTTATTTTAAGAATATAAATTATCTTTACTACTATAAATATCGCGATACCACATTTTCAAGTCCCAAAACAACGTTAAATAGTTTTAAAACTATAAACTATAAGTTTCAAACGACTATGGCTATTCAGCAAGATTTACAGAACCAAAAATAGATATGTATATATATATATATATACTTTTTTTTGAATGCCTAAATGAATTTTCATTTTGGTTTAGTTTCGAATTTTAATCAAGTTTCCGTAAATGTTCTAGTTCGCATTTGCGATCCAACAAAATGTTTTTCTAATCTATTAATTTGTAATCATTATATGTATAACTTAACCTAGTTTCAGTTTATATGTATAAGTTAAAAGTTTAAACCAAAAGCGTGTAAGTTTAAAGTTTAACAAAATATAGAAGATAACACAAGATTCACATGGATACTAAGTCTCATTATAGGAAAATTAAGAAAAAAAAATTCTCCCTTATCCACAAGCCTATCTTATGTATGGCACCGTCCACAAATGTGTCTATCAAAGATATCACGTGGACCATCCTCTCCATCCAGGGACTAACTATGTGTGTGAGTGAGATGCACATGCATTAGTTTTTATAGGAAATGACTTTAATACTATACAAAAAAGTAGAAAATTTAGTTAACTTTTCCCTCCAGAACAATAGATCCGTATATCATTATTATCTAATATCTATGTAATGTATCTTATATATCCAATATAAATGTACCGATAATATGTATAAATGATCTCATAAACTCGATGGAAGAAGTGTGAAACATCAGATAGTGACTACTTTATGAATGATTGAATAAGAAATCTACATAAACCCGTGCATGATAGTGATGCTATATATGTGTGAGAGTATGAACAAAACCAAAAACTGTGTGTGAGTGTGACAATAAGATGATACAATGATTCTTTTTTTAAACTTTGATGAACTAACTAACTGATGTGAAATGTATGCTTTCTAGGTAAAAATGTTTTCCTATTCTAAAAAATATTACCACTAACATTATCTAACCAGTTTTGTAAAGTTATTTTGACTGTTTTCTTATCCCAATAAAAATTGAAAATCTAAGAGCCATCGATCAGTAAAATAACCAAGAAGAAGCAGCAATATAGAAATCACATGTTCATAAATCAGACATTTGACAATCCGATATAAAATGTCTCAGAAACAGAAATCCAAAGAGAAAAAAAGAAACAGACAATTTGGAAATGAAATGAGTAGAGATTATTATATGAATGTTTTACAAAGCGACTTAAGCACCGGTGAAGCTTGGTGGCTTGTAGGCGATGAAACTGATGCACTGGACTTGACGGTTGTTGTCGAATCCGATGATCCTGATGAAGGCGTTAGGGTACTCCTTCTTGCACTCTTGCACTTCCTTCAACACTTGAGCAGAGTCAGTGCATCCGAACAAGGGAAGCTTCCACATTGTCCAGTAACGTCCATCGTAGTATCCGGGTGTGGATCCGTGCTCACGGTACACAAATCCGTGCTACGCACGCATGAGAAAACCATTCGAAATCAGAATTCATAAAGAAACTTAGAGACAAGAAAACAAGAACTTTTTTAGTTTAATTTATTACCTCCAATTCGAATTCAACACAAGGAATCCACTTGTTGCGGAGAAGGTAGTCAACTTCCTTAGCCAATTCGACGTCAGAAAGGTCAGGAAGGTAAGAGAGGGTCTCAAACTTCTTCTTTCCCACTGGTGGCCACACCTATATAGATCCCATTTCCAGTTGATAAATATTAATTCTCTTCTGTTCTAGACATGTTAACGATCCAATGTACGTTATGAATTGGATTCATGTTCTAATGCAGCAGTTGCACATATGAAACTACAATGAACTCTAGTGACATTTTACCTTCATGCAGCTGACTCTTCCTCCGTTGCTTGTGATGGAAGTAATGTCGTTGGTCTTGCGGGTGACTGGGAATCCAGCGGAAGACTTCAAGCCGGTGAATGGAGCGACCATGGTGGCTTGAGCCGGTGAGGTAACCACAGCGGCGGAGGAAAGCATAGAGGAAGCCATTACTACTTCTTCTTCTTCTTCTTCTTCTTTTGCTCTGTTCACTTACTTACTTGTTTGTCTACTGCTTTGGTCATCTATATATAGTGAGAACCGCAAGGGGCAAAAAGCCCTAATGATCAATGGGTCCAGATTTCATGATAACGTCGTTAACTGCCACAGGATTAAGGAAAGGTGTTGACACCCTTATCGATACGGACCACTATGATAATGGCACGTGGCAGAGAATTACATTATCTTATCTTTTCTTGTAAGAAAATGTGTGAATGTGTATGGTTACTGGTCTCCACTTGAGCCGATGCTTTTGGCTCCTTCCTTTTGGGAGACGCATGACCTACACTTTAATGTTCGTGGACCTTATATTTAGTACGTTCGAATAAATTTCGCTTAGTTTGATTCGACTAATTAATAAGTTCACAACTTATAATTACTATACGAAAAGTACTTGAATTATACATGTAATTAATGTCGTCACTAATCTAATACTTATAAAACGGAAGTCAGTCCCATGTTTCTTTGCTCGACACGTGTCCCTCACATTATTATTTCCAATTTTTGGTTAAAATTTTAATAATTAAATGAGTTATTTTTTTACGATTTTTATGCTTTCTCCTTTCCTTTTACTTTTCACGGTTATCTTAAAAAAAACAAATTAATACAGAAAAAAGTAAAGCCACTTAGAGCTACACGATCTCCATCTCAACCTCTCTCACGGATAACTTCCTCCTCCACTTTTCTGTCATCAACTGCAATCTTCAACATATATACACATCCACACCCGTGGCTGAAACATCATATAGGTATTTTATTTTTTAATTATTAATGTTTCATCGGGTCATCTTTTTTCGGTGGATTGAATAAAAAAGAAATACTTTTCGGTGGATCTGTCTTCAACACAATTTTGTTTTCGTTTCAATCATTTAAATTTTTTTTTGTTGTTTCAAACCTACAAACATGAAACATCCATTGATTTTCCTCGAAGAAAAAATTCAGGCTTACTTGATTGACGATTCGCTTTTCTCCCAGTCCCCATCTCGCCAAATCAATTCATCAACAGACCAACCTTTTAAACCCCCTCCCCCCAATTAATAAGTGAAAATTTATCTTCGTCTGCTCCATCTGAGACGTAGCGGAAGCAGTTGCAGGTCATCGTCTTCTTCTTTAATTTTGTTACCATTTGTTTTCTTTAGGGCGTGTGTTTTGGTGTTAATTGTTATCGATTAACTTACTATCATAACATAAGATATTTGTTCGATTTAATAGTATGAATAGCAGGTCATCGTCTTCTTCCTTCATGGTTTTTCATATGCTTCTATTTTTCAGATGGGTTCTTCGTCATCACCAACTCGAGATCAAAGAGAGAATGATGGTGTTAACCAAGAAGAAGAATTTATGACTCCACGTCAAAGGGAGAAAAGGAAACAAGCGCCTGAAAATGACAATTCCAAGAGAAATAGTAAGTAGTTTTGTCCTATAGGGTTAAAGCATCTGTGTCTTGGTTTTGGTTTGGTCAATGAAAGTCTCTTGCTCCAATTCCAGAAGAAGACGAACACGAAGACACAAAGAAAAAGGCCACTGGAAAAAATGTATTTTCTACTTCAAATGTAACTTCTTTAACCCTACAGGACAACCAAATATGAAACGGTAGTAAATTTATGTATTTTTATTCTTATGAATGGCCTAAAGTATTATAACGAAGTGAGTGGTTTGACATTCTTCCAATAAAGTTTTATGATTGATGTCTGAAGTTCTCATATTAAATTTATCAGAAAAACGTTGAGCTTTGATTTTATATATCAAAATAAAATCATAAGAATACATAACAATTTCTGATAAAACATGGCACAGAACTGTCTTTTAATATGATATACGTTGTATCATAACTTAAACCAGCATCATGCATCAAAGATGATGTCTTTAATGTAAGAACTCAATTAAATTTACTTGATTTGGGATCAGAATTTCAATTACCGGCTAAAATCAAAGTAAGATTGAAGTAGCCTAATTATTTATACTCAGCATATAAGTATGTTTTCTTGGTTATAGTATTCCCATGTTTAGGTTGAACTCATTTATTTTCTACTTCAAAACTTTTATCTCTTTCACTATATCAATTTAATCTTTTTATACCACCATTCTATCTCAAAATTAAAAATGTCAGTAAATCAAACTATTGATCAAATTTCATCAAAAACTAAGGTAATAATAACAATAACCATTATTTTCTATTATCAATAATTTTACTATTTCACAATTTTTTTTTTCATATTCTTAGGAAACAACGTATGACGAGGTTGAGGATGGTGTCGAAAAAGAGACAATTAAAACTTCAAATTTTTCAAAGTGGATGGAAGAATAGATCTGCTGCTGCTGATTTATTTTACTTGAAACGTCTTTTAAATTTAAACAGACCTAAATATTTTACCAGTTTCGAAGACTTACGAACGGTTAATGGAATTGCGTATGTAACTTTTAAAGATGCATATTATGCTTCTTTTTTTTTTCTTAAACTATCTTTTACTTGCAAATTACTTTATTTAAATGCATAACAATTGTAATAAAAATTTTGGTCACATCTAATAAATATTTTTTTAATTTACATCTCTTTATATAATTATAATATAAAAATATCTAGATTTTAAATAGCCAATATACATGTATGGTATAATTATATTTTTATTTTATCTATTAACAAATTTAAAATTGGTATTTTTTATCCAATTATATTTATAATATTTTCGTTAGAATAGTCGATGTCCGTGCATGGCACGGGGCATAATACTAGTTATATATAACTTACGAGTTATTTAGTTATGAGTGATGAGAGTACTGTACAATGGTCATGTATATAGTGGGTCCGTTGGGTGATTTAAAACGGTACGAGATTTTCTGCGGTTCGAGAGAAAGAGGTGATGAGATCTTACAGAATATAGTTAAAAGCTGTAAAAAAAGAACGATAATCGAAAGTGGTAAAAAAAAAAAGCTGAGTGTAACGCCTTTTGGTAATGCTTTCTGTACTACTTTTGTGATTAGTAACTATTAAAATGGTATAGCTTATACCGCAGTGATGCAAGATTACCAAAATCAAACCCAATATTTATTTTTCTTTGGCAAGAGAGTGTAGAGTTTTATATATTTTAAAAAAACTTTTATAAATCAAATTAGTTTGTAAACTAGAACATACATCATCATGTTATTATTAAATATATTATGTATTTATATTCTAAAATTTATCATTTAAATCTATATAATATATGTTGTTGAAAAAATAAAACTGTTTTTATGAATTTTCCATCGCGAACAAGCAACATATATACGAAAATTTGATGTTGTCAATTTTATCGCAATGGTAAACATATTAATAAGCAAGTTAATTAGTAGTAGCAAATGTTAAAAAGGTGAAACTAACACTATGTATTGCTATCTAATTTTAAATGATGTTGTTGGATAAATAATATTCAGTATGTATAAATAACTATTTATATATTTAAAATTTTTTGTACATAGATTAAGAAATTATTTTTTAAATATATTTTTTAAAAAGGTGAAACATTAAAATCAACAAATATTTTATTTTTATTTAAAAATAATATTTTCTAAATACTCTAAACTATAAAAATTCAATTTTTTCTAACAGTTTTATTTTAGGAGAAAATTTTGAAGTGGGTCATTTTGAAATTTTAATCATCAAAATTATCATTTTCTTTGTTAATGGGCAAATTGATCCATTATTTTCAACACTTCTATTGGCAATGTTTGGTGTTGTTAGCTAACTGTAAGCGCACACCAAACAATTGTAAAATTTTAGGATTGAATCCAAAAACGACTAGATTGCTCAGTTAACTAGAATTAAACAACAATATGATTTGGTTTGGATTGTCACTGAGGTGATAATGAACAAATAATAGCTCATAAATGATGCAATAAGTATGATTAAAATGTTGGACATCTAGGAAATCTTTAGGAATTCATAGGTAAAATTATTCATAAACTAGTCTTGGAGGCAAAATTGGCATCATCTTTTCACCCTCCCAGTGTCCTAGTAACAAGAGTGTTATTCATTTGTTGATTTTGAAATCTGTATAGGATTTATAAATCTAAAAAAAATATTCTGCTTTCCAAATCTAATAATAAGTACGTACAAATCCGAAGGTTTTACCTCGGATTTTAGGGGGGTGTATTGAACTGTGAATTTCAAGAGATTTTGAGATTGTCTTAAAATCCCCTGTTATTCAACTAGGAATTTTAAAATGTAGTATCAAATCCGGTGTTATTGAACCTGAGATTTATGTAAAGTCACTCAGGATCATTTAAAATCCTCTGTTATTCAAACAAGAATTTGTTAAAATCAAATCAAATCCACTGTTATTGATAATGTTTTAAGTATTGGGATTTTAAGGTCTCCATGTGATTTGAGAGGATTTGAGAGACTTTCTTAGTTTAAAATATAAAGATCCAAATTCCATGGTTTTAGGTGGGATTGTAGGGGATTTTAATACAAAATCATAACAACTTCTTTAAAATCACCTAAAACCAGTAAAATCTTATTAAAACTCAAATCACCCTAAATACCCAGTTCAATACACCCCCCTTAGTCTTTGTATTTTTAACAAACAAATCCACTCAAATCCACTCAAATTCATTATAAAATTAAATCCACTAATAAATCTGTATGATTGAATAACACATGATTTGAATTTGGATTTATAAATTATAAAACTAATAACACATGATTTGAATTAGGATTTATAAATAATAAAACCAATAACACTGGATTTCATTCAGATTCTCAAATCCATTCAAAAACATAAACCAATAACCCCCACTAAAAGTTGGGAACTCTGATCTACAGAATCATAGTATTTTCAGGCTATTTCTCCGGCTCTCACCAAAGTTGGTTTTGACGAGGAAGAAGAGGTAATAGCTTCTTCTCAGACACTTATCAGAGATATATAGAACTCCATCACTGATAGCGGTCACTCATGTTCTCCTCCATCCTCCTCTTCTCTTAAAGCTTCAAAGAACGCAACAAAAATAAAGAGACAGAAAATGGCCAAGACGACAAACGCTTTTAAGAAACTCTCAAGATAACTAAGCGCTTAAGAAATCTGCTTAGTTGATGTTTGTGGTGTTTTTGATCCTTTCTTAGGTTGTTACTTTAGAGTTGGTTTATTTACGCTAGAAATTTAGAGAATGAAAGAATCAATTTAGGGTTGCCAGGTTATTTCCCTCCCTATAGTGCTGCTTCTGCGTAAATCCCCATACACTACCAAGCTCCTTCTAATTCCACCAAAATTATGACACTGAATTAATTATACCCCCAAACTTATTTTCTCACCTTAATTCCACATAATAAATTAAGAATTCTAATTCACGATCAATATTAATAAATCACGTTTTGGTAATACTGATTGCCCGTTTTTTGATTAAATCCAACCCAGAAAATGATTGGATCCAAATTAACCGACCCTGAAAAAAAAAGGTGGATTAAGAAAGGGATACTCGTGAAATCGTGAAATTGAAAGAGGATTAGGGTTCTTGAGTGAAAATTGCCAGTGAGAGATATTCACATAGATTGAGAGATAAAGACGAAGCGAGAAAGAGACTGCTTCAGAGATAGAAACGACGAGTAGAAGGAACCATGAGCAGTTCATCTTCTGCTTCATCTCGAGTCAGCAATCGAAGGTCGGTAATAGGATTTCCTCAGCGTTGTTGGTGTGGGAGGAACGTAGTCACATATGTTTCTCAAACAGCTGAGAATCTATTTCAAAGATTCTACCGATGTTAGGTTGCATTGCAGGTTAGCTTTATTTAAAGTTGCCGTTTTTGATTGTTCTTAATTAATGATTGGTTATATGAGGTGTAGTTTAGCCCAAGTTGATAGTCTGTTTCGTTAGTAGTTGTCGTGGTTTGTAGGAATCATGTTCAATTGAATTTGGGTGACTGCACTTTAAAACCTGCACTTTTAAAATCTGAAACCTTAAATTTATGTAGAGGACAGCAGAAGACCATCTTTTCAAATGGATTGATGAAGCATTGCTGGATGAGACACGAATGGTACAGGCAAAACATGATAGGCTTGTAGAAGATGTGAAAGAATTGAGAAAGTGCTTGATGGACAATATGGCGCTCCTGAACACAATGACTGTGAAGATGGATAAAGAGACGAAAGAAATGGTGGATGAGAAGATGAGGACAGAGCTGATGGTTGCGAATGCCACCATGAAAGAAATTGCTAGGGAAATGGCAAAGAGAACAATTCAAAACATAGGTGCGACTGTGTTGATTGTTGGAGGAATGGCATGGGTTTGTGGGAAATTTCTCTCTTGATTTTGTTTTAATGTTCTGTTGTAATGGTATGATTTGTGTTTATGTATGTTATGGATGCTTTGTTTGTGGATGCATTGTTTGTTACAAACGATTCTCGATTTGGTTATTTGATTATGAAACTTCTTTTTTTTTTATCAATCTCAAAGCTGTAAGAAAACCATATTAGTCGTTCTTTTCATAAGACAATGAAAGACATGAGACATATTTTTAAGTTATCAGAGATAAGTTTGATTAAAACACGCAAGAACAAAGATTACACAAATATTACTCAAAGTATACATGGCAACATCACAACATGATAAACCGAAATGATAAATTGATAGACCCCGATTAACTACACTATGGTTGAGATTCCTGTGTGATAAAAACTTGTGAGGGCTGTGTCAATGGAATCGTCTCACCATTGTGGGCAGAAGAAGTACCCTGCTGCAAGAGAGAACTGATTTTACTACAAAAGATAAATCAAAACTACACAAAATTTTACCACAAAAGATTACCTCTGCTATCTCTTCTGTCTTCCTTGGCTTCTTCTTTGGACGTATCTTGCAACCCGTATAATTGTGACCTTCTTCACCACAGTTTGAGCAATGGATAATTCGCCCAGTCCTAGGCAATTTTTGGACCTCTTTCTTCTTTTTCTTCTTTGGTGATTCATGCTTACCTTTGATTCTCTTTTTAATCTTCTTTGATTTCTTCTTTCTTCCATGTAAGTCTGGTTCTGGAGGAGCAAATACTAGACGATAACCACTTCTCTTAATCCAGAACCGTGGTCCTCTAACAGGCCGCATGTTTTGTTCATAATTCAGGACCCACATTTCTTTCGAGAACTATTGACAAACATAGTTATCAACACTCAAACCTTCATTTATCATAGCTCCATATGCATGTTCACATGGGATTCCTATGATTAAAAAAAAAGCTCAACCCAATAAAATTAGAATGAAATCAATGCAACACACTTTCCAACAGTCATTTCATATAGAAAGAAAGAGATATACCTGTCACTTGATACTTTCCACATGTACAAGTTTGATTTGTCGTGTTCACTGTGTAAGTATTCCCATGGAGGTCAACTTCGTATACTCCATGAGTCGCAGGAACTGATGTGCATTTTTCAGCCTCCTTCCTTTCCAATTCAAGCATCTTCTTGACATACTTTGAGAAACTTCCTTCCCAGTTCTCCGATTTAATCCTTCTCTTTGCAGTGCGAGCCATAGCTTGCCTCCGAATCATCTCCAACATTGGAACCATGGCCTTTGCTCTAGCTTTGGTAATCGTTGCGTTAAATGACTCTGTTGAGTTATTATCAACATCTTCACAGCAGATTCCTAGTTTGTAAAATGCAAGAGACCAAGTCTCTGGTTTCTCCTTGAGGACATCATTATATAAATTCCAACTATAATACTGCAACTTCCGAAGATTCTCTTCATACTCAACCTGATTGTAGCTCCAAGCTAGCACCCATACCATCGGCTTTAGCAAATCTTTGTTTGCATGCCCATGGCTCTTCAAATTCTCCACAATATGCTTAACACACATTCTATGTTCCGCAGAAGGCAAGACCTCTTTCACAGCATTAATAAGTCCTTGCAAAGAGATCATGATCTATAAGTCCCTAAATTCATTTACATAAGCAAGTAAACATATACATGAAACGAATGGAACTCACTTTTGATCTATTTGAGATTATGACTTTTCCATTTCCAGTTTCAAGGTTCAAGTCAGTCCACAGTAGATTCATGATCCACAACCAGTTTGGCCCATCTTGCTTTTGTACCACTGCCCAAGCAATAGGATAAATCTGATTATTTGCATCATGGCCAACAGCAGTAAGCAACACTCCTTTTACAGCCGCTTTCAAGAATGTGCCATCAAGACCAATAACAGGACGACAAGACCCACTCTAACTATGCTTGAGGGCTGCAATACAAACATAAAACCTATTTAATACATCTTCCCCGCGTTTCTATATGTATCAACAATTGCAGTTGACCCTGGATTTGTGTACATGATTTCTTGGGCATAACCACAGATATGAGCAAACTGTTCTTCATACTCCCTCTCAAGCCATTTCAAAGCTTAAAGCCTACTTCTCTGGCACTGATCTCGAGTACTCACTATTTTCCAGTTGTCTTTGATAAGACTCTGAATTTTTTCAGGCATCAAATGCGGGTCCTGTCTCAATTTGTCAAAGAACAGACTTGCAATCACTGGAGCCTTTAAAAGCTTGCATTTCCCATTCCGACTGCAACTATGAGATGCATACGTAGTCTTAATCACCCACTTACTTCTCGGTTTCTCAAAAGAGCAATAAACCCTCCATTTGCATTTACCAATGCCACATTTATACGAAAGCTTAGTTTTATCCCATCTGTCTTGTTTGATGTTCCTTGCTTTACTCAACGCATAATCTAGCACGGCTTGCTTAAACTGATACCCTGTATAGAATTCCGTACCTAAAGCTAACATATTACCTTTTCTCTTGCTCATTCTCCTTTTTCTCACAGCCAATTCATCTTCGGAATCATCATCTGAACTCTCTGGAATGGTCTGTCTCTCCCCATAATCCTCATCTACAAAGTCAGCAACCTCTTCTTCGATTTCATACTAATGTCGCACCATTAAATCCTCCTATTCATCTCCATTATTGTTTCCACTTCTTCTTCACCATTTGCATCACTTCTAGTTTCAATGTTTTCTCTGAAAATTAAAAATACAGCCCAAATTATATCTTCTCTCTCATTTTCCAAAATTAAACACTACCCAGATTAGCTCCTAATATCTCAAAAATAAACAATAGCGAAGAATTGTTACCTAAGAACAATTGCAAGTTTATCCACCTCCATGTCGTCTTCGTCGTCGTCATCTCCATGTCGATGTCGTCTTCTCCTTCACTCGTCATTCCTCTCCTCGGTGGTTCTATTTCTGATACTCTCTCTCTCTTGCTCATGTCGTAGCTCTCTGTCCGTCAAGCTCTATGAACAACTGTGAATCTCTCTAAATCCCTCTTAATTCCCGATTTTGACTCATGAACCCTACAAATCCTCAATCGAGATTTGTGTTTCGGGACCTCTGTATTTCATGTCAAAAAGGGTCGGGTTATTTGGATAATTGGATCCAATCATTTTCTGGGTCAGATTTAATCAAAAAACGGATAATCAGTATTACCAAAACGCGATTTATTAACATTGATCGTGAATTAGAATTCTTAATTTATTACGTGGAATTAAGGTGAGAAAATAAGTTTGGGGGTATAATTAATTCAATGTCATAATTTGGGTGGAATTAGAAGGATCTTGGTAGTGCAGGGAGATTTACGCAGAAGCAGCACTATAGGGAGGGGAATAACCAGGCAACCCATGAATTTATAGGCTAAAACTTTTATTCTCAATGCTTCAAGCCTTGTTTTATCTCGTCCTTTTCTCCTTATTTTTTTTTTAATTAAACTCTCACGTCAAACAAGCACTTCTCTGATCTTCTTTTTTTGGGTATATATGCATGAATGTTAACAATATGTCTCATCTAACTATATTTTTTTTTCTGAACAGCAGAGGAAGCTTTCATCCTTCAACAAATAATCAGATAATGCGAAAGCTACATATTTTGGTGGATTCCAATTCACACAAAAAATTGGTAGTGTTTACACCAATACGTGATATGTTGGGATTTTGACTCATTCTAACCTTATTATCTAATTGCTTTTTAGAGTTTTTGAGTTTATTTCAGGAGATTTTAGGTAGCTTTGGAGCTGAAATTGGAGTTTGGAGCATTTGGAACCTTTGGAACAGAAAAGAACAAGAATTGAAGAAAAGATGGAAAATCCTGCAAAGTATCACCAACTCCAATCGGCGAGCACATGCTCGCCGTCGCGGAAGAGAATTAAAAGGAGACAACTTAACCTAATCCCGCCGACTTTAAAAGGAAGCAGCCGCCCTTCCTGCCGCCTATGCCTTCTGATATAAATACTCCTCTTTAGTTTTAGGTTTTTTATCATCTTTTATCTCATTCTACATCTCTTCCCTTTTATCTCTAGTTTTCCTATTCTCTAAGGAGCTTTGTATTATTTTTGGGAGAAGAATCTCTGCAACATCTGGAGAAGATTTCTGAACCCTATTCTTTTATTTTATTATCGATATGCAGTCTTTTTATTTTATTGTTTTGCTTTCTTCTTTCATTATGCTTGAGTAGATCTCTTAGTTAGGTTAAGGTTTTCAAAGGAATTCATGAGCTTTAGGGTTAAACACAAATAGGCTAGGCTATTCAAATCGATGTCTTCACCCTTGTTGTTCTTAATGCTTGGATCGATTTGATCACTCGATTTTCATGATATTAGGTTAGCTTAGATAGCGAGAGTTGCTAGGTTGCTAGAAGAAACATTGGTGAGCAATTTATTCATTACCTACGAGAGTAGATGTATTGGAGAATTGTGAACATATCAGACCTAATCTTAAAGCTTGTCTGCGATTTGCTAGAACCAACGAGAGTTAGGATTTCTAGGTTGTTAGACAAAGATATTGATACCACGAGAGTGGATTGATATTATCTTTATGTTTGAGTTCTAGGCTTGTACTTAATTATTGTCTGAATAGTTGTTTGATCCGTTGCTCTGAATTACCTGCGAATTACCTTGACCTAACGCTTGCTTAATATAGTTTTTACCTTCGATTTTAGTTCTATTGCTTGTTACCAAATCAATCTATTTTGTCTTAGCTCTAAATCTAGCTTACAAAACCATAGTGTAATACTTGGTCTTCGTGGGATCGACCCCTAAGTACTACTACGATTTGCTGTGCACTTGCAGTAGGAAAATAGGGTTTAAAACTCGTCTATCAAGTTTTTGGCGCCGTTGCCGGGGACCAAATTATTACCTTTGGTTTTCGGCGAAATTTTTAGTCTAAGATTTACTAACTTGTTCTTCTTTTCTTCTCTTGTGTGTTTCAGGACAATCAGGAGATAACAAGGTTCGAACGAGCTGATTAGAAGCAGAAGTCGGATCCAGCCAACATGGGCGACGAAACCGACAACCGAGCTGGCAGTGGCTATGTAGCTGCTGAAATTCAAAGGTTAGAGCAGCAGATGCAACAGTTGCAACAACAGCTACAACCACAGCAAAAGCGTGCCATTGGGGACATACATGCGCCTCATGCCTCTTATCAAAACAGAGCTGCGATTATCCCACCTATAATCGAGAGGCAAGACTATGAGATCAAGCCTCAAATGATCGCTTTAGTGAAGCAGCATTTGTTCCACGGTTTGGCTGCAGAAAATCCGATGGAGCATGTTGAAGATTTCGAAGAGATCTGCAGTACTACCGGATCCAATGGGGTACCTCCTGACTTCCTCAAATGCAAACTCTTCTCATTCTCTTTGGCGGACAAGGCTTTGCGCTGGCTTAAGTCATTGGCACCTGGATCTCTGGCGACATGGGCTGATGCTAGGTCGGCATTCTTGCACAAGTTCTACACTAAGTCCAAAACCGCAGCTCTAAGGAACAAGATCTCTTCGTTCCAACAACAGTCTGGAGAGGCTTTTTGCGAAGCGTGGGAAAGGTACAAGGAGTACCGCAGAGATTGCCCTCACCATGGGTTCAGCGATGAGCAGATCCTGAGCACATTCTATGATGGTGTTGATTGGGAAAGCAGAAACGCCCTGAATGCAGCCAGCAATGGAAATTTCTACACCAGATCGAAGGAAGGCGCGTTTGAGCTGATTGAGAACTTGGCTACAAGTTCTGGAAATCGCTGCCATGAGAATGATGAGAATAGATATGTCAGCAGTGTTGAATCGCAGAAGATTGATGAGCTGGCCGCAAAAGTGAGCTTGTTGTTGGAGAGACATCAGAGAAGTGTCCAGCTTTGCGCGAATAGAAGCTATGAGCAATATGGAGAGGTGAACTACGTGAATGAATGCTATGTGGAGAATCAGAGCTTTCAAGCTCAGGCGTCTAACTCCCATGACGAGCTGAAGTCTCTCATGCAGTTGGTTATACTCAGCCAACAGAAATCTGCTAATGAGATCAATGTCAAGGTGGACAGCATGTACAATGATCTCCATAGTAAGTTTGAAGCTGTTTGCACTCATGTGAAGAAGCTTGAAATTCAGGTTGTTAAAAATGCTGAGGCATCAGGAATTCCTCCTGAGAAGGCAGAGGTGAATCCTTGGAAAGGGTATGTCAATACAGTTGAGACAAGAAGTGGAAAGACAGGACAAACAGCTGCAACACCAGCCCAGAAATCGAAAAAAGGGAAAGAAAGAGCTGCGGAGCACCAGCTCCAGAGGAATCAGAACGCTCTAAGAGAAGGACACTCGTCAGAGCACCCTAGCTCTCCGACAGAGCACATGCTCCCCCGAGATGCTCCCACCAAACCTGCAGAAAATCTTCCAGCAAGGGTCTACATTCCTAAAGTGCCTTACCCAGTTCTACCTAGAGATCAGTTGGAGCCCATCAATGCCGAGAAACTAGCTGATTTTAAGAAGATGGTGAGAAGGATTCCTGAAGAAATCTCCTTTGAAGAAGCCTTGAAAAATCGTCCCATACTTGATTTCTTTAGGAACTGCAGAGAGACTGAAGAAGAGATTAAGGCAGTCTTTGTAGAAGCAAGGAGTACACCACCATTGAGGGTATTGCCTAAGGTTGAAGATCCTGGAAAGTTCTTGGTCCCATGCTCCATTACAGGAGTTGAATTCAAAGAAGCTCTTTGTGACTCTGGGTCTACTGTTAATCTCATGTCAAAGGCTATTGCGGAGAGGTTGAAAATTTCTGAGATGAAGCCTAGTCGTATGACTCTTCGTTTTGCGAACTCCTCCATATCAACATCGTCTGGCAGCATTCAAGACCTACCTGTCGAAATAGGAGATTGCCTAGTTCCAACTGATTTTCAGATTGTAGAGATGAGAGACGGTTATGACATGCCTTTGCTTCTTGGGAGGCCATTCATGGCTACAGTGGGTGCAATCATTGATATGCCTAATAAGCGAGTCTGTTTTTCCAAGATCGACAAGACGGTTTTCTACAAAGCCATTCCTACAGGAACCACCACACACGCCTCTTGCATCTCAGCAGTGGATAGAGAAGAAGCACATGCTCCAATCCCGCTAGCACCTGCTCCACCACCCGGGAAATTTAGGGCGAAGGCAAAGACGCGAGAAAACGTGCAGAGCAAAAGGATCACGGGAGGTCCTCAAATGACTTTGATCCCTCAAGGATATGATGGAAACTCGGTTGACTACAAGGTGAAGTGCAAAGGTCATCCTAAATCTTTCTCTAAAGTTAGGGCTATTCTTCCATCAGAGTTGAAAGAGAAGGGTATTGGTGTTGTCAATGCAATGCTGAGTACGGTTCTGAACATGAGGATGCCTGATTATGAAGTTTGTTTTGGAGCCAGCTCTGAAGCCCCACCTGATTGATACATGGCACCAAAGTCAAGCTAATGACTTAAACCAAGCGCTTGGTGGGAGGCAACCCACTGGTAAGTGTTTTTTTTATTTTATTCTCTTTTGCTTTTGATTTTTGGTTTTGGTTTTCTTTGTTTCAGAAAAAAAAAAAAGGCGAGCACCCACTTATATTCCGGAGCACCTGCTCCGCCTTGCTGCTCTGCCCTGCAGACCCAGGTAAATTTTCTACACCTCTTCTCTGGCTCATTTTCACACCGAGACGGTGTGAAGTAAGTCTGGGGGAGGTTCGTACCTTGAATCTTACTTTACTTCGTGTTTTTGAGTCTTCTTTATTTTCTTTTTTAGAGTCAGTCCATTTTATTGGGTCAAAATTTTGATTGAGATTTATGAACTATCTCTTAGAATATTGAGCTGACTGTTTTTACTTAGTGACCATATCTTTAGGATCTATTCAGCTAAGACTAATGAAAAATCCAAAGTCTGGCCAGTCCACTAGAAACACCCATATTTTCAGCAGATTTTACAAACCTGAGCTATTGACAGAGATCTTTCAACTGTAGCTGGTGATCAAAGAGCTTGATTCTCTCATTCATACCTGACATCTGCGGCTGTTGTGAAAAGCTTATGGTACTCCTCTCCCTTATTCTAAAGATCCTGAGAAACAAATGAAAAGATGAGATGATTTTCTTTTGAGTAAAGGGGTAGGAAAATTTCCCATGACCCCATTATTTTACTTTGAAAGGAATGATCACACAAAGGTGGAAACGAGGGAGAGGAAAATTTCCCATGACCCCATTATTCGTCACACCTTTGCAATAAAAAAAAAGAAAGAAAGAAAATCGTAAAAAGAAAAAAAAAAGATGATCAAAAGATCAATGCAGAGTATGAGAAAAGAATAAGTCTGGGGGAGAGAAAGAGTACCAAATAGGTGGATTACATGGTTGTATTTGTCAAGGTATAATATGGGAAAGAGTCTATAAGGTTCTTGGCATTGGAAGCATTGTTAGTCTCTATGCAATGATGGATAGTGGATGAAGTTGAGATTTTGTGGAGTTAATCTGGAAAAACTGCAATGTGGCTAAGGAGAAGTACATGGTGGTCGATCTTTGGATTGGTTCATAAAGAATGTGGATTACAGGTTTAAACAGTTGGTGCGATTATTCTGATTGAGATTGTGAGATCCCTGTTTTCAACTCTTTCTTCTCGGTTTAGGTTCTAGTTTGTTTGAGGACATACAAAGATCTAAGTCTGGGGGAATTGATATGTTGGGATTTTGACTCATTCTAACCTTATTATCTAATTGCTTTTTAGAGTTTTTGAGTTTATTTCAGGAGATTTTAGGTAGCTTTGGAGATGAAATTGGAGTTTGGAGCATTTGGAACCTTTGGAACAGAAAAGAACAAGAATTGAAGAAAAGATGGAAAATCCTGCAAAGTATCACCAACTCCAATCGGCGAGCACATGCTCGCAATTTTCGGCCACCAAACGAGCACATGCTCGCCGTCGCGGAAGAGAATTAAAAGGAGACAACTTAACCTAATCCCGCCGACTTTAAAAGGAAGCAGCCGCCCTTCCTGCCGCCTATGCCTTCTGATATAAATTCTCCTCTTTAGTTTTAGGTTTTTTATCATCTTTTATCTCATTCTACATATCTTCCCTTTTATCTCTAGTTTTCCTATTCTCTAAGGAGCTTTGTATTATTTTTGGGAGAAGAATCTCTGCAACATCTGGAGAAGATTTCTGAACCCTATTCTTTTATTTTATTATCGATATGCAGTCTTTTTATTTTATTGTTTTGCTTTCTTCTTTCATTATGCTTGAGTAGATCTCTTAGTTAGGTTAAGGTTTTCAAAGGAATTCATGAGCTTTAGGGTTAAACACAAATAGGCTACGCTATTCAAATCGATGTCTTCACCCTTGTTGTTCTTAATGCTTGGATCGATTTGATCACTCGATTTTCATGATATTAGGTTAGCGTAGACAGCGAGAGTTGCTAGGTTGCTAGAAGAAACATTGGTGAGCAATTTATTTATTACCTACGAGAGTAGATGTATTGGAGAATTGTGAACATATCAGACCTAATCTTAAAGCTTGTCTGCGATTTGCTAGAACCAACGAGAGTTAGGATTTCTAGGTTGTTAGACAAATATATTGATACCACGAGAGTGGATTGATATTATCTTTATGTTTGAGTTCTAGGCTTGTACTTAATTATTGCCTGAATAGTTGTTTGATTCGTTGCTCTGAATTACCTGCGAATTACCTTGACATAACGCTTGCTTAATATAGTTTTTACCATCGATTTTAGTTCTATTGCTTGTTACCAAATCAATCTATTTTGTCTTAGCTCTAAATCTAGCTTACAAAACCATAGTGTAATACTTGGTCTTCGTGGGATCGACCCCTAAGTACTACTACGATTTGCTGTGCACTTGCAGTAGGAAAATAGGGTTTAAAACTCGTCTATCAATACGCTTAAGGACTTGTAATTGGCCTCACGAGTTGAACTTATAAATTAATATTTCCTTAAACCCTAGTACAGAACCAAAATGCTAAAGTTTTTTTTTTCAAGTTTCAAAAATCTGGAAGGAACTCTGATTAAATTAGTGATTAGTGGTACCCCTTACGGATGATGATCATACACATTGCTTCAAGTTCGAGGTTCAAGTCTCGTTCACAGTGCACGCATATCTTATCTGACTAGAAGTTTACGAGACGAGGCACATTGAGCTTAAGTTAAAGAAGATGGCACTTTTAAGCTTTGAGACACTTTGTATTAATTACTCTCTAAAAATCAAACTATTCTCCTAGACAAAAAAAAAAAATTGTGGACACGTTTTCGTGGACAAATTGCTACATAAATACATATTCTTCTGAAACCCACAAAATTTTATTGTTTTCATTTTGTAGATTAAACATGTACATTATATAGTGGACAAAGAAGGTGAATTAAGAAATTGTGGACAAACAAAGTGAGCTAACACCGATACTATAATGAAAGCAACAAAAAAAAAATTAAGTGTGAGCAAAAGTATTTAGTTGAATATAAATCAATATGTTTTACATAAGAACAGTCATTGATGCATATCACAAATATTAAATCTTAACATGGAAACAAATTATGTCAAAACCATCATTCTTTTTTTTTTTTGAACATCAAATAGATTAAAGGCTCAAAGGCCAGTGTGCGATTACAAAGGTTTTGGAGCCCAAATTTGGCTACCCCATCGGCTTCACCATTGAAAGAACGAGAAATGTCTTGAAAAATCAAAGTCAAGAAGGTCGATGCAAGAGCTTGAGTATCAGAGAGCAATCCGGAGATCTCCTTGATCTTCGCTTGTTTTGTGATAGCTCGGATCAAAGTCTGAGCATCTGATTGTAGATAGAGGATGGAGATACCCATCGTCCGTGCGTTCCTAAGTGCTGAGGTGATCGCCAGTGCTTCTGCCATGATTGGGGAGTAAACGTGAGGTTCGAAGGAACTAAGTGTCCTTTTTGTGTTTTGTGTTTCATTCCCACACACCCATCCGAAATCCTGCGTGTTTGGATACAGGATCCTAAGCTGCATCCGTTTGGTAGATGTGGGCAGTAGACGGAACTAGGGGCAATGAAGGAACCGGACCTCGGGTGCTACCAGTCTGGTTTTGCTTACTGCAGGGTTGCGCTTCACACTATTCTCGGGCCGTCTCCACAGCTCTGGTGATTTTTCTACTGCAGAGCTTTATTTGGTCTTGGAAACCCTCATGTTCCTAGCAATCCATAGATACCAACAAATCCAGGACCATCATTCTTTAATTAGATGCAAAATAGGCTAAAACGATAGGTACACAGAAATAGCAAAAACTATCAATGGATTTACAATATTAGTCAAAACAAATATTTTTAAAAATAGTCAAAAAGCAGATAATTATCCCTGTAACACCATTGTATATAAGGACATTGTCGTCTTAATTATCTACAGATTACCTCTAAATTTAAAAACAAATAACAGAGAAATCTCATTTCAAACAGCCAAAACAATGAATCGCCTCTCATGTTTTGTGCTCGTTATTGGATTGTGCATAGGATCGAGTAACGCAAAATGGAATGAGAAAAACTCTGTACACTTTAAGAACTCTCTTGGACGGAACAATATCTTGAAGATTAATTGTATATCAAACGACGATGATTTAGGCTTCCACTTTTTGCGACCTGGAGAAACCTACGATTTCAGTTTTCATGATAGTGTTTTCAAAACAGAATTCTTCTGTGATCTATGGCAAGGGCCTAATTTCAAGTTCCATGCGGGATTCACTGGATATGTTGGAGGTGGTCTCATAGTTCACTATGGTAAAACGAACTTTTGGGATGCTAGAGAAGATGGAATTTACTTCACACATGGAAAAGAAATGCCCAAGTTAGAATATAAGTGGAAATAATAATTTGTTTATCAATTTTTAAGGCTAACAAAAATATTATTTTTTTATGTATTGGGGCAGAAAAACATTTGCAATATATATTATCAACTGTACCTTTGTAATATATATATATATATATATATATAAATGTATATGACTTGTTACATAAATGAAAATCTTTGTATGATTTGAAAACTCATCCTCCATTATTTAAGATATTTATTGATTTCGATCTAATCTTGGAAGTTTTGAGAATATAACAGTTTATCATTTATCAAATAGTGAATATCTTAAATCCCAGACATCCTATCCTCATTCCCCACATTCAACCAAAAATAGAGTTTTGATGTAACTAGGAGATCTAAGAGGTTTCATAATGTCAAAATTATGGAAATTTTAAAATAATAGAAAAGATCTAGAAATATATATATCTAGAAGAATATCGAGAATAAAAGGTTATGTTCTCTCCCATGCACTTTTCCCTAGGTAGAGTTCAACCATTTGGTTTTTCACCCACGGTTTTTTCCTACCCGTTTTTTTTTTTTACTTTGGAAAAGTTGACCCAAATTTACCCCCTTGATCTCTGGACCGGCTGCTTTTCTTTTCCTTTTTCGGCTGATCTCCTACGAGGTAACACGGCCGCAAGGGCCCTGTTTTTGGCCGGAAACCGAGTTTTGCCTCCAGTTTCCTCCTCTAGTTTCCAGCTCAAATCGGCTCAAATGGCTTCTTCATCGACTTTCTGGATCTTGCTGAACCGGTTTTCCTCTCGCCAATCTCACAGTTGATATATCATGGTTTTTCCGGTTTTTCAGCCATGATATAAGTATGTTTATAGAGTCTTTTATTTGTTTTTGGAGTCTTTTCGAGTCTTTTGCAGGTTCAGGTACATATTAGACTTGATTAAAGATATTGGAGCATTTTGGAGCATTTGGTTTGAAGCATCCGAAGAGAGCAAGTCGGAGACCACTCTTGAGCTTGGTGTCGATCGACACCACTCCTGGGTGTCGATCGACACCCATTGGGATTTCACGTTATGCCGACTTTTGAAGAAAGGATATTGCCCAGAAGTTTTACATATTTGCAAAACAAGTCTTTTCGTGTTTTAGACTATATTTAGGTTTCTAAAAGTCTTTTGTAATTTTTTATCTTAGTTTTTATTTTGTGCTTTTCGGGATTTTGGCAAGAGAGCTTTGGAGAGACAAATCAGAACTCACCTTGTTAGAGAGAAGATTTCGAACTTCCTTAATACTCTTTTTCATATCTTAATGCAATTTATTCAGATTATGATTTGTGTTTCATCAACCATGTCTGAGTAAACTACTTGTTAGATTTAGGGTTTTTCTAGGTTGATGATGAATTGTTGAATTAGATAGAATTGTTAGGGTTATCATATGGTTTCTTCATCTAGATTGAATCTACTGCTTGTTCTGGATTGATCACCTGGAATTTAGATCTTAGGATAATTAGTAGACACGAAAGTGTTATTGATTTCCTGAAAATAATCTTAGATGAGCAAAATAGTTATTCGCAAAGAGATTTGGTTTAGGTATTTTGTGAACTTATCGAACTTGATTTTGCCTTTGAATTTGCAAAGAGATTTGGAATTCTAGGATCTAGACATAGAAATCTCTGCAACGAGAGTTGATCGATTTGAATTTCGTGTTTCGAGTTCAAGAACGATTCTTCATTAAACCCTTAACATTATGTCTGGTTTGCAATTCTGAATCACCGAAAGAATTTCCCTAAGTCTAGCGCTTTCTCCATCAATCTACAAACTTGTTTGATTTCGTTTGTTGTCTTTTAATTACAATATCTTTCGTTTAGCTTAATTCGAAAACTTTTACTCTATTGTGCGAATCTTGAATCTCTGTGGAATTCGACCCCTAAGTATTACAACTGATCTCTTAATTTGAGAGAGTAGTTCAAAGGGTTAATTTGAGCATATCAAATTTTGGTGCCGTTGCCGGGGATTCTTTGAATTCGCCATTAGATTAGGAATAGAATTTAGACTAAACATTTTATTTCTTGTTTACTCACATTCTTTCTTTCTCCTTTCTTTTGTTTCAGGTTTATGCATACTCGCAACACCCGGAGCAACAAGGAAGCTAAACTTTTGAATCTTACGAATCAGGAGTTGAGAGAGTTAGAACGAACGAACCTTAAGGCAAAGAGATCAGTAGCAATGAATCGGAGAGTTATCATTCGACTTGATGCTACTGGAGTCTTACGAGACCAACAGGGTCAAGCCTACAACGAGAACGGCGACCAGAATGATGACCAGGGAAATGTCATCCAAGAAATCATTGCACAAGACGATGCGAACGCTGTTCGAGGGAGGACTCTTGCAGATTTTAACAGGCCTGATCTTTTCTATGCAAACAGGTCTGCGATTCGCCCTCCTACCTTCCCAAGGAATGATTTTGAGTTGAAGTCTGTCTACTTCACTCTTGTGGGTCAACATCCTTTCCATGGTCTTCCTCATGAGCACCATATGGATCACATTGAGAAGTTTGAAGACTTGGTGACAAGCATCAAACTGAATGGAGTCACTCAGGACTATCTTCTGTGCAAGTTATTCCCATATTCTCTTCCTGGGGATGCAGCCTACTGGCTCAAGAATGAGAGTCCAGGTTCTCTAACCACTTGATCTGATACCAAGACTGCCTTCCTCACCAACTTCTTTGATGATGCAAGGTCTGAAGATCTGAGAACTAAAATCTCTACATTCAAACAAGAGCATACTGAAGCCTTCAAAGCTTCTTGGTTGAGGTTCAGGTCTTACCAGAGAGACTGTCCCCATCATGGGTTCAGTGATGTTCAGCTGTTGGGCATCTACTTCAGAGGAATTGACTGGAGGTATCAAATGGCTTTGGATGCTGCAAGTGAAGGAAATTTCAACACTAGGAGCCCAGCTGAAGCTAAAAAGCTTATTGAGAACTTGATATCTAGCAATAGTACCAAGAATGCAGACTTTGAAAGGAAGAAAGCAGCTGGAGGAATGGATGAAAGCCAAATGGCTGAAGTGAAGGCAAAGCTAGACTCAGTTCATAGCATTCTTGTGGGGCAGAAACATGTTCATTTTGCTGCAGAGGTTGAAACTCTTGAACAAACTGATGAAGGTCAAGAAGAGGATGTGAACTATGTTGGTGGAACAGGTTTTCAGAATCAGAGGTTTGGAAATCAACAAGGAAACAGGCCTTACAATGTTTATGGTCAGAGGAGTGCTTTTACAAGCAATCAAAACTCTTCTGGTTTTACTCAGAAGCCTCAATTTCAGAAGCCTGCTTTTCAAAACAACAACAACAGCAGCAACAACAACTTCCAAAGGACTTATGGTTCTTCTTCTTATCAACCGATTCCTCCACCAAATGCAGAAAGCAAGATGGAGAGCATGCTGGAGCAGATTCTCGCAGGGCAGACAAAGCTGATAGCGGATTTTAATGGGAAACTTGATTCCATGTACCTAGATCTGAATGGGAAATTCGAAGCTTTGAACACTCATGTCAAGAAGTTGGATACTCAGGTTGCACAAACAGCTTCATCCATGAAAAGGCAAGATGGATTCTTTCCTGGAAGGACAGATGCCAATCCAAAACATCCCTGTAATGCCATCATGCTAAGGAGTGGAAAACAACTTGACTCAGTTGTGAAAAAGGGCTTTAATACAGATGAAATTGTGGAGATTGAAGATTTGGATGATGATGATTTTGACTGTCCGGAGGAGGTGTCGATCGACACCAACCTTGGGTGTCGATCGACACCCTCCAAAAATACCGAAGTTTCGAGCCATGACGGACGATTGTCGATCGACCCGATCGACACCACTTCGAAGGGGTCGACACCAATCAGTGTCGATCGACACCAACCTAGTGTCGATCGACACCCTTCGCGGAACAAGCCAGAATCGGCTAAATCTCACACAGCACCGGGGGAAAACGTCTATAAGCCAAAAATTCCTTTCCCAAAGGCTTCCAAGAAATCTAAACAGAAACTAGAAGATGCTAAATGCAAATCTATCATGGAGAAACTGATTGTTGAGATTCCTCTTGTTGATGTTATGAAGACTTCTCCCATGATGAGGAGGTATGTGAAGAGGATGGCTACTCAAGACCTGAGTGTTGAGCAAGGAGTGATGATGATTTCTGCACAGGTCAGTGCAGTTATTCAGAACAGAGTTCCCAAGAAGCTCCCTGATCCTAGAAGTTTTGTGTTGACTTGCACTATCTTCTCCAATAGCTTTGAAAGATCTCTGTGTGATTTGGGTTCTAGTGTGAATTTGATGCCTCTATCAGTTGCAATCCGCCTGGGAATGACTGATTTCCAACCAACTAGAATCACTCTTGTTCTAGCTGATAGATCCCTTAGAATCCCAAAAGGTGTTTTAGAAGATGTTCCTATCCAGATTGGTGATTGCTTGATTCCCACATACTTTGTGGTGCTGCAGTATGATGAGGAACCCAAAGATCCTCTTATTTTGGGAAGATCTTTCTTGGCTACTACTGGTGCTATAATTGATGTGCAGAATGGAAGGATAGGCCTACATGTGGGTGATTTGGTGATGAACTTTGACATGGACAAGATTGTCAAGAAACCCACTATTGATGGACAGACCTTCTATGTGGACACACTTTCAGATCTTACTGAGGAAATCTTCAATGAGATGCACTCTGAAGATCCATTGGAGAGAGCTCTGATCACTTCTACAGCTGAGCATCTGGATGACCAAGCAAATGGATATGCAAAGATGATGGATGCTAGTGAGCAAGTTATGAAACTGGTTGCCCAAGAGGAGCTAGTTGGGACTTCAGAGAAAGCTGCAAAACTTGGAGATTGGAGTGTAGAGAAAGCCCCCAAACTTGAGCTGAAACAACTTCCTGAAGGGCTAACGTATGCATTTCTTGGTGAAAATTCTTCATATCCTGTTATTGTTAATGCTTATCTTAACAACGCATAGCTCACTTTACTGCTAAGCAAGCTGCGCAGATTTCGCAAAGCTCTTGGCTATTCTCTTGATGATATTTCAGGTATCTCTCCAGACTTGTGCATGCATAGGATCCACCTTGAGGATGAGACAAAGTCATCAATTGAGCACCAGAGAAGGTTGAACCCCAATTTGCAGGAAGTTGTCAAGAAGGAAATCATGAAATTGCTGGAAGCTGGAGTCATCTACCCTATCTCAGACAGCAATTGGGTCAGTCCAGTGCATGTGGTTCCCAAGAAAGGAGGTGTTACAGTGGTTAAGAATGAGAAGAATGAGCTGATTCCAACAAGGACTGTGACAGGGCACAGGATGTGCATTGATTACAGGAAGTTGAATGCTGCAACAAGGAAAGATCACTTCCCCCTGCCATTCATTGATCAGATGCTGGAGAGGTTAGCAAACCACCCTTACTATTGCTTCCTCGATGGGTACTCTGGGTTCTTTCAGATTCCCATCCATCCAGATGACCAGGAGAAGACCACCTTCACATGTCCCTATGGCACTTTTGCATATCGCAGAATGCCATTTGGACTCTGTAATGCTCCTGAGACATTTCAGAGGTGCATGATATCTATCTTCACAGATATGAATGAGGATTTTATGGAGGTCTTTATGGATGACTTTTCTGTCTATGGGTCTTCATTTAAAGACTGTCTTGATAATCTTTGCAAAATGTTGGCTAGATGTGAAGAAAAGCACTTAGTTCTTAACTGGGAAAAATGTCACTTTATGGTGAAAGATGGTATTGTGCTTGGACACAGAGTTTCTGAAGCAGGGATTGCTGTTGACAGAGCTAAGATCGAGGTGATGACAAGTCTTCAGGCACCTGATAATGTGAAGTCTGTGAGGAGTTTTCTGGGACATGCTGGATTTTACAGGAGGTTCATCAAGGATTTCAGCAAAATTGTCAGTCTCACAGTCTCCTCTCATCTTTCTAAGTGTGACCTACACTCGAGTGTCAACCCCTACTCCACCGAGTTTTCCATATAACACGAAGCCAACTACACCCCTCAATCTTCAAGCTACCAAGCTTCACCCTAAGCTAGTTTCAAGCCAGTTTTCACACCTTTCTACATGTCCACTCAATGACTATGAACAGACGTCTTTCAGCACAAGATAAAGGGAAAGGTATTGCTACCTCCCCACTAGAACAACGGTGAAAACGCATTCGAGCTCTCTGGACACTTCAACGCTAATAAGAAAGAAATAAATTAAAAAGTTAAACAAATTAAAAAATAAAAGAATAGATGTTTTTTCTATTAAATTAACGTTTTATCAAAAAATATATTCTCAAGGTCAAAATCTAATTTAAAAATTAAAGAAAAAGACAAACTCAAGATAACATTTAGATGTAAACTGTCAAAACTGTCAACTGACTGTTGTTATCACCATACCATGCCAAAAAAAAAATTCGAAATTAAAATTTGTGTTATTCGTGTAAAAGGCTATATTCTTACCACAATTCTGACACACAACTTCCACACTAAAGGCTGGAAACTAGAAAACTTTTGCGTCTCCTCCTCCTCTCTTCTAAAACCCTAGGCGGCCGCCGACTTTCAGAACTTTTTTCGTTTGCTTTTTCCGGCCAACGTCCGGTGGCTAACAAGCCCCGGCGTTGTGCCTTTTCCTTTATTTTTTTATTCATAGATTTTGATCTATGTTGAGAGTAGTTTTTTCGATTTTGGTTCTGATTTTGTCGATCTGGAGTGATATTGTTTCGACGATTCCGGCTACATCCTTCATGGCTTGGTGTTCTTTATTAAAGATCGATTGATGGTCTTCTTGTATCGGCATATCTGATGGGGTGTTGCAGCAACGGTTCTCGACAATAATCGCAAAAGGTTTTCGCTTTTCAGTTACTGGTTTCTGATCTTTTTATCGAGTATTTCTGGGGTTTTTGTTTTTGTTTTTAGTGCCAAAATTTCTAGATCTGGTGAATCCAAAGAAGAATTTCTATCTAAATTATGAGTTGCCACCTTTTCGTAAAGGTATTAGAAGTCCGACTGCTATTGTGGATACGGGAACGTCTAATTGTTTACCTTGTGACGCGAATCAAGACTGCTGTGGTATTGCTAATGTGTCATCAAAGGATTTTCTCCTCGTTATTGATGTGGAAAGACCATTAGTTTCTCTTTTGTAATATGAATTGTTGAATTTCTTCTATGATGTAATCGGTTTCAAACCAGTTTCAATGAAATAAAGTGTTAAAAAAAAAAAGAATCCCATAAACAAATTTTTTTTTCAATAGACTATCCTGACGACAATCGTATATACTTGAAATCAATTTATCATCAACCTCATCATGATAGTTTCATAGTTTAAAAATAAAACCTAATAAAAAGACATACAAATCTTCTTCTTCTTCTCCATCTCCAGTTTGCTCATGTTAGTGGAAGGATGTGTGAAAGTGAGAAGATCACCAGATTAACAATGGTTTAAGATTTGACTCCGCAAAGATCAATTTTACAGCATATAGTACAACTAAAGTTATTCGTCATTGTATAATGCAGATAAACTTTAGATACTGTAGATCTTTGAAAAACATATGAATTATCTACTGAAAAGATATTTTCATAATTTTCAAAAAAAAAAACTATAAGTAAAACATATCTCAAACGGCAACAAAAAAAGTCTTATAAACTATTAACTTCCTAAATGTAACTTTTTAGCAAACAGCCACGGTTTATGCTGGTCATGTAATGGTTTTGTTTAATTCTTCTAGAACGCAGAAAAATCCGATGCACATCTGTTTTTAGATATCGTGAGATTCGGACAAGCGATCCCATTATGGTACTCAAGCCAGCTCCTTGTTTCGAATGAGAATTGTTTATTTTTATGGTGAGTATCATCTTCTTATATTTATAAAATACAATACATGATAAACTATTTAATAAAAATGTTTTATATAATATGCACACGCGTGTGCATCTAAATCAAATAGTGATACTGTATCTTGTTTTGACCAAAAAAAAAAAGTGATACTGTATCTTGTTTGACGAAGCTAAGCAAAGATCCTTCCACTATCAAAAAAGAAAAATCTACGGGATCATAGAAGATTTGGTAGAAATGTGAAAATACTATTATTTTTTGGGAAATCGGCCAAAAAAAACCCATACATTACCAAACTTGCCAAAAAAAACACTAACATTTTTCTGGCCAAAAAAAACCGAACATTTCATTGACTTTTAAAAATATTCAGAAACTTTCGTTGACTGACCAATAAAGCCCGCCGTTAAAAAAACTAACAGAAAATCGTTAAACAAAACGACGTCGTTTTGACTATAGCCAATACGACGTCGTTTTGGTAGAAATTAATTCTGAAAATCGTGTTTGGCTGGATTCGAACTCGCGACCTGAGAGTCCATAAAGGACACTCTTGCCACTGAACTAAGTAACACATTCGTTTAAATATGAATCACATAGTCTTATATTGTATTGGAAGCAGAACATTATTAATATTATTATACAATAATATAATAAATAAAAATATATGTTTGGAAGCAAATAACTTAACACATCAGTTAAAATGCTCATATCATTTATAAAAATATTATTAAATAACATTTTTAATCGAAATTACAAAAACATATTTTAGCAGAAAATTTTTAATAATATTTAAAATATTATTTTTAACATATATAATCAAAATTACAAAATAACATATTTTTAGCAGAAAAAATTTAATAATATTATTTTTAACAAAAAAATTAAATAATAACAGAAAAAATTAATAATATTATTTTTAACAGAAAAATATATTTTTAATAATATTATTAAAAAAATTCAAATTTTTTTTGTTAAAAATAATATTATTAATTTTTTTCTGTTAAAAATATATGTTATTTTGTAATTTTGATTATATATGTTAAAAATAATATTTTAATAATATTAATAAAAATTTTCTGCTAAAATATATGTTTTTTGTAATTTCGATTAAAAAACGTTATTTAATAATATTTTTATAAATGATATGAGCATTTTAATTGGTATGTGTTAAGTTTATTTGATTCCAAACATATATTTTTATTTATTATATTATTGTATAATAATATTAATAATGTTCTGCTTCCAATACAATATAAGACTATGTGATTCATATTAAACGAATGTGTTACTTAGTTCAGTGGCAAGAGTGTCCTTTATGGACCCTCAGGTCGCGAGTTCGAATCCAGCCAAACACGATTTTTAGAATTAATTTCTTCCAAAACGACGTCGTATTGGCTATAGTCAAAACGACGTCGTTTTGTTTAACGATTTTCTGTTAGTTTTTTTAACGGCGGGCTTTATTGGTCAGTCAACGAAAGTTTCTGAATATTTTTAAAAGTCAATGAAATGTTCGGGTTTTTTTTTGCCAGAAAAATGTTAGTGTTTTTTTTGGCAAGTTTGGTAATGTACAGGTTTTTTTTGGCCGATTTCCCATTATTTTTTCTATATTTGATATGAGATATATCCAAAATACTATTAGTTTGGTAGTTTGGTTGTATACCTTATAGATGGTGTCTAGGGGACGTTGTTCAAAAAAAAAAAAAAAGTCTAGGGAAAAAAAAAGAGCATCATAGTACTAGTTTTGACAGTTTACATCTAAATGTTATCTTGAGTTTGTCTTTTTCTTTAATTTTTAAATTAGATTTTGACCTTGAGAATATATTTTTTGATAAAACGTTAATTTAATAGAAAAAACATCTATTCTTTTATTTTTTAATTTGTTTAACTTTTTAATTTATTTCTTTCTTATTAGCGTTGAAGTGTCCAGATATGGAGCTCGAATGCGTTTTCACCGTTGTTCTAGTGGGGAGGTAGCAATACCTTTCCCTTTATCTTGTGCTGAAAGACGTCTGCTCATAGTCATTGAGTGGATAGGTAGAAAGGTGTGAAAACTGGCTTGAAACTAGCTTAGGGTGAAGCTTGGTAGAAGCTGGTAAGAGCGAGGTAGCTTGAAGATTGAGGGGTGTAGTTGGCTTCGTGTTATATGGAAAACTCGGTGGAGTAGGGTTGACACTCGAGTGTAGGTCACACTTAGAAAGATGAGAGGAGACTGTGAGACTGACAATTTTGCTGAAATCCTTGATGAACCTCCTGTAAAATCCAGCATGTCCCAGAAAACTCCTCACAGACTTCACATTATCAGGTGCCTGAAGACTTGTCATCACCTCGATCTTAGCTCTGTCAACAGCAATCCCTGCTTCAGAAACTCTGTGTCCAAGCACAATACCATCTTTCACCATAAAGTGACATTTTTCCCAGTTAAGAACTAAGTGCTTTTCTTCACATCTAGCCAACATTTTGCAAAGATTATCAAGACAGTCTTTAAATGAAGACCCATAGACAGAAAAGTCATCCATAAAGACCTCCATAAAATCCTCATTCATATCTGTGAAGATAGATATCATGCACCTCTGAAATATCGCAGGAGCATTACAGAGTCCAAATGGCATTCTGCGATATGCAAAAGTGCCATAGGGACAGGTGAAGGTGGTCTTCTCCTGGTCATCTGGATGGATGGGAATCTGAAAGAAACCAGAGTACCCATCGAGGAAGCAGTAGTAAGGGTGGTTTGCTAACCTCTCCAGCATCTGATCAATGAATGGCAGGGGGAAGTGATCTTTCCTTGTTGCAGCATTCAACTTCCTGTAATCAATGCACATCCTGTGCCCTGTCACAGTCCTTGTTGGAATCAGCTCATTCTCATTCTTAACCACTGTAACACCTCCTTTCTTGGGAACCACATGCACTGGACTGACCAAATTGCTGTCTGAGATAGGGTAGATGACTCCAGCTTCCAGCAATTTCATGATTTCCTTCTTGACAACTTCATGCAAATTGGGGTTCAACCTTCTCTGGTGCTCAATTGATGACTTTGTCTCATCCTCAAGGTGGATCCTATGCATGCACAAATCTGGAGAGATACCTGAAATATCATCAAGAGAATAGCCAAGAGCTTTGCGAAATCTGCGCAGCTTGCTTAGCAGTAAAGTGAGCTCTGCGTTGTTGAGATAAGCATTAACAATTACAGGATATGAAGAATTTTCACCAAGAAATGCATACCTTAGCCCTTCAGGAAGTTGTTTCAGCTCAAGTTTGGGGGCTTTCTCTACACTCCAATCTCCAAGTTTTGCAGCTTTCTCTGAAGTCCCAACTAGCTCCTCTTGGGCAACCAGTTTCATAACTTGCTCACTAGCATCCATCATCTTTGCATATCCATTTGCTTGGTCATCCAGATGCTCAGCTGTAGAAGTGATCAGAGCTCTCCAATGGATCTTCAGAGTGCATCTCATTGAAGATTTCCTCAGTAAGATCTGAAAGTGTGTCCACATAGAAGGTCTGTCCATCAATAGTGGGTTTCATGACAATCTTGTCCATGTCAAAGTTCATCACCAAATCACCCACATGTAGGCCTATCCTTCCATTCTGCACATCAATTATAGCACCAGCAGTAGCCAAGAAAGATCTTCCCAAAATAAGAGGATCTTTGGGTTCCTCATCATACTGCAGCACCACAAAGTATGTGGGAATCAAGCAATCACCAATCTGGATAGGAACATCTTCTAAAACACCTTCTGGGATTCTAAGGGATCTATCAGCTAGAACAAGAGTGATTCTAGTTGGTTGGAAATCAGTCATTCCCAGGCGGATTGCAACTGATAGAGGCATCAAATTCACACTAGAACCCAAATCACACAGAGATCTTTTAAAGCTATTGGAGAAGATAGTGCAAGTCAACACAAAACTTCTAGGATCAGGGAGCTTCTTGGGAACTCTATTCTGAATAACTGCACTGACCTGTGCAGAAATCATCATCACTCCTTGCTCAACACTCAGGTCTTGAGTAGCCATCCTCTTCACATACCTCCTCATCATGGGAGAAGTCTTCATAACATCAACAAGAGGAATCTCAACAATCAGTTTCTCCATGATAGATTTGCACTTAGCATCTTCTAGTTTCTGTTTAGATTTCTTGGAAGCCTTTGGGAAAGGAATTTTTGGCTTATAGACGTTTTCCCCAGGTGCTGTGTGAGACTTAGCTGATTCTGGCTTGTTCAGCGAAGGGTGTCGATCGACACTAGTTTGGTGTCGATCGACACTGATTTGTGTCGACCCCTTCGAAGTGGTCTCGATCGGGTCCATCGACAATCGTCCATCATGGCTCGAAACTTCGGGATTTTTGGAGGGTGTCGATCGACACCCAAGGTTGGAGTCGATCGACACCTCCTCCGGACAGTCAAAATCATCATCATCCAAATCTTCAATCTACACGATTTCATCTGTATTAAAGCCCTTTTTCACAACTGAGTCAAGTTGTTTTCCACTCCTTAGCATGATGGCATTATAGGGATGTTTTGGATTGGCATCTGTCCTTCCAGGAAGGAATCCATCTTGCCTTTTCATGGATGAAGCTGTTTGTGCAACCTGAGTATCCAACTTCTTGACATGAGTGTTCAAAGCTTCGAATTTCCATTCAGATCTAGGTACATGGAATCAAGTTTCCCATTAAAATCCGCTGTCAGCTTTGTCTGCCCTGCAAGAATCTGCTCCAGCATGCTCTCCATCTTGCTTTCTGCATTTGGTGGAGGAATCGGTTGATAAGAAGAAGAACCATAAGTCCTTTGGAAGTTGCTGTTGCTGCTGTTGTTGTTGTTTTGAAAAGCAGGCTTCTGAAATTGAGGCTTCTGAGTAAAACCAGAAGAGTTTTGATTGCTTGTAAAAGCACTCCTCTGACCATAAACATTGTAAGGCCTGTTTCCTTGTTGATTTCCAAACCTCTGATTCTGAAAACCTGTTCCACCAACATAGTTCACATCTCTTATTGACCTTCATCAGTTTGTTCAAGAGTTTCAACCTCTGCAGCAAAATGAACATGTTTCTGCCCCACAAGAATGCTAGGAACTGAGTCTAGCTTTGCCTTCACTTCAGCCATTTGGCTTCCATCCATTCCTCAAGCTGCTTTCTTCCTTTCAAAGTCTGCATTCTTGGTACTATTGCTAGATACCAAGTTCTCAATAAGCTTTTTAGCTTCAGCTGGGCTCCTAGTGTTGAAATTTCCTTCACTTGCAGCATCCAAAGCCATTTGATACCTCCAGTCAATTCCTCTGAAGTAGATGCCCAACAGCTGAACATCACTGAACCCATGATGGGGACAGTCTCTCTGGTAAGACCTGAACCTCAACCAAGAAGCTTTGAAGGCTTCAGTATGCTCTTGTTTGAATGTAGAGATTTTAGTTCTCAGATCTTCAGACCTTGCATCATCAAAGAAGTTGGTGAGGAAGGCAGTCTTGGTATCAGATCAAGTGGTTAGAGAACCTGGACTCTCATTCTTGAGCCAGTAGGCTGCATCCCCAGGAAGAGAATATGGGAATAACTTGCACAGAAGATAGTCCTGAGTGACTCCATTCAGTTTGATGCTTGTCACCAAGTCTTCAAACTTCTCAATGTGATCCATATGGTGCTCATGAGGAAGACCATGGAAAGGATGTTGACCCACAAGAGTGAAGTAGACAGGCTTCAACTCAAAATCATTCCTGGGAAGGTAGGAGGGCGAATCACAGACCTGTTTGCATAGAAAAGATCAGGCCTGTTAAAATCCGCAAGAGTCCTCCCTCGAACAGCGTTCGCATCGTCTTGTGCAATGATTTCCTGGATGACATTTCCCTTGTCATCAATCTGGTCGCCGTTATCGTTGTAGGCTTGACCCTGTTGGTCTCGTAAGAATCCAGTAGCATCAAGTCGAATGATAACTCTCCGATTCATTGCTACTGATCTCTTTGCCTTAAGGTTCGTTCGTTCTAACTCTCTCAACTCCTGATTCGTAGATTCAAAAGTTTAGCTTCCTTGTTGCTCCGGGTGTTGCGAGTATGCATAAACCTGAAACAAAAGAAAGGAGAAAGAAAGAATGTGAGTAAACAAGAAATAAAATGTTTAGTCTAAATTCTATTCCTAATCTAATGGCGAATTCAAAGAATCTCCGGCAACGGCGCCAAAATTTGATATTCTCAAATTAACCCTTTGAACTACTCTCTCAAATTAAGAGATCAGTTGTAATACTTAGGGGTCGAATTCCACAGAGATTCAAGATTCGCACAATAGAGTAAAAGTTTTCGAATTAAGCTAAACGAAAGATATTGTAATTAAAAGACAACAAACGAAATCAAACAAGTTTGTAGATTGATGGAGAAAGCGCTAGACTTAGGGAAATTCTTTCGGTGATTCAGAATTGCAAACCAGACATAATGTTAAGGGTTTAATGAAGAATCGTTCTTGAACTCGAAACACAAAATTCAAATCGATCAACTCTCGTTGCAGAGATTTCTATGTCTAGATCCTAGAATTCCAAATCTCTTTGCAAATTCAAAGGCAAAATCAAGTTCGATAAGTTCACAAAATACCTAAACCAAATCTCTTTGCGAATAACTATTTTGCTCATCTAAGATTATTTTCAGGAAATCAATAACACTTTCGTGTCTACTAATTATCCTAAGATCTAAATTCCAGGTGATCAATCCAGAACAAGCATTAGATTCAATCTAGATGAAGAAACCATATGATAACCCTAACAATTCTATCTAATTCAACAATTCATCATCAATTATTTATACATGTTATCTATACTATTAAATGAGATTACAATCTACTTATAAAAGGTTGTTTAGACCTATTCATTAGCTAATAACTTTTTGGTCTTACCTAATATTTCCATAAACAATACAAGGTAACTTGAGATATATATCAAATCAAAACAAAATCTCTAAATATTTTTTTAATCAAACTGTATCTAAATTTCACTTTAAACATATTTTAAAATATTAAAATCTAGATTTTGTGCAAAGAAAATCTTATAAAAAAAATTGATTAGTAAATATTAATTTATAGTTTCAGAAACGAAAAATCTATTTATATTTTTGTCTTTAAAATTATTTTTATTAATCATAAAATAAATTTAAAAAACATACACCAATTGTTTTTCAACATATTTTCTAAATGTGAATATTATGAAAATATTATTCAAATTAATAATGTTTATTTTTGAAACTACCAAAAGAAAATTTTACTTTGTTAAAAATTAAGAATACTAGAAATTAGTCTGATCTATTTTAAATTCAATAAAAATACAAATATTAAGAATTATTCAATATTTATATTATTTGATTATATTATAGATGGCTTATGATTAATATTTTTTATGGTTGATGTTTGTTTTGGATTATTTTCTCACAAGAGTTAGAAAGAACAAATTTTCACATTTCAGTTACCAAACAAAATTTTGAATATTGTAAGATGAGTAAAAGAATTGATTAACCTGATTTATAAATAATACATATAAACATATTAATTATATTTCAATAAAAATATTTGAAATTAGACTGGTCTATTTTCTATTTAATAAAAAGTATTAAAAATATTATATATTTATGTTTTTAGTAAATTAGCACGGGTTAAAATATTGAACAGAGTAAATTAAGTTTCTTTGAAAATCAACATATCTAAAATGTTGACTTTGTATTAAAAACATAAAAACGAAAAATAAAAAATACTATTCTTCTAAGAATTGATTAACGTGATTTATAAATGATACATATAAACCTTTATTTATATTTCTATAAAAATATTAGAAATTATACTGGTCTATTTTTTATTTAATAAAAAATATTAAATACTATTATGTATTCAATTTTATTGATTCGGGTCATGTTTTTCGGGTTTCAGGTTTTTGGGTTTACACAAATAGAAACCGTTTGGGATTTTTAACAAAAATATTTCGGGTTGGGTTCGAGTTCAGATTTCGGGTTCACTTTAAAGTCCTACAAAATCAAGAAAAGTTGATTCAATCACACAAAAAAACTTATCTAAATACGATGTCGGCTTATTTAATTTTTTTGATAAAATTAAAAATATTAAAATTTAGGCAGATACATCTTAAATTTAATAAAAAGTTAAATATTATACATTATTCAATTATAGAGTGCATAGATTAATATTTTATTACGATTGATGTCAATTGCGGATTAATAACTATTTATGAGAAACTTAAATATAAAAAAATCGAAATCAAATAAATCAATTATTATTTTTTGACAATATAATATTCAATAATTTTCTTAATTAAATATTTTAAATATAAATTGGAAAATATTAAATTACCCCAATAAAATTCATAAAATTACACCCGCGTTCACGCACGGACCCGGAATCTTGTTTTTTAAAAGACATCCCCTATATATTAATTGAGAAGACGGAGAGAGAAATTTCAGACATGTGTCTCACTGAGAGTAATTTGAGGAGAAGCTAACCAATGAAATATTTAAATTCAGACATGTCAACAAAAAATTAATACACTTTTTAATACATGGAAATATAGATATTCCATCAGATTTTTTCTCTATTTTATGGTATTATTAAATTCAAACAAATATAAGCATATAATTAAGAGATTTAATGGCTTCTATGACATTTAAATTTAGAAATTATATAAATACAAATTTTATCCCACATGGACTACAAAATGAAAAAGATGATATACATATTTCTTATAAATAATTAAATTTACTCAGAATTTTGATTACGTATATGAAGTATTTAATAAACGCCAATATTTTTAAAAAAAATTATTTAATCAAGTTTTATTTGAACTACGTTATTAAATTGAATATAAAAATATTTATATACTTTTATTCGGTAGAAAAATTAAATATTAGTAACTTGATAAATTGTGAAGATATTATAATTATTTTATATTTATCAAAATTATAATATTATAATTATTTTATTTTAATAAATTTATATTATATTTGATAATATATTGTTATTGTTTATTAGATTAGATATTCTATTGAATATTAGATCTATTGATAATATATTAGCCATTAAAAACTTTGATACTATAATATTACAGTTTATATAATTAGCAGATATATATTAAATATTATATCCGCACAAGGTGCGGGGTATCATCTAGTAAAAGATTAAAGATAAAGAAAATCCTTATACATAAGCAGAAAATATGGTGAAGAGGTTCTCGTATCTGGACAATATGAGACCTAACTAGTGAAATGATTTCGTGGGAAATTAAAACACAAATTGTGAATTAATATGTGGTTTGTTCCGCATCTAGTGCAGAGTTGACCATCTTAACATTAGCTGTACTGATAAGTGCTGAATCTTCAATGAATTCAGAGAGTTTATGGTGTTTTAATTCTGAATTGGAAAAGAAAGAACAAATAGAAAAAGAGGAAGTTTGGTTTGATCTATTGATTTTTGGAATTTTGAATAAAAATAGTTATGTTTTGTTTTTTCCCCATTAATAATAACAACTACAAGGGCAATTTTACATCTGAAAGAAAATCTACGATATATATGAGAGATCATGGCAAATGATTTTTTTAAAAAAAATTAACTTAGTTAATCTGGAAAAATCATATTTTTGAAAGGGCAATTATTTTGAACTATTTAACTATCGTCTTTTCCTCAAAAAAATTTACTTCATTATGATGCAAAATTTCACTAGCTACCTAAATATAGATAAGTTGCAATTTTTCTTTGTTAATATAAAATCATGCATTTCAAGGGTTACTTCGACCACATTGTATCAATTAAAACTAATATAAAGAAGCAAGAATCAACCTTAGTCACTGTAAGTGCAATGGCTGCGACCAAACTTAACCAAAAAAAAAGATGAACTCTTTTCCCCCATCCCTAATCATTATTTTTTCTCTTCTTTATTTAAACTAATTTCCTAACCGCTAGAGTATAGAAACCACTTTGTCCTAATCATTCTTTTTGTTTCTTTGTGTATTATATTTCTTTTCTTATGTTTGTTTGTTAATTTAAGGCTTATCTAGATTGAACCCATCTCAATATACATAATTACGTTTATTAATATTGAATTCTAGCTTCACTTTCTAAGCCAATAAAGGTGATCGATGGACAATTGCTTTTGGCCATATGCCAGAAAGTTATTGATACCATCTGCAGTCTCAAAGAACATAATATGACCTTACACAAAGAACAATAGTCGCAGCCTTTATATCTTTCTGTGTCTAGTTTATTACTAGGATTTGTATTCCTATCATTAGTCTATACAGAATAAATTAAAACATTATAAATATAGCGTTGGCCTAAAAAAAACACAATCATTTGGTGGATGGGGTAATATTCTAATAAATAGTAGTTCCAAATCTCCTTTTCAGCCTTCTTATTTCGAATCCAAAGTCTACCTTATTTTTGGCATAGCAATTTTTTTATTGCCGGAGTTTGTAAAAGGTATGCTATCAGTATCATTTTTCTACTATAGATCAATTTTAAAATTTTTACTAAACATATTTATTTTTGAGAATTCTAAGAAACAAGTATTAAATTCTGAACACATGTGAACAAGATAAAAACAAAAAAAATATGCAGCTTGGAGTTAATTTTCGTCCAAAAGGATGTCCCTCGCATGTCGTAAAATGCATAAAACACACAAAAGAAAAGAATTTTTGAAGAAAAAGAATAACATAAAAGTTATCTCATACTTATTATTCCAATCAAAATCCCTTATGTTACTCAAAATTCACCAACCCCAAAATCTTTTCTCTCCAAGTGGATATAACCGAGGCATTCCAAACGACTTTTTTAATCCAAAACTCTTCATGAATCCAGTGGCTTCAATATCACTTGAACTCCATGCTTAGGTTTTATAGTAAGCACAACGATTGGCGCGTGTTTATAATTAGTTGATATCGCCAAGTTAAACTTTGAAACTAGCGTTGCTAATATTATTTTTGCTTCCATCATCGCAAATGATTGTCCAATGCAGTTTCGAGGACCAGCTGCAAATGGGATGAAATGGCGGCCAGGCGCGAATGGTCTGCCTCCGAAACGTTCAGGGTTGAATTCATTTGCGTCTTTACCCCATAACTCTTCACTGTGATGGATCGCAAGAACCGGTATCCATATTGATAAACCTTTTGGAATTGTTAGATCACCTAGCTTTATATCTTCAAATGCCATCCTTGGTAGAAGTGTAGCTGGAGGGTAAAGTCTTAATGACTCGTTAATCACTTTGTTTAACTGTTAAGAGAGAAGAAGAAAAAGACAAGATAGTTAGCAGAATATTCTATTAATTTATGTTGGAATCATATCTTGTGGTCATGCGGAAGTGCTTCTTGACTCTTTCTCAAACATCTTTTTAGCTTGAGAATTGACTTTGCCTTACTATCAATGAAGCTGTCTAAATCTAATCATTAGTTAATACAGGTTTCAGATTTTTTGCATAATATTTTATGCAAAGCATGTCTTAGTGCTAATGATTAAACAAATGAAATGTATGATTTAACCATTTATTTAATTCCTGAAAGATCTGTGTACCTATCTTATCGAATTTCATCAAATCTAGCTTAACCAATGTTAATCATATCTAGTCTACTATAACCACTTCTAAGAACTAAAAGTATGATCCTATGTAAACTTAGTTATATGCATGTAACGATTGATCCCATTATAAATATATCATCAGAATCAACAAACCTAGATGATCACTCTATTGATTGAGTTTTGCTAGTAATGAATATTGATAAGTATGAAGAAAAAATTTAAAAGATACAAATCAGGGTTCTGTGTGTCGACTTGATGACTATGTTATAAGCTTAGTTATGGAAGCAGCACTACAAAGTTAGTGGCATTGCCTATACTGTGTTGAATGTTAATACCCCACACGCACCCATTTATCATAAAGCTTGTTACTTCAAATAAAATAATCAGTTGCAATAAGATATATTATCAAATGGAGCAAACAACAAATATCATCTTTTTTATATTTATGAGTTAGTGGCCTTCGAGTCCTACTTAAAATCTAATTAAACAATGTGGTAAGAAAATGACTAAGTTGAACTATTGATAGTGGTCACTAGAAACTAATTTATTAGAGGGCTAAAGCATTCTATTTTGTAGCGGACAATCTCTTAATTTCTACACCAATGTCTTTTTTCTATTGGCATCACTATGAATGGTACACAAAAAAATAATCGAGACCGTGAGCTAATTAGCCTGTCTCGTTGGATGCTACCATTCAAACCTAGGCGTAACTTAATTCATGTGTTACCTGATGAATCTAACTAAAATTTAAACTTTGTAAAAGAAGAATTCAAGTTCCATTGGACAAGAAGAATATATATTAGAAGTCATATAGTTGTATAGCATATATGTGTCTAGGAGTGAACGTACGTACCGAGGTAAGCTTGGATAGTTGATCAACCGAGGGAACACCGTCGCAGCCACATACTTCTCTGACCTCATCACGAACTTTTTGCTGCCACGTGGGGTTATCAGCGAGGAGCATCATTGTCCATGTGAGGAGCAATGCAGTGGTCTCATGACCTGCAAAGAAGAACGTCTTGCATTCATCCATTATCAACTGAAGATTGTTGTTGTCGTTATTGTTGTTCTTGTGGCTATCCATTTCGTTCAAGAGAAGGCCAAGAAGGTCATCGCCGTGAGTACTGCTCCGACCCATCTCAGCGCAGTCTCGCCGGCTTTGTATGATCTCTATCAACAAACGTTCCACTTCCTTTTTCAGAGACTTTATCTCTCTGTTGTATTTGCTCGGAAGAAACCTAGGTAGATTACAAACATTTCATGTTATTTCAACGTTTTACTGTTTACTTTATAAGGTCAATTATAAAGCAATAGTCATTTGAAAACATGATAGAGAGAGTAAGTGTGCTAGACATAGAAAAACAAATTGCTTGAAACCCGGGAATGACACTACAAACCACAAACTAATTTTCGAAATCTCTAACACAGTTTTAAAATTTTGTATGGTAGCAATAGATGAGGCCGACTAGACTAAAATTTCATCATTTCATATTTTTTTCTTCTTCTTATTTTACTACATCAACATTTACTTTTAAATTTACACCTATCTATAGATACACAGCCGACTCTAGGTAGAATCCCATAAAGCATAAAAAGTATGCTTAAGGGCTAACGAATTTAAATAATATTTAAATGTCAAAATTTTATTAATAAAAATGGCTTAGATGGTTAATTATGTATAGTTAAATACATGTGAGCCGTTTTGGGTTCAAAATCTATATGAGAGGCCGAATTGTTTTAAAAAAAAAGAAAATTGCTTCTAGTAAAAATTTGGGACCGGCTCTATATAAATATAAAAAGGCATGGATCATTTTGAGATTTTAATAAAAAAATGACTTCGTGCTTTAAAAACGAGGGCGCCCAAATATAAAAAACGGTTAAATTTTGGGTGGAAAGATCAGACTAATTTTTTTTATATAAAAATATTTTACGCTTACTTTCACCATTCAAAATGATTGAAAATTTACAATTTTTGGAGTGAAGAAGAAAACTAACCGGCTACCGGGAAAACAAAGGTGGCGAGTGGCTTGAGCGCAACGGCGTTGGAGGACGGTGAGGTGGTTAAAAAGCTCTTTGCCTTTCTCAAAGCTACTTCCGAACTCAGTCCTCGAGATAATATCCGCCGTGAGCTGATGCATCTCCTCCCCTATCTCCACCTCACCTCCTCCTTCCCCAACATCTTTCCTAAGCCTCTCCACTAGCCTGCTCGTACACTCCACCATGTGCCTTGCGTAGCCCTGTCATCACAAGGATATTTCAGTCATTCAACATTAAGTTAACTTTCTCTTTTTGCATGAGGTTTTAATTTTGCGTTGACGTGCCTTGAGCCTTTCTCCGGTAAATGCCGGTGCAGCAAGGTGGCGTTGGTGGTGCCAGTCTTGGCCATTAGCCATAAGAAGACCACGACCAATAAAGTTCTTAGTCCCTTGTTGCTGTAGCCACGATCTTCCACTTACTCCGTTATGCTTCATTAGCAACTCCTTTATCAACTCTGTTTCCGTTAAGCAAAGACGAGGGTCCGTCCCGTTCCACACTATGAACCTCTTCCCTGTTTCACCAAAAAAAAATACAAAATGTTGCAAATAAGATTATGAAATGGTGAAATTGAGGTTTAGTTATTTGTACATGTAATCTCCCTTATAGATTTTTTTTTAATAAAACATTCTCCCGTAAGTTTTTTTTTTTGTTTTTAATTGACCAGAAGGGTATTTGCACACTGACTATATTAATCTAGCCCCGGGTTTTCTAATGAGGCCTATGACATGATCCCATCCTCTTCTAGCCAAATGGAGAACTGTTTAGATAATTCTAAGCTTAAAGAGAATCGATTTCTGGCTTATACCAATAGGATACTTCCAAAGTGAGAACCACTAGACCACAACCACTTGGTTTTTCCCCATAAGTTTTAGCAATACAATTAACTATATATTAACGCAAAAGCCTCTAACTTTTGTGCGATCCAAGTTTCCTTTTGTCTTCAACTTCTTTCCAAGGTTACAAAATAGTTGCATTGTTATTGTAAAACAATTTTCTGTTCTGTTAGACATCAGTTTTATCTCTCTTTTGTTTTTTTTGGTCAAAGATGTCAGTTTTTATCTAACCACACAACCAAAAACAAGTTTTTGTTAAGATTCTTAACCATACGTACCGTATTGTTTGGACCACGTGACGTAGTGCGGAAGAAGGCGGCCGACGATGTCATGGTGAATAGAATCACAATCCTTAGAAACGGATTTCGAAACCATAGCCGAGATTTCAAGGATGTTCCCGGTTAATGGACGTGGTTTAGGACCGGTTACGCCTTGCCTTGCCATGATCTTCTTGATTCGCCTAGGCGTTAGCCAGTAGCACGATATGGTGTCGTATAGGACTCTCAATATCAAGGTCACGAATATCGCGAGGAGAGATTTTAATAGTGTAAGCAACATTTTTTTTTTTTTTGCTTCCCACCAACAAAGATTCGAAGAGAAAAAGATCTTTAAGAAGGGTGGAGAAAGAGCGAGAGATGGTGTTATTTATAATGTTGGAACGAGTTGGCTTCGTGCCTTTAGAGGTGTCGAGATACACAATATATTATAGTTGAGTAACTAAATCTGGAAGTATACTAATTATAGTTCTGTGTTACATTTAAAGAAATAGAAGATATGTGTGAGACTCAATAAGGAAAGTAATCTGGTGATTTTTTACCTTATTACTACACTTCCATTTAATTTGTATACTTAAAAGTGAAATACCGTAGATTGTTACAAAATCAACTTTTACTTTCAAAAATAACTTTAGAAATTGTCGAAACACCACAAAATTTATGTTTAGACCGGAAGGGTTGGTTAATGTTTTTAAAATATTAGTAAACAATTAGTACATTTTCCTAAACTTCTAATAACCCTTCCTTAACTTCAAATTTTACAACATATCCTAAAGCTGAAGGAAGGTTCCTAAATCATTTAGTACTCTTTCCAAAACATTTGATAACACAGGTTTTTTCACCCATAATACATGTAAGATATTTTATTTTCTTAAAATGTATATATATAATAGTATTCATTGAAATACTATTTTATATTTATAATGGTAACAGTTTATATATATATGTTATATCATATTTAAAATATTGAAATATAAATCAAATATTTTACGAAAAATATAATAAGGAAAAAGCATAGGCATAGGTGATAGGACAAGGAAGAAATTTGTAAAATACTTACCAAGGGAAGATGTTAGAACAGTGAAAATTTTGGATGGCAGAATCGAGGAATATAAAGAGTGACGGAAGAAAAAAAAAAAAGCAGAGAAATCAGCGGGAGAAGAAAATCGCAGAGAATATCTAATAGAAAAACTGAGAATCAGATAAATGAATAATCACAGAAATAAGAAGGAACAATGAACCCTCAGTCGGAATTTTAATTTACTGAGAAAGTAATTCCAAAATTTTTAAATGGATTGTCCAAATAAGAAATTGGAAGACTAAAATCTAAATCTCGGTCTAGTAAAATAGGTCAGTTTAAAAAGAGAAGTAAAAAAAGTGAACTAAAATGTAAAGGGGAAGTGAAGCAGTAAGTTCAAGCCAGCCTGGAGTGGACGATGGAGTTAAGCAGTAAATATTCAAACTCCGGGATGATTACAAAACTCATTCGAACTAGTAATTGACTCAATTCAATGCGTCAAACAGAAATGGCAAAATGAACTCTGGGACAAATTAAATGGAGGAAATGAGGACGTTAAACACAAACTCGGAACATCAAATAAGATGAGGAACACGAAAATAAAAACAAACAACTCGATTCTCACTACACTTGATTTACACACTATAACTATAACCTAAAGTTTCACTGTTTTTACTTTTGTAGAACACACTCGATCTGAAATACCAAACTCAGTTATTACCATATTCGAGTCTCAGTTATAAGAATCTATTACTTGTGTATTTTATGTATATATAACTAAAAATGGAAAGAAAAAAAATAAATCTTATACTGTATATCTTATACTATAATACAAACTTTATTCGAAAAACTAAATTCATAAACTTAACTTTGAATCAACATATAAGGAAAAACTATCGATTTCAAAATAAATTTATTAGTTTTCACTTCTTAATGAATACATAATGGATATCATATTACACAATTCATCTAATTCTTATATATTCAATTTTAAAAAAGTTTATATGGATAGAAAAAAACAAAAAACAATTGTTGAAGGGAAAATTAACATTTTTTTTTTTAAATAGATAATTACTTCTAGGCACACTTTTTATACTTTATGTTACAAGAAAACACACTTACATGCAAGTGGTGATTTTTTCTCACAAAATCGTTAACCCCTTCCCTTTTTTGCCCCTGGATTAACTGATCCCTTTACAGTTTCTAACTAGGCAACTAACGAGACCTGATCCCTCCTTGATTAGACTTACGTTTAAAACTTTTTCGTTGGTGAGAGAGAGAGAAATGAAGTCTTTCTCTTCTTCTTCCACTACAAGAAAACAAGCATTTTCCTACGGAAGAATTCCTTAGTATTCCGTCGGAATTAGTGTATTCCGACAGAATACCGAGGAATTCTTCCGTAGGAAAAAACTCGTCGGAATTTTGTATTTCCTCGGAATTTCTTCGGAAATTTCCGACGGAATTCCGAGGAAAACAAATTCCGAGGAAATAGCGAGGATGGACATTCGTCGGAGAGGTCGTCGGAAATTTCCGAGGGAAACCGCCGTCGGAATATTCCGAGGACGGCGTCCATCGGAAATTTCCGACGGATTCCTTTCGTCGGAATTTTCCGACGGAATGATCCGTCAGAATTTTCCGAGGAACGGTTTCCGTCGGAAAATTTCGACGACCGTTCGTCGGAATTATTTAAAATTTAATTTTAAAAAATTATTTTTTAAAAAAATAAATATTAGAAAATTAAATTTGAAAATATAAAATGAAATTCAGAAATTTTATTTGGAATATATAAAATTAAAATTCAGTACAAAGAAAAAGAAAGAATCCAAGTTTTTGAAGAAAAAAAAGCTACGGGTTTTGGGTGTTCGGGTGTTGCAGGGTCGGGAAATCGACGTTCGGGTGCAACGTCCTCATCATCTCCATCATCTGCTCGTTCAGCTTCCTCTGTGCTTCGAAGCTCGCCTGTTGAGTCGCCATATGAGTCTCCAACACAGATATGCGTAAGTCCTTGTCCTGCAACTGACCCACAAGTGCTTCGGGATCAACAAAGGGCGGGGCTGAAGGAGAAGACGTAGCCGACGAGCCAAACCCAACATTCGGCCCTTCTTCTTTGGAACCGACTGAAATAGAAAATAGGACAAATGTAAATAATAATTAAGATGAAATAAAATTTAATTAAAAAAACTTACTTTTTCAACGATTTCGTTGATCTGATCCCGAGGCAATTGGAAACCCGTCGAATCTTCGTCCTCGGTTTGAAGCTGAGACGATGCTTCTTCCAGCTGACTGTGGATGAGGTCGACGACACCCTTCACAACACCATCATCAATCTGGCCGGTGTTCTTGTTCGTATACGCCGTCTTCATTAGGGTGAAATCATCAACTGGCTCACCATCATTTGCATCCACCTTGATATCAATATAAATATTAGTAATTAGAAGAAAAAATGAGAATTTAAAATTTCAAAAATTGTAAAATAGAATAAAAAGCGAATGAAATTACCATGCGATCCCTCAGAGTGGCTTGGGACTGAGCACCCAAGTTGTGCTTGTAGACGCCCTTCCCTTTACGATCGCTCTTGCGGTTGGTGGAGTTGGTGGAAGAAATCGATTTCGTGTCATCCTTACTCCAATGCTCAATCAACTGCTGCCAGACCTCGAGGTTCATCGACTTTGGGATCTTTTAAAAAAAAAGTTTTATTAAAAAATTTTAAATTTTATAAATATGTTTTATTGTTCCTGGAAACTTTTTTAAAATCATATACACGTTTTTAATAATCAAAAAATGTTTTAATACTTATAAAAATAGTTTTAATATCAGAAAAAACGTTTTAAGAACTTGAAAAATGTTTTTTTAAAAATAGTAAAAACCTTTTTTAAAATCATATACACGTTTTTGATCGAATCAAAAAAATGTTTTAATACTTATAAAAATAGTTTTAAAATCAGGAAAAAAGTTTTAATATCAGAAAAATGATTTTTAAAATAGTAAAAACGTTTTGAAAAATCATTGAAAAACTTTTGTAAAAATCAAGAAAGGTTTTTAAAAATAGTGAAAACGATTTTAAAAATTGAAAAACGATTTTAAAAATTGAAAAACGTTTTAAAAATTGAGAAACTATTTAAAAAAAGTAAAAAACGAACTTAAAAATAAAAGAACGTTTTTAAAACTACAAATAATTGCAAAGAAAACTAAAAATAGAACCTAAAATCCGAAATTCAATCCTAAACTATCCATCTAACAATCTAAAATCCTAAACTATCCATCTAACAACCTAAAATCCGAAACTATCCACCTAAAATATGAAGTTCAAATCGACCCTTACATGATTTGAGAGAGGAAGACGGCGAGAGAGGACGGCGAGAGAGGACGGCGACAGAGGACGGCGACGATCGAACGGCAACGATCGAGGGAGGACGAGATGAGAGAGAGGATCTAGAGAGGAGGAGATGAGGTAGAGAGAGAGAAACGCGAAGATAAGGTATCCGATGGAGAAGAAGAAGAAGATTTCGTGGTAGGTTTATGTTTAATAATTCCGACGGACAAGGGTCGTCGGAATTCCGTCGGAATCATTAAATGTAAACCTAACCCGCGGATCTCGAAATAATTCAAGCGGTTTTGTTTTCCTGGGTACGTACATTCCGACGGCTATATGTTTCCTAGGAATTTCCTCGGAAAATTCCGAGGAAATACCGAGGACCAACTGTAATTCCGCGGAATTTCCTAGGAATTTTCCGAGGAAATTCCTAGGAAACATGGTTTGGGGTTTCAAATTCGGATTTTTTTTTGGGAATTTCATTTTTAATACAATTGCAATTCATACCATTGAGGATACTTTATATAGATGATCATAAACCATGAAATAACAAAATTTCAAAAATAATATTAAGTATTTCCTTTAACGTTTGTTAAAGTGTAGAAGTGTTTATCTTATGTTGTGTGATTTTTGTTCGAGCAATCGTAAAAGTGTTTGTTATTGTGTAAAACACTAAGGTTTGACTTCATAATCTAGTTAGGACACTCAATGAAGGTTATATATGTGTTATTCGATCCGCAAAACGTCGTTCTCGGTTATAAAACCCCATTTCCTAAGAATTTCCTCCGAAATTTCCTAGGAAATTCCAAAAAACATCATGTTCCTCGGAATTTCAGAGGAAATTCTGAGGAAATATGTTTTTTATGTATTGTCCTCGGAATTTCCTAGGAATTCCTAGGAAACATGGTTTGGGGTTTCAAATTTGGATTTTTTTTTCGGAATTTCATTTTTAACACAATTGCAATTCATACCATTGAGGATATTTTGTATAGATGATCATAAACCATGAAATAACAAAATTTCAAAAATAATAGTAAGTATTTCCTTTAACGTTTGTTAAAGTGTAGAAGTGTTTATCTTATGTTGTGTGATTTTTGTTCGAGCAATCGTAAAAGTGTTTGTTATTGTGTAAAACACTAAGGTTTGACTTCATAATCTAGTTAGGACACTCAATGAAGGTTATATATGTGTTATTCGATCCGCAAAACGTCGTTCTCGGTTATAAAACCCCATTTTCTAGGAATTTCCTTGGAAATTTCTGAGGAAATTCCTAGGAAATTCCAAAAAACATCATGTTCTTCGGAATCTCCTCGGAAATTTCCGAGGAAATATGTTTTTTATGTATTGTCCTCGGAATTTCCTAGGAATTTTCTGAGGAAACATGGTTAGGGGTTTCAAATTCCGATTATTTTTTTCGGAATTTCATTTTTAATACAAATGCAATTCATACCATTGAGGATACTTTGTATAGATGATCATAAACCATGAAATAACAAAATTTCAAAAATAATAGTTCCTTTAACGTTTGTTAAAGTGTAGAAGTGTTTATCTTATGTTGTGTGATTTTTGTTCGAGCAATCGTAAAAGTGTTTGTTATTGTGTAAAACACTAAGGTTTGACTTCATAATCTAGTTAGGACACTCAATGAAGGTTATATATGTGTTATTCGATCCGCAAAACGTCGTTCTCGGTTATAAAACCCCATTTCCTAGGAATTTCCTCGGAAATTTCCGAGGAAATTCCAAAAAACATCAGGTTCCTCGGAATTTCCTCGGAAATATGTTTTTTATGTATTGTCCTCAGAATTTCCTAGGAATTATTGAACTCGCCCAACGGCTGCCCCACCGGGTCTCTAACGGGTACAAACTTTCCTCGGTATCTTAGAAATATCTGTCGGTTTTTTCCCACGGACCCTGTTTCCTCGGAATTTCCTCGGAAAATTCCGAGGAACTCATTTTCCCTCGGAAAATTCCTAGGAAATGCCGAGGAACTCATTTTCCCTCGGAAAATCCGTCAGAATATCAATGTTTTCTTGTAGTGTTCTACCTCTTTTTCTTCGTATTTTTGTTTTTTAAGAAATATAAAATAATTTTGGTTGGTACATTAATTTACAATTTTGTTTTCTGCATAATATGACATCCATTTATATATAATTTTGTAACTTTTTGATAAAGCTGTGTGGACGTAAACAATTGACGTACACGAACATAGTATACTGCTGTATATGAACATACACGCAGTTGACGTACACATATCCGCTGTACAGATACATGGATGAGCAACCATGTGTATTGACTGATGCATAGATATATATGAATATATGATGTGGTAGAGGTATATAAAGATGTGGACGAAACAACGCCGTTGTAGATATGTGGCAGTGTTGCATGTACGCTTCGACATTACGGAAAAATGGAGGTACACGAACATAGACAAAGACATGGATGAGCTTCGACATTACGGACAAAACAAAATTGCAGTAAAAATGTTATGTACCAATGTAACAATGGACGTACACGGCAATGTAACAATGTGCGTACACGACAATTACACAGTCATTGATGGTGTTGTGGTACATGAATGACCACAAAAAGATGGACGTACACAAACGTAGACAAAGACGTGGATGAGCTTCAGGAGTAAGGAGAAAACAAAATTGAAGTATAAATGTTACAGAACAATGGACGTACACGACAATGTAACAAAGGGCGTACACAAAGTCTTAACTATATTACCAAACTAACAGAGTACAACATAGAAAATAAGAAAAAGGAAGAAGGACATAATGAAGAAAAAGAAACCAAATCTGAATTTCAGTACAGATTTAAACTGGTTGGTTGTTTGTTCAAAGTATTATATCTGTGTACATCCACATATGTTAAGTTTATACGTACACATGTTTTTATCAAAAAAATTACAAAACTATATATAAATGGGTGTCATATTATGCAGAAATCAAAATTATAAATTAAAGTACTAACCAAATTTATTTTATATTTCTTAAACAACATAATAAAAAGAAGAAAAAGATGTAGAAGAAGAAGAAAAAGAAGAAAAGGAATAACAAAAAGAAAAAAGAAAAAAAAAAAAAAAAATCCATGGCCTGAGGCAAAAAATGTAACTATTGACCTTTGATTACTCTTCCCATAATTAGCGAGAGCTTGAACGTAAATTCAACCCCAAAAAGTGCACCACGCACACAAGATCACTTTTTTGCACAAAAAGTACCGAAAGTACCTTATATGGTTAAGCTCTAAAAAAAACTTCGGGATTTTTCCAAATGGCCCATCCCACAATGGAATGAAAAACAGTAAATTTTACACGTCATCAAAGTCATTGATTTTGAAGGCTTAGCTATTATAACATTGATAATGTAAAATCTCAAATTCTACAATTGGACAAACTGAAAAATAATCGATAAAATATAGAAAAAATGGATACAAAAGTTTGAAAGAAGAATAGATTTGTAAAAGCCAGAACTTTTTTTTTTCAATTCTGTAAATACTTCATAGTATGATGGTTGTATGTCATTTCAAAATCTCACGCTACAACTGCAAATATTTCCATCTTTCGTCATGGAATTACCTAACCTATTGAATATTTTTCTGTGTTGTATTCTAAGAATAAAAATAAAAATAAATGAAGAGGAGTGATAGAAAAGAAAGTGCAACACATTGTTGTTTGCATTGTTCTTGAAAGGAACGAAAGAGACTAGATTTGTATATCTATAACATGGTCAACAATACTCAATTAATCTCAATTGATTTTAAGTTATTGTCATCAATTGTGGAAGTTACAAATTGATTTGTAAAAAGTCAATTATTCAATTGAAGAATCTTTTACCAATTTTATTTATTCATTGATTTGGTAAAAATTAAAATATTCAGTTTTTGACCAAAATTAAATGTATGTAATGATCAACTACACATAGAAAATAGGTTATTAGACCAAGATCTGTATATCCGAGTATTTACCTATACACCCGAACCTAAGCCTGAGTCATCTTGGTTCGGCCTGACGCTCATGATTTATTATGAGTTCATTCTTCTCTATAATTGTTTTAAGGTTTTTAACTTTATTAAGATTTCACCAGAGTATTTGTTATACCCATTGGTGTTTTTCTAGTAACAAATATAAGACAATATTCTTTTATTTAAACATATTATAATTTTGATATATGATTACATTATGTTATAGTATTCGCAGTGCGGCAGTGATGCATCCATTGTTTTCATAATTTGGTCATTCTCTCAAGAATATATCGAAAATTTTCTCAAGTTCCAACAGATATGTTTACTTTGTACTGAAAAAGCATGTCTTTCATTTATAACAGAACTTGCCAATTACATGTAACTAACCTATCATGTTTACGTCCTAACCATGTAAGAAAGTTATGCATGTTGAAAAAAATGGTAACCGAACATCAACCCTCATCATAGTTAATTAAGGTAACAAGATGACTAGAAGATCGATCGTCTCCCAAAAACGTACCCTCCAAATAAATAAGCAGAAGCCTACATTATACAGACATCACACAAGTGTATCACCAGCTCTTCACCCATAACAGAGCCAAATAAGTCATCTAGATATCAGACTCGCAACAAAGTCAACTTATATCCCATAACTTTAATTCCCTAGATTTTCTGACGTAATAGTGTACCTGTCATATTAGGAGAGTATAAAATCGTGATACACACTGCTTAGTGTTTATAATTTGAATTTTAAAAATTAACAGTATCTATACCATGATAACACCCACGTCTTAGCCAATCTCGTAAACCAATCTTTGAAAATCAAGAATTATCTTGTTACTATATGGATAATATTTGTCTTTTGGAGATGTACATAAAGATATACTTTCTCTACTAGAAAGAAAGTCTTACCACAAAGAAAAGCCAAGGCATTGAGCTACCGAGATTATTATTTATGTATAAGGTAAAGATTGCGTATCTGAGAAATATATTTACGTGAGATTGAGAAGCAAGAGATCTATATCTTAGTGTATCATAATATAATAATCTCAGCAAAACTAGCCACTGAGATCTCTCATTTGCTCAAATAAAGTAAATATTATTATCTCCACCGATTTTTTTCTTCTTCATATGATACATGATGAGAGATTCACATTCTTCTTGGAAAACTTGATTTAATATTGGAATAAGCTATGTCAATAGGTTTCTTTTTAAACATCAAAAGTTTGTCAATATAGACTCGTTCTTTGATTTTCCGTAGGTATCTGGTTCTTTGATTTACCATTTATCACCAAAAAAAAATAAAAAAATCGACGATGATGCTTCTACGAGACAATATCACTTAGGAATATAAAAACAAAGTGGAAGTTTACAAATATCAAATATATGCCTTGCTTTTATAATGTCACGTCTATAATCTAACGCGTTAAACACGCATAACCATCAGTACAAACAATAGGCTTTGGCTATGACTACGAGCCTACGAGGCATAAACGGTTGGGGGAAAACACGAAAACACGCGAATGCGCAGCGGAATAAAGTTTCCCCGCACTTGTATGAGCCTGTGAGGAAGAGACTTGAACTATGGCACAAATGATCTAAGCAAGAATCTAAATGACACACAATCTTTTTACGTGGAAAACCCTCGATGTGAGAAGGAAAAACCACGGGACCGTAGTCCACTCAAAATCCACTATATCAAAGGTATGAGTGTTACAACCACGTCCTCCCTGTTCCTACAGAACAGACCCAGAGACTAAGGCTCAAAGAGAGCAATCTCCAACAACAAGAAAGCTCAACAAGAGAGCAATACAAGCTTACAAAACTAGCAGATACAAACGACCTCAGCTCACTAGGATTCCGGCAACCAGAGAACAATCCCACCGTACAAATCCAAGATGAACAAGTCAACAACACCTCTGCCAAATTTCAGCTCAATCAGAGAAGAACTCACCGTTGGATTTCTCAAACCCTCAAGACTGCCACTGCTGAAGAACTGTAGCGACCAGCTTCACTAAAACCCCGATTCACGAGAAACCAACCGTTGAAACGACAATCCCACCGTTGAATCTCAAACCCACTGAGTCACGAAGCTTCCCACAAAATATCAGCCAGATCAGACTACTTTCGAGCCCTCGAACACAGCCCTGAAGAAACCAGACGAAAACCCTTTCTTCTCTCTTCTTTCCTCTCTTCTTCTTTCTCTCTCTCTTTTCTTTTTGTGTGTTATGTGTGTGCTGTGTCATAAAAAACAGGTCAGAGGGCTTATATAGGTCTTAGGAAAAGAACCTAATAAACCCTTATAAAAACCTTCAACACAAGACTTGAGAATTCCACACAGACTTGAGTTTCTACACAAGACTTCAGAATCAACACAAGACTTCTGATTTTCACACAAGACTTCTGATTTGGTTTTCATCTCAACCAACCCATGGTTTCCTCACACTAGGAGGAACACCAACAAACTCCCCCTCCGACTAGTTGGAGGAAACAGCCATTCCGGCTATCTCACGGCAAACCTCAAGCTTTTCCCTCGGCAATGACTTCGTCATCATATCAGCTCCATTATCATTCGTATGAACTTTTTCAAGTCCCACTTCCTTAGAAGCAATCACATCACGTATCCAATGATACCTCCTATCAATGTGCTTCGAACGTGAATGAAATGTAGAGTTCTTACCGAGACATATTGCGCTTTGACTGTCACAAAGCAACACATACTTATCCTGCTTGAAACCGATATCCTCGCAGAAGTTCTTTGTCCACAACAACTCCTTAAGAGCTTCAGTTGCAGCTATGAACTCAGCTTCAGTGGTAGAAAGTGCAACACACTTTTGCAACCTTGACTGCCATGAAACAGCTCCGCCCGCAAACGTTATCAAATAACCCGAAGTAGATTTCCTGGAGTCAACATCTCCAGACATGTCAGCATCAGTATAGCTAACAATCAATGGTTCATTACCTCCAAAGGTAAGCTTCAAACCAGAAGTCCCTCGAAGATATCTCAAAATCCACTTCACAGCATTCCAATGTTCTCTTCCAGGATTGGAATTGAACCGGCTTACTACACCAACGGCGAAAGCTAAATCCGGTCTTGTACAGACCATGGCATACATCAAACTACCCACTGCAGAAGCATATGGAACTCTTGCCATATCTTCCTTCTCTGCATATGTCTTTGGACTCTGTTTACTGCTCAATCTAATGTGTGAAGCAAGAGGAGTGCTCACCACTTTAGATTTGTCCATGTGAAACCTTTTAAGTACTTTCTCAATGTACTTCTCCTGAGACAAGTGAATCAATCTCTCAGCTCTGTCTCTCTCAATTCTTATACCAAGAATCTGTTTCACTGGACCCAAGTCTTTCATGGCAAAGGACTTGCTGAGCTGCTTCTTCAGCTCCTCAATTCTGCTCATGTCCTTGCCCACAATCAACATGTCATCAACATATAACAACAAGATGATAAAATCATCATCACCAAACACCTGAATAAATACACAATGGTCATCAGTAGTCTCCTTATAACCATGCTCCTCCATAACAGACTTAAACTTCATGTACCACTGTCTCGGTGCTTGCTTCAATCCGTAAAGGCTCTTCTTCAGGCGACAAACTAAATCCTCTTCACCCTTTTTCACAAAACCTTCCGGTTGTACCATGTAAATCTCTTCCTCCAAATCTCCATGAAGGAAAGCAGTTTTTACATCCATTTGCTCAACCTCTAGATCAAGACTTGCTGCCAGTCCAAGTACAATCCGAATGGACTGCATCTTCACAACAGGAGAAAATATTTCATCATAATCAATCCCCTTCTTTTGGCTGTATCCTTTCACAACCAATCTAGCCTTGTATCGGGGTTGCAAACTGGTATCTTCATGCTTAATTCTGAACACCCACTTATTAAGCAATGCCTTCTTGCCCTTAGGCAATTTCACTAACTCAAATGTATGGTTCTCTTCAAAAGAATTCATCTCATCACCAGCAGCACCAAGCCACTTATCTTTGTGTTCACCTTCCATAGCTTCATCAAAGCTTTCAGGCTCTCCCCCATCAGTAAGTAACACATACTCACTAGGATCATACCTTGTCGACGGTTTTAGACCTCTCTCAGATCTTCTAACAATAGGAGGGTTCTCAGTAGTTGGTGTCTCACCATGATCGTCACCATGATCACAATACCATCTTCATGTGCGGGAGCATCTGCACTGGGTGTATCATCTTGAACCTCATCCTCGACCTGACCGTGGACAGATGTAGAAGGACTAGCCTCTAAATCAATCAAACTCTCATTACTCTGAGTTGGTTTTCCGGACTTGTCAATGTCCTTAATTGTTTGATCTTCCATGAACAAAACATCTCTGCTCCTTATGAGCTTCTTATCAACAGGATCATAAAATCTGTATCCGAACTCATCCTGACCATAACCAATGAACACACACTGTCGCGACTTCATCTCAAGCTTCGATCTCTCATCCTTGGGAATATGAACAAATGCCTTACACCCAAAGACCCTCAAATGACCATAAGAAATCCTTACCGGTCCAAACTCTCTCTGGAACATCACCCTCCAATGGAGCACTTGGTGACAAATTCAGCACATGAACAACTGTGCTCAAAGCCTCACCCCAGAAAGTCATCGATAAGCCTGATTGTGAAATCAAACATCTCATCCTCTCGACAATAGTCCTGTTCATCCTCTCAGCCAACCCATTCAACTGTGGAGTCTTAGGCGGCGTGAACTGATGCCTAATACCATGCTCTTTGCAATAAGCATCAAATGGTCCAGAATACTCACCACCATTATCACTGCGGATACACTTCAACTTCTTTCCCGTTTGTCTCTCAACCAATGCCACAAAATGCTTGAAATATCCCAGAACCTGATCTTTAGTCTTCATAGTGAAAACCCATGACTTCCTAGAATGGTCATCAATGAATGTGACAAAATATGATGCACCACCAAGAGATTTTGTCTTCATTGGACCACACACATCTGAATGCACCAAATCAAGTACCTCAGATTTTCTAGAAGGTGCAGAAGACTTGAAAGAAACTCTGTGTTGTTTTCCATGCAAACAATGTGCACACTTAGGCAAGTGCAAACCAGAGATTCCTGGAATGACCTCCTTCTTTGACAACACAGACATACCCTTCTCACTCATGTGACCGAGTCTCTTATGCCATAGCTCCATGGCATCAACATTCTCCACTGCATTAACAGCATCTTTGGAGACCTTAGCCTGCATCAAATAGAAAGATGAAAGCTTCTCACCTCGAGCCACACAACCGGAACCACGTGAAAGCTTCCATTTACCACCACCGTGTAAACTGTAGAAACCCTCATCATCAAGTCTTCCAGTAGATATCAAATTCATCCTCAAGTCTGGAACATGCTTAACATCCTTAAGCATCAACCTAGTCCCAAGACTAGTCTCCAAGCAAATATCACCAATGCCAACAACCTGAGCCAAACCATCATTACCCATCTTTACAGAGCCATACTTACCTAGAGTATAGGTAGAGAACAAATCCTGTTGTGATGTAGCATGAGTGGTAGCTCCACTGTCAATCACCCAACTGGTGTCTTGGCATACATTAATGGCATTATCCTCAAGAAGAATGAGAAACTCATCTTGGGTGACTGTCACCCGATCTACTTCTTCTTGCTTTCCTTGCTGCTTGTCTTTCTTCAACTTCCAGCAATCTTTCTTCATGTGCCCTTTCTTATGACAGAAGTAGCACTCCATATTAGCAAATTTATTAGACTTGCTCCTGCTCCTGTTCTTTTCCTTCTTGGATTCTCTATGTGAACTTCTCCCCCTTGACTCAGTAACCAAAACATCTGAACGTGAGGAACTAGCATTTGACTGCCTTCTTGTCTCCTCATTCAACACACTGTTCTTCACTGAATCCATCGAAATGACACCTTCCGACGCGGAGTTACACAGAGACATTATGAATACCTCCCAAGAATCTGGTAATGTACCAAGAAGCCACAAACCGTGAATCTTCATCAAAACTGATGCCCATATCAGACAACTTGTTGAGCAATCCCTGAAACGCATTTAAGTGATCTGTCATCGGAGTTCCATCCTGATACCTCAACTTAATCAACTTCTTGATCATAAGCATCTTGTTATTCCCGGTCTTCCGAGCATATAACTGCTCCAGCTTCAACCACAAAGAACGAGCATTAACCTCATTTTCAATATGATGCAACACATTATCATCTATCCACTGCCTTATCAAACCACACACTCGGCGATGCAGCAACTTCCATTCATCCTCATTCTTATTATCAGGTTTCTCCTCCTGAAATACTGGTAGATGAAATTCTTTAACAAAGAGCAGATCCTCCATCTTGCCCTTCCATAGATGATAATTGTTGTTACCATTCAAGCTTATCATTCTGCCCATATTCTCCATCTTTTCCATCACTCACACAAGCAAACCAATAACCCAAAGCTCACAACCTTAAGCTCTGATACCACTCTGTTGGGGAAAACACGAAAACACGCGAATGCGCAGCGGAATAAAGTTTCCCCGCACTTGTATGAGCCTGTGAGGAAGAGACTTGAACTATGGCACAAATGATCTAAGCAAGAATCTAAATGACACACAATCTTTTTACGTGGAAAACCTCCTCGATGTGAGAAGGAAAAACCACGGGACCGTAGTCCACTCAAAATCCACTATATCAAAGGTATGAGTGTTACAACCACGTCCTCCCTGTTCCTACAGAACAGACCCAGAGACTAAGACTCAAAGAGAGCAATCTCCACACAAGAGAGCTCAACAAGAGAGCAATACAAGCTTACAAAACTAGCAGATACAAACGACCTCAGCTCACTAGGATTCCGGAAACCAGAGAACAATCCCACCGTACAAATCCAAGATGAACAAGTCAACAACACCTCTGCCAAATTTCAGCTCAATCAGAGAAGAACTCACCGTTGGATTTCTCAAACCCTCAAGACTGCCACTGCTGAAGAACTGTAGCGACCAGCTTCACTAAAACCCCGATTCACGAGAAACCAACCGTTGAAACGACAATCCCCCCGTTGAATCTCAAACCCACTGAGTCACGAAGCTTCCCACAAAATATCAGCCAGATCAGACTACTTTCGAGCCCTCGAACACAGCCCTGAAGAAACCAGACGAAAACCCTTTCTTCTCTCTTCTTTCCTCTCTTCTTCTTTCTCTCTCTCTTTTCTTTTTGTGTGTTATGTGTGTGGCTGTGTCATAAAAAACAGGTCAGAGGGCTTATATAGGTCTTAGGAAAAGAACCTAATAAACCCTTATAAAAACCTTCAACACAAGACTTGAGAATTCCACACAAGACTTGAGTTTCTACACAAGACTTCAGAATCAACACAAGACTTCTGATTTTCACACAAGACTTCTGATTTGGTTTTCATCTCAACCAAACCCATGGTTTCCTCACACTAGGAGGAACACCAACAAAACGCATCAAACGAGATAGTGTTGTAACTTTTTTTTGTCTCGTGGAGAAATTACTGGCAGCCATTGAAAGACACATGCAAGAAAAAATCCAAATTTTTTGGATAATGATGAGTTCCAACAAGTTTGGAGATTAATGGGCATGAAAGGATGCATAAGATGAACATGACTGCATTAATCGTTAAGCTCATATAATCACCTGAAACTTAGAAACCAATTGGAGAAACTTATGCTTGTTTATAAACTATGTTAAATACAACTCCACTTTTGTTGTGGGACATTGTAGAAGCTTCTTTGTGTGTGTGTTTTTTCTTTTAGGATTTCGTTTAAGGGTTCCTAAAGTGGTTCAATTAAGGTAAGGGAAGTTGAAGCTTTGATAGTAACTTGGTGTCGAACAGTCGAATAGAGTAATTTCTAGACATCCAGTGGGAAATGATTCTTGTAGTTCTTCTAACTCGAGAATGGCAGCCGGAGATGGCTTATGTGGCTGCTCGAAGAGGTTCCTGTATCGCCGGTTGTAGCATAGTCTGTTGAAGCAATTCCGTTTTTGTGTTAGTCTTCGAAGAAGTTGAAGTGTTGTGGCTTGCAAGATTTGAGAACTTTGTTCTATCTAACTCCACTTTTGATGTGAGACATGGTAACATCTCTCATAAAGTTGCTATATAGATACTTGAATTGAATGTTAAGTTTATTACTAGCGAAATTGATTCATTAATTTATCTTTATTATTCAACCACATGTCTTTACTGAAGGTTATATACTGGCCGTACATTAAAGTGTCCATATTTGTATATGTATTTCTGTACGGTCGTATTTGATTGATGTATAGAAAGTTCGATCCTGACCGTCATTAAGGGGACAACATAAACATATTAAAAAGAAAACCTACGATTTGAGGATCTATCAAATTCGGGACATGATTAGACAAGACAATTCATAAAAAGCCTATGTTTCCTTTCATAAAAGGCTCAATCTTTACCTCAAGATATACCTTACGCTACAGGTCATAGGCATGAGAATATATACCAAAATTTAGTAGACATACAAAAAGTCTGATGATAAACCGTAGGTTTGTGTGTAAACCGGTTCTGTCTATAGCTTGATTCTACTGTGATGAGCTTAACTTGAAGCAGACCCTAAACTCAGTTCCAATTTAGCCACAAAGACAAAAAAGAAAATGGAACTCAGTTGAACCGGTTCTGTCCTCTAAACTTCTGATGTTCACATTTGTTTCTTTTGTTTATCCGCGGACCTGAAATGACTGGACAAAGTCCACTGCGTATAGTTGGTGTGAATGGCAAACACTATGAAGTAGGAGAAACAGAGAATCATGATTAGTGCTTCGAATAGGAAAGGGTACTTTTGAGGAGGTTGAATGGTGAGGTAAAGGACATGAAGAAGTAACGAGATGAAGAAATGGGTTCTGAGTAAGAAAACATAACCCGGAAAGTTTGTAAAAGAGAACGATGAAGCTTTAGTTTTCTGTGTAGTAATGTGATTCCCTGGTGAATGAAAGATGAAGGTGAAGAGCAAATGAAATGTTAAGTAAGGAAGCAAGAGCTTGTCACGGCAAAGAAGAGGGAACATCGAGAAGAGAGCGTAATAGGTTAAATGATTGAAGTGGTCAGGGATTTTGAGAGCTAATAGTGTTGCAGAGAGAAAAGGCATCAGGATTGATTTCTCATGCACTGCAAATCCAAAAACACATTCGACAAAAAAAAAATAAAAAAAAATAGAATGTTAGATACTTAAAAGGGTGAGGAGATTGAAGATCAAGATGAAATATATATTACCTTGGAAGGAAAACAAGTAGAAAGCCATTGAACTGTTGAGCAAGCCATATAGGAAACCTTCATTGCTTGGTGACAAGATTTGCTGAACCATTGAAGGGAGAGAAGTTAGTACAGTTGCAGCTAAGCTTATGGACTTGAGGGAAGGTGTTGTGAATAGCTTTTTCCATTTTATAAGAATGGAAGTGGTGCACCAGAAATTTGCTACGTAATCCTCGTATATCCCCCTCTCGAATGGAGCAAGACGGGAGAGAACCTGCGTGATCAACAGTTTGATTCACATTAACGAGCAAGAAAAACGAATGAGACCAATCAGCTATGTGCAATTTACATCAGAGGAAGAGACAAAAGTAGTTTTCTTTTACCATTAAGAAGTCGTCCAAAGAATGCAAATACGGCCACCAAACAATAACAAATGTCACAATGACTGCAACTCCAAGCTTCAGCACAGAAAGTATTGGGCTTTTCCGTCTTAGGCATTTACCCAGTAGTTGGCTGAAGAAAGCAGGAGCAAAGTATGCACTCATCTGCAACATTCGACAAAGTGAGACAGAACAACCAAAGATCACATACTATCGAAAACCACTTAAGGTTAACAATGTTATGTTGTATTGTCTAAAACGTGCAAAGATGAGCATTATGAATGGCAATAAGCACTACACTACCACCTCAACAAATTAGACATTTTGACGTCATGGTTGTAAACTGAAACTATCTACTTTTCAGCATAAGAGATTTCGTAGAAGCCATAACGTGTGAGAACAAGTACAATAACACCGTAATAACAACGTTACCTGTTTATGGCTAAGAGCTAGACTGAACAAAACACAAGTGAGAACCTCACTCCCGCAGAGCACAGCAGCAATAGCACCCAATGTAAGTCCCAAGCTGATACAATTGTACTGAAAACAAACAATCCTCTCTAATGAGAATGTGGTACCAAAATCGCAACACCAATACAGACAAGAGCACAAACCTGAAAATGACCGTGATCAATGAGGATCAAACAAGGGTTCAACAGAATCATAGCAATATGCCACGCCACTTCACTCTTACCGCTCCTAGTTCGATCCCTATGGTACACCAACACGAAGAAGAGAGCAGCCGGGAAGAATATGAGAAGATCAGACGATAAAACAGTCCATCTCATCAGTAACTTTCTGCACAAAAGAAACACACAAGAATCAACACATGAACGAAAGTACGAAACTTCAAGAAAGGTTTAATCTTTAGATCTTACCCAAGATAAGACTCGTGACCACGAGAGGTGAGAAGAGAGACGGACTCAGGGTTGAACATTCGGAGGAAGATTCCATGGATGTAACTCTGGTAAGCAGTCAAAGGAGGATAGTCGAGTCCCCAGTAAGTGAGATCGTTGGAAGTGCCGTTTCTGTACCAATCGGTGGCAGGGAGATTCGTGGTTATCTCCATCCAGTGTCTCTGAGCTTCGAAGTCTCCGAATTTCGGTGGAGTTCCGGCGCCAGAGTACGGGAACGTCGACACGGCGGATCGGATCAGTAATGCGAAGAGGGAGATGCAGAGGAAAGAAGCGGTGGTTCCTTTGTGTGATAGCCATTGCCATGTGTCGATCGGAGCTTCGGGATGCGCCGACAACGGAGCGGTGATGTTGTTGTCGGAAAGTTTCACGGGCTTCTTCTTCCGCATCTTTGGTTTGTTTTGGTCTCCGGCGAAATCGAGCCTTTGGTTTTGGATCCGATCGGGTTTTTGAATTTGATCAGTCGAGTTAAGCCCGGTCCAAAGAGATTGGACGTTAGGAAATCAATAAATTCATTATAAATTAATAATCACCATGAACTAATATTTTCTCATCTAAATTAAATAATAAGATGTTGACAAAAAATACATTTAAATAAAATATTATTTTTCATAATTTTATATAAATATATAATCCCATAAATATTATAAATTTTATATAAACATATATAAACTATTCTATTATTTGTTTTTTCTAAATAATAAAACTATAAAATATTAATATTAATCTATCACACCATATAATCAGATGATGTACCCCAATTTTAAGGAATCTCTAATATTTTAACATTTTATCAAATTAAATTATTAATTATAATTTATATTCATCAGATTACAAGATTTAGTACAAATTTGATTAAATCAATAAAATCCAATTAAGTCATTCTTAAATTTAGTTTCAAATTCTATATATTAACAAATATATGTAGTTAATTTATGTTTGATTATAAAAATATTATTTATGTATTTATTTAAATTTTTTTTCCAAAATGATCATAAAAATCAATTATACCAACTGAAAGCTATAATATTTTTCTACTTTGATATAAGTCTTTATTATAGTTAATACTAGATTATAACCCGAGCCCGGCTCGGGTATTATATATTCATAAAATCATTCTATAATATATTTAAACTAAATTATTATTTATAAAATAATAGTTAATTTATGATATAATGTTTTTAAAATATTTATATGCAATAAGGCAATTTTAATTTAAAGAAAAACAAAAACGACATCGTATTGGGGTATGACGGCTACATCAGACGGAATTTAACGCTTAGTCAGTGGAGATAACGGTGTGTCCAAAATTACGTAGTCAACGAAAAGTTCGGTTTTTTTATAAAGTTAAAAAATGTTGGTGATTGTTTTCTAGAAAGAGGAAGTTTGTAATTACGAAATTCGAAAAGTTGAGAATATATATATCAGTTTCCCCAAATAAATTTAATAACTATGTGATATGATATATTTTATAAATGTTAAGAAGGAAAATAGGAAATCATGGGTAAATTTCGAAACTTGTTATAAAAGCATATCATGTTTCGTGAAGATCTCAATTTTTTTTCCTGCAAGTATATTTAAAACTTTGAAGAGAAGCGTAAATATATTTTGTAATAAGCTAGAATCATTTTTGGTCTGCAAAAAGAGATGGGAGGAAATAGGCTACGAATTTCCAATGGGCTTATAGTATATTATATCTCTTAATGGGCTAATAAATTTCTAATGAGTTAATAATTTTTAATGACATGGCTGAATATAATTATTTCATTGGTTACTTTCTCCTTAAATTGCTCACAGTGAGACACGTGGCAGAAATCTCTCTTGGTGTCTTCTCAATTAATATACAGGGATATGTAGCTAAATTTATATGATGGCAATGCTTATCTTTGCAAAAATTTAAATAGATTATTCTAGACAATTACCTTTAAAAAAAAACATTTTATGGATATGTTGAGATTTACGATACGTGGTTTTGTTGTTTTTCTATTTTGCGGACCAAAACAAAAACAAAAAGTAAAAATTAACCTTTTTGAGTAAATATCGCTTGCCAATATCTAAAAAATTCCAAACCCAAGCAGTAATTCAGTTGATTCTGGGAGGAGGCTATAATCACCTGTACACATCTCCACCTCATCCCACGCTTCCGTATTCATCCAACGGCTTAGAAATCATGATTGTCTCTGAATCTCCACACTATCACCTTCACCACACCAAAGTTAGTATAGGCTTGCGTGTAGGAGATCAGTCATTACATATTGTTAGTTTGTGTTGATATATAAGCGGACTCAAGACCCCAAAAGCGGTCTCTCTCTATACTTTGCTTCTCTCTCTAAACTTTTTTTTTTTCTTTCTCTTCTCTCAAGTTTTCTCCTAAACGATGAAGATTTTCGTGAAGACTCTCAAGGGGACGAACTTCGAGATCGAAGTAAACCCGACGGAGACGGTAAAACCTAATCCCAGAATCCGAATCTCCTCTCTGTTCTATCGCGTTTAACTGTTTATTAGGTCTGATTTGGTTCACGTAATCTGTGGGTTTTGAAAGATATTCTTCTACCTCTGAGGAAAATTGGGTTTGAAATAGTGAAATCTCGCGACGCTCTGATTTGCAAATTCCGCGTTTCGTTTGTAACTTGTGACGATTCGTGGTTATCGTCTATGTCTACCGATTGGAATTCGAAATTAGGGTTTCTTTGTGAGTCTGTAGGTTTAGTGATAGTATAGGCTTTGGGTTAACTCTTGGACTCTTTGAGAGTGTATAGTATCTCTTGTTCATGAATCGGACTATTTACTTGAATCTAAGTTTGGTTCTTGAAGATTATGTTAATACGTGTGAGTGGATGTTTCATATATCATTGAGAAGTATGTTAACAGTTTTTGGGTGGTCGCAGATCTCTGAAACTAAAAAAAATATAGAAACTCTTCATGGCGCGCACTACCCAGCTGCTCAGCAGATGCTGATTCACCAAGGGAAAGTTCTCAAGGATGAGACTACATTGGAAGAGAACAACGTTGTTGAGAACAGTTTCATTGTTATCATGTTGTCTAAGGTGTGATGTTTCTTTCATTTTTGGATGTTTTTGTGTCCATTGATGTTAAACCTTTATTGATGAAAATATGATTTATAGGCCAAGGTTCCTTCAAGTGGGGCATCTACTGCATCTGCACCTGCACCAGCACCAGTACCTCAGGTGAATAAAGTGTTTATGTGTTTGGCTATGGTTTACTTAACTGAAAGAAACAAGGTAGCGAATCTAGATCTCCCATTTAGTTTGTCTAATGGAGTTTGCTTTGTTTTTTTTTAGACTCAGCCTGCACAGGCAGTACCTGCACCTCAGGTTTCTGCTCCAGCTGTCTCAGTGTGAGTTCCTCTCGCGTTAATTAGGAAGAGAAAGTGTCTGGTTCTTCTGCTGATGTAAATTATATGCCCGCTTTGCTAATTTGTTGTACTTTTTCTTGCGTTTTATAGTCCAGAGCCTACAAGTGTAGCTGCAACCGTTGCAGCACCTACTGCTGCTGCTGCTGCTTCGTAAGTACTTATCAGATCTGCAATGTATTCATTTTCGAATTTCTATATTTTATTGTAAGATTATGAAATATTTTTTTTTTTGTTTTTTGGGTTGAAACAGGACCCAAACAGATGTTTACGGTCAAGCAGCGTCAAACCTTGTTGCTGGGAATAACTTAGAGTCCACTATTCAGCAAATTCTCGACATGGGTGGGGGTAGTTGGGACCGTGACACTGTTTTGCGAGCCCTGAGAGCTGCCTTCAACAACCCTGAAAGAGCTGTCGAATATCTCTACTCAGTATGTTTCATTCCGCTTCTTGATTTTATCATCTCAAAACTGATCCTTTTGGTCTGTCTATTGAACTTTTGTATGATGCATTTCAGGGAATCCCTGCTCAAGCTGAAATCCCGCCAGCCGCTCAAGCCCCAGCTACTGGTGGACAAGCTGCAAACCCTCTAGCACAGCCCCAACAAGAAGCTGCTCCAGTGCCTGCAACTGGTGGCCCAAACGCGAATCCGTTAAACCTGTTTCCCCAGGTAGGGTTTTTGTTCAATCCTCAAAGTAGCCTATAGTTTTGACCTATTCCATGTTATATGACATCAACTCTTATCTGCATTCACTCAGGGCATGCCTGCTGCAGACGCTGGTGCTGGAGCTGGGAATCTTGATTTCCTGCGTAACAGTCAACAGGTATCTCGACTTTCTTCTCCATTATGAGTAAAGTAATTCTCAATTCGTTCCTCTTTGTGATAAGTCCAATTCTTTTGCCCAATTCTTCAGTTCCAAGCCTTGCGAGCTATGGTACAAGCGAACCCACAAATTCTACAGGTACATTTTGTTCACTTCCTCCTCGTTGGTTTTGATATCCACACAAACCATTCTTACGCTTATTATGTTTTGTTCTGCAGCCTATGCTTCAAGAGCTCGGTAAACAAAACCCGCAGCTTGTGCGACTAATCCAAGAGCACCAGGCCGACTTCCTACGCTTGATAAACGAGCCCGTCGAGGGAGAAGAGTGAGTTTATTATATATCATCACTCTCCTCTACACTTTCATCTTATCCCAAAGCTGATAATTTCATTTTCTCACCAATACCAACCAGGAACGTCATGGAACAGTTGGAAGCAGCAATGCCACAAGCTGTTACCGTCACACCTGAAGAGCGTGAAGCCATTGAACGGGTTTGTTCATCTTTTAGACAATCTAATACTCTACTCGTGTCTTGTATTGGAACATTGGTTTTGATGTTTGTTGTTTGGGTGCGCACAGCTTGAAGCGATGGGGTTTGATCGTGCGATGGTCTTAGAAGTGTTCTTTGCGTGTAACAAGGATGAAGAACTTGCAGCTAACTATCTTCTAGATCACATGCACGAGTTTGAGGAACAATAATGGAAAGAAGAAACAAGACCAAATCCATTCCTCCCTTCCTCTTAAACTCAGAGACCCATCTTTCTGTTTTTTTTTTTTTTCTTCTTCTTTTTTTTTCTTTCTCATTTACTTTTTTATGATAATCTCTCTTCTCCAGTGCATTTGACAAGTTTCATGTTTATGTTCATGGGAGTTGATGTGTTATGTTACATTTTAAAAACTTATCATAGCTTATCTGGTTTGATGATGTTCCTCTTTTAGGAACCTCTCTATTGGATTTTAGTTGCACCGTTTATTACGATCATCAGTGGATAATTTGGTCTAGGGCCTGTTGGTTTTTCTATCTAGACGCTGCATTTATTTTATATCTAACATTATATGCAAGTTTCAGATGCAGTATTTAGATATTGTTCGTTTTTTAAGCTAGCATTTATATCTAGGATGCAATATTGTTTGTTTTTGAATCTGATTGCAAAAGATCATTTATGACAAAAAGAATTGTTTTAATTATTTATTTATTTAGTTAATCCAAAAAAAATAAACAACTTTTTAAAATATAGATATCAAACGCACGCGGATTTGCGGTTTGGACGGAGAAACGCGGATTTGCGGTTTGGACGGAGAAACGCGGATTTGCGGTTTGAAAGGAGAAACGCGGATTTGCGGTTTGAAAGGAAAAACGCGGATTTATGATGCGGTTTTGGCGGGAAAACTTGGATTAACGGCTTTGGCAAAAAAATGCGGATTTGCAGTTTAGACAGGAAAACGCGGATTTGCGGTTTTGGCGGAAAAACTCGGATTAGCGGTTTTGGTAGGAAAACGAGGATTTGCGGTTTTGGCGGAAAAACTCGGATTTGCGATTTTGGAAAGGAAAACTGGGATTTGCGGTTTTGGCGGAAAAACTCGGATTTGTGATTTTGGAAGGGAAAACGCGGATTCCCACCAAAACCGTTAACCAATATTTTCCCGTCAAAACCGCAAATCCGCGTTTTTTCCCAAAACCGCAAATTCGCTTTTTCCCACCAAAACCGTAAATCCGAGTTTTCCCGCCAAAACCGTAAATCCGCGTTTTCTCTTCCATAATCGCAAATCCAAGTTTGCCCGCCAAAACCGCAAATCCGCGTTTTCCTCCCAGAACCGCAAATCCGCGTTTTCCCGCCAAAACCGCAAATCCGAGTTTTTCCGCCAAAACCCCAAATCCGCGTTTTCCTGTCCAAACCGTAAATCCGCATTTTTTCGCCAAAGCCGCTAATCCAAGTTTTTCCGCCAAAACCGCAAATCCGAGTTTTTCCGCCAAAATAGCAAATCCGCATTTTCTCGCCAAAACTGCAAATCCGAGTTTTCTCGCCCAAACCGCAAATCCGAATTTTTCCGCCAAATCAGCAAATCCGTATTTTTCCGCCAAATCAGCGTTTTTCCACCAAACCGCAAATCCGCGTTTTACAAATTATTAGTTAATAAAAATAATAAGCATAAGTTTAATAAAAATATTTTACTCTTTTGGTTTTTGAGATGCAAATGCAACATCCTAACTCTACTTTTTTAGCATCTCAAGTAACTAGATATTTTAGATTTTTTTAGATTTTGCATTCAGATGCCATATGTAGATATTAATTTTTATATGGAAAAATGAACTGTATCTAGATGCCTGCAGCCAGATATTGCATCTAGCTAAAGAAACGAACATACACTTAGTAAAAAACTGGGTTATTGGATTTGTTGAGGAGAGGAGAGGAAGGGAAGTGAATCGAAGTGACCGTAAGAGTAGCTTTTTCGGTCCGGTTCAGACGACAGACTATATACGGTTTTTAGTATCGTATAAATGAATTCGAACTAGAATCGAATTCAGTTTGGTTTTGTATTAAGGGTTAACCGAAATCGAATTTAGTGCAACTAAGTTAAATAAATAAACCAAAATTCACCAAATGTCGAATTTAGTAAAACACAGTCTCAAGATAAAAGGAAAGACAAAAATCGTATTGGTTTATTTGTATATACATGTGAATTTTATTGGTTAGCAAGAAATGCATCTTCGACCAAAATGCATTGTGAATCTTATTTTTTTACTATTTTTAGAAGATGACGCACATAACTGTTTGTGTAATAATTTACGTTTTGTAGTTTTGTATGACTTTAACATTGTAACTTTTATATAATGAAATGTTTTAGCCGTAAAAAAAAAGGTAAAAAAGAGAGTAAAAGTTTAGTTTTTCAGTTAGTTAAAAATATTTGAGAACTGTTTGGATGATCAATATGTTTCAAGATGTTTATTTTTTTCTTTTCTAAATGCACAAATGTTACACAAAAGCTTGAGATTTCAACATTATTGCATCAAAATTGTTGATGAAACAACAACAAAAAAAAAAAACAAAGAGATATACAAACCAAAATGTGTGAAAATAGTTTTTCTTTTCATTTTGCTATACCCCAAACGAAATAACTCTCCTCATTGACCCAATATTCAAATTTAACGTTCTACAGTTGCTCACACACACACCCAAAAGTTGTATTATACAACAGTTGATCTTTTGATGATACACTAGATGAGAGAGTAGACAACATCATCGTACGTAGGGAAGTCCAACGGTCCATCGCCAAGGAGTAGCACAGAAGTCACGAGAACCGCGACAAAGACTATGAACACAAGAAACGATTTACAGGGATCAGCACTGTTCTGTTTCTCCCGACCAACAGTCACAGTCCCTTCTTGTCTTTCACTTCCTCTCCCAAGTTGAAGCACAGGACAAGTGAAGAATCCGTACACAATCCCAGATACTAGTGCTCCAAGATTTGTCCTGCCATGCAAAGACTCACATGTCAGAAGCAAAACAAAGCATCCTCGATAAGATGTTTTAGCCGAGATCTGCTTGTAGCTTTACTAGCTCAGCAACACATGAGAGCCATACACACTGCGAAGAGACAATAAGCAAACGAATATTGGCCAAACTTACCAGTCATCTATTGGACCGAAATGGCTTAATATGAGACCAAGTCCTGTCATTACAATGGCCTTCTGAAATAAATCCTCGTATTCATCTGTTTTGATCATCTCTTTGTTCTGGGATTGGTCAACAAGCCAAGCTCCTATTAACGCAAATGCTGGTCCCTGCATCAATCAGTTTACATGAGACAACACTTCGAGATTTAACAACGGTGTAATTCGGTGGAAGAAATCAGTTTAACTTACAGTTCCTCCTACTGTAGGATCGGGTGTGTGAAGAAAGCTCATGAAATTACCAGAGACTCCTCCGAGAATGTATATGAGACAAAACGTGAATATCCCATAGTCACGGCACACTTTTGGTCCAAAAGTAAGCAGAGCCCATGAGCTAAGTGCTACATGAGGAATCCCAGAGTGCTGTATACGTCAAAATGAGTGTGTTTCAGAGACAAAAATGGGGAAACATTACATGAAACCAAGCAATCAAGAGTGCTGAGCTAAAGCATTATAAACATATGATTTTGACAATATTGTTGTCGGATATTTTTTTTAAAAATCTCCCCGGCTGTTTTGGTCAAGTGTGTTCTTGAAAACAGTAAAAGAAAAGGAGAACAGACCCAATTTGTTGGTCTTGTACCAGAAACATGGGTGTGACCAGCCTCCACCATTCGCCAGCCAGGATTAGATCGTTTATCTTTGCTCCATACAACAGCGGAAGTGACAAGAGTCCCATATCGTTATTCCTCACTGGAGCCGCCGCTTCAAACAGACACACTCCGACGTTTATGGATGCTAATATGCTCCTGCATTAACAATGGAGACCCACAACAAAAAAAGGGTTTCTTAAGCATCAGTAAGAACATGTGTTACACACTTACACATCTAAGAAGAACAAGAGGTGATTAAGAAGAGTCCTTACACAGCATAGAAGTTCAACGTATCTTCTCCTTGATCATCATCATCGAGCTGCTGAAAAGGACTATTATTATTACTTCTGAAATCAGAATTTCTCAATCTGCTTGCTACTGAACCGCCTTCTTGTTTTACCATCGCATCTAAGGATCAAAGAAACAGCCAAGTAAGTGACTATTAACAAGAGAAAGACCAAGCAACAAAACACTTGTTTCAAGAAGATCATACCTTTTTGTTGTTTGTCAAGATACGCACTCAAAGATTCTAACTCTTCCTCTGCACTGAGTTCAGCTTTCCGATCGATTTCATCTCCTGTTGAGATAGAAGGCTTCTCATCGTCGCTTTGAAGTTTCCCAAAGTAAGAATCCAACAGTTTAAGTCTCTTCTTGATAACCTTGGTCTCTGATGACGCCCTAACCAAGCAAAGCTTTCCTCTTGATGAAAGACAATACGGGATCGAACTTATATAACTTTTGACCCTACAATCCCTCCCAATAGCGTTTGCTCTCTGTTTCAGACCACTAATGCTACTGCTAGTAACCTCTGCCTTCATCAACACGTCGAAAGCCGGACACGGGAAGGTCCTGCCAGACGAAAAACGTCTTGAACCATTCGAATCAAACAACACTTCTCCTCTGCTTTGACGAGTCGAAGCTCCGTGCTGAAAGACATGATCTTTGCAAGGGAATTCATGGTGACGAGGAAACAACGCCATTAATAAAAGCTCCAAATCTCTGCATGAAGAACAACATGTCATCATCACATCTCTTCATTCACCAAATCCCAAAAGAGAACTAAGATGTTTTAGAATCACTTGTAGAGAACTTTTGACAAAAGTTTGAATTTTTACTTTTGTCACTAAAAGACCAGATTCAAGAAAGGCTTCTGATAAGTAATCTCAGTGGAGCATTTAATCAAACAACAAAAGGTCATCACTTTTGTATTAATAAGGTATGGTTCGAGGGAAATTCACCAAAACCAGCTCTTAAAATTGAAATTCAAACTCTTCTCTCTCACCGTTTCCGACAGATTATTAAAGATTACAAAGGAACCATCGAGTACAAATGGGAAGAATCACAATCAGAATCAAACTCAGAATCCGAGAAAGTTACTGCCTTTACCTTGGAAGAAGAAACCTGATCCTATCTATCTTTGCGCCTTGCTGAGACCGTAAGGTGAAGATTGTGGCTGCGAGGAGGATGATAAGTGAGTGTCTTAGGAAATGAAAATTACGTTTTTGGAAGAGAACCTAAAAAGAAAGAGACAAACAAAAAAACAAATATTTTAATTAATGGTTTTAAAGCTTCTTCCGCTTTTTTAGATATTTTAATGGTTTGAACGACTCACATGTCACGCGTCACAAGTACAAAAATATCAGATTTTGGTTCTTTTTGTATATATTTTAACTATATACATATCCCAAATGTATTTGATTCTTTTTGTTTCTTTTTACTATAATCAGAAATTTTCTGACAGAAATCTAGATTATTGTCTGAAGCCTTTTTAAAGAAGGGATCAGTTACTATTCACCAAAAAAAAGAAGGGATCAGTTACTGGAGTATTTTATTTTCTTAAATCACCTCATGGGCAAATTATGTGGGATCCAAAATCTGATATTTTGATCCACTTTAGAAATTCGAATATTTAAAATGTGAGGATACGATATTCGGATTTAGATAGTAAAGTTTTCCGAAGACAAATATTAAAATTTTAAGGAATATACTATATAATGTTTATTTCAGTATGAATGAATTTCAATTATAATAAAGCTTAATAATAATTTTAAAAGTTTTAAAATTACTTAACACATAAATCTATTTAGTTGGCAAAATATCTTTTTAAAAAATTTCGAGTTCAACTCTAATTTTTTTCTTTTCTTTTTGTCAATAATTTCTAAAAGCTATATATAAAATTGTCAAATTAATATGTTAATTTTGGTAGAAATGAAATAACTTTACATCACTTTTATTATTTTATCTTTCATTTTTTCATTAAAAATGTGATAATTTTGAATTTAAGATTTTTGTCCCAAATCAGATTAGGATATCCAGTTTAAAAAAAAAAGATCTAGATTTAGGTACCAAAATTATAGATCAAAAGATTTGTAAGATCCTAATAATCCACAAATTCTGGATATATAATTCATACCCATTTTTATACACTTATATTTTTTTTTCAAATAGTTGTAGTAAATTGATCGTATAATTAAGAGAAAAGAATTACAAATAAAATATTCAGATTTCTAATGCGAGTTTTTTTTTTTGGTCTAAAATTCTAATGCGAGTTAATAATAGTCAAACTAGTTATTAAAATAATTTGTGTGCAGTTTTGTGCCAATATTTTTTATTTTAATTTGTGTGCTTGTCGGAAATTTTTTTGTGTACATGAGTATTGAGTAACCTCTCAAACAAAATTAACCAAAAAGATTTTTCATTTTATCTATTTTTCGAAAATTATGTCTAATCAAAACAAGATTAATATCACAATCATTTTTCTAAAACCAAACATGCGAATCTATTTTTTCATATCCTTCTTATCTTCGCTAACCGCTTGTCAAACGCCACGTGGACGCTCCTCCGTTCACTTCTTTTCCATCCCGATCATCGTCGGTTGAAACTTGAAATCACCTTAATCTCTCTAATATAGAATCATTTGGTTTAATCGAAATATATTTGTCAACCGGTTTGTACCGAAACTAACCAAACAGAGAGAAAGCCACGTAAGATCGTATCGTCTCTAATGACAATCAACCAAAACGGATAGCTAAAGAAGCAGAGAGAGAGACGACGACGATGAGAGCTCTGACATGGACGGGAATGACGCCGCCGCCGGCAATGGTGGCAAGAACGACGACGACGACTTCGACGGTTGTCGCTTTACGACGGATGACCCTCCGGAGAGATCGCGTCTGCGTTAGAGCCACGGCGTCGTCGTCTAGCGCGGCGGTTTCAAGCGGAGGAGTAGTGGAAGCGGTGGAGTTGGCTGAGATAGGAGAGATGAGTAAGAATTGGAAGTGGAAAGGAGAATATTCAATCAACTACTTTGTCAAGAGTTCGCCGGAGGAAGTAACTCCGGCGAGTCAGACTGTTCTCTTAGTTCATGGCTTTGGCGCCTCGATTCCTCACTGGAGAAGGTATCAGCTTCCCTGATTGGAAAGCTCCAATCTTTAGTTTCCACTTTGAGATACGTGATTAGGGTTTCAGTTGTGAACTATAAAGTCTTTAAAGAGTAAATGTATGACAATGGGGAAGCTTGTTGGGTAGTTTATGTATCAATGAAGTGAAGCTGAGACAGAGTTTTGTTGTGTCGGAGAAAGTGCTGATTAGTTAAGAATCAAGAAACTTTCAGTTGTGAACTACGAAGTCTTTACAGAGTAAAATGTATGACAATGGGGAAGCTTGTTGGGTAGTTTATGTATCAATGAAGCGAAGCTGAGACAGAGTTTTCTTGTGTAGGAGAAAGTGTTGTAAGTTAAGAATCAAGAAACTTTCAGTTGTGAACTATGAAGTCTGTAGAGAGTAAAATGTATGACAATGGGGAAGCTTGTTGGGTAGTTTATGTATCAATGAAGTGAAGCTGAGACAGAGTTTTGTTGTGTAGGAGAAAGTGTTGTATGTGGAAGATTATTACAAGAACAAAGCTAACTGTGTTTTCAGGAACATAAATGCTCTGTCCAAAAACCATACAGTGTATGCGATTGATCTTCTTGGATTTGGTGCTTCGGAGAAGCCACCTGGTTTTAGCTATACTATGGAGTCATGGGCTGAAGTAAACCATTTTTAAACAAAACTTAAACATTTTCTGTTTTGAAAGAAGTGTTTTTGGTTTGTTTGATTGATAGATTTATCTATTTTGATGCAGTTAATACTCAACTTCTTGGAGGAAGTGGTTCAGAAACCGACTATTTTGATTGGGAATTCTGTTGGAAGCCTTGCTTGCGTTATAGCTGCTTCAGGTTTTGGTCAAATTGTCTTGTTTTGTTATCTGGTGTTATCTGCTATCTAATGATGTAAGAGTCTTGTGTTTGTGACCTTTTGAAAGAACAGAATCACAACGTGATCTGGTCAAAGGTCTTGTTCTATTGAACTGTGCTGGTGGTATGAACAACAAAGCCGTGTTTGACGACTGGAGAATCAAGCTGCTGATGCCATTGCTCTTGCTTATCGACTTCTTACTCAAGCAAAGAGGAATTGCTTCTGCACTCTTCAACCGCGTTAAAGAAAGGCATGTCACTAAACACTTCATTGCCGAGTTACAATATTACCACTCCTTTTTTCGTTAACTTTGAAAGGATTTAACCAAGAACACTAAACACAGGGAGAATCTCAAGAACATCTTGACAAATGTTTATAGCAACAAAGACAATGTAGATGATACCCTTGTAGAGGTATTGTCATACTACTCACACTATGATCTCAATGACAAAGGAGCCAACTAAATTTGTTACCTTATGTCAGATTATCGCTGGACCAGCAAACAGTGAAGGTGCACTAGATGCATTTGTTTCCATCTTAACTGGTCCACCTGGACCAAACCCGATCAAGCTGATTCCGGGAATAACCAAACCGGTTCTTGTCTTATGGGGAGACCAAGATGGACTAACTCCTCTCGACGGTCCTGTGGGTAAGTACTTCACGTCCCTTCCGGATCAGTTACCGAACTTCAGTCTCTATGTTCTGGAAGGTGTTGGACATTGCCCGCAAGATGATCGCCCGGATCTTGTTCATGAGCGTCTCCTTCCATGGCTGGCTCAGCTTTCTTCCACATAGTCTCAATTTGTTTCAACAATGTGTATATACATACACTCACCAGTACAATGTTTAGAAATGTATAACATATTGATTGTTGAGTTTATGCACTAGATAAGTAGATAGCCAAACTCTACTATTTCTTTTTGTAAAAAGAAAAAACGGTTCATTAATAGAATGTGTTTTTCTTTTTTATATAACACTGGGTTTGAATTTGCGCTAGACACATAATAATATAATAACATATTATACGATGTTTTTATTATAATAAAATAGCTATTATATATTCATCTCGAATTAGTCTAACTTAATTTTTAATATTATTCAATTTAAAATGGATTAATTTCCCGTTTTACAATGGTCAAATTTTGTATTTACTATTGTTATAATCGAAATAGATTAACTTTCTTTTAGTACAGCTTAGAGTGGTCTAAAATATTTTGTTCCCTACAAAAGACTGCAATAATAAAAACATCAATGCAAACTCATTCTACCATATGATTGAATAATATAAATATTGACTAGTTTTAGTATTTTAAATTTTTTATTAAGTTAATAACGGCCTGATTATGAAATTCAACAAAAGTATTTTATTCCACTAAATTCGGCTAAATCTTTTTATTAAGTCATCTTTTCTACTATTACATTTTCTCATTATTTATGTTCTTTTTAGAAGCATTAAATCATGACATATATATGCAAAAAAAAAACAAATTAATCAATTTAACGTGGTGATTTTTTCATTTAAGATAAGATAAATCAAAGGAAAAGGTATAATGATTAAGATAACATCTGAATATTTTTATAATTAATGTCTAAATAATCATATGTGATCAAATATATGATACTATTTTACATTTTTCTAATTACGTATTTAGTCTAAATTACATTTCATGAAATTTTAACATTTTTATTAATTATCAGTGACTTATTGACTTAATGAAAATTTTCATGTATATAAGTTTTTAACTTAATAAAGTTTAAAATATATAAATTATGAAGTGACTTAAAACTTATAAACATATAAAAATAAAATATTATTTAATTATTATTATATAATTATTTTGTAAATATTTATACTCATGAATAACTATAAATATTATTTAAATGAGCATTGGTTGTAATGTAATGTTTGCGTCTCTTGGTCAAATGGTTCTGTGATTGCTGGGAGATGCCAGAGGTAAACTCTGTTTGCATAGCGGAAGAGATTTTGCTATACAAAGTCTGTGGAAGAAGCTAAAAGAGTTGTAACTCTAAAGGCTGTGGAGAGCATGACTAGTCATATATTGAACAACACAAGGATTGGATTTTGTGGAACTGGTGGGAGCTGTTCAAAGACCGCGCAGGCCTGGTCTTCTCTTTTTTTTTTTTTTTTTTATTGGAGCTGAATTTATGACGGCAATTTAAGGAATTGGTGTTTGACAGATTTGTCATGAAGATAAAGATGTGAATAGAAGGGCGTCACTCATTTCTCAAAGTGTCATTATAGAGAGCCGACTGAACTCTTGCGTAGCGATTGGTTACCCTTTCTGGCTCAATGATTTGTTTGAAAGTGAGACTCCCTTGTCCTCTTCGTAATCTGCCTTTGTATTTGGTTATATTACAAGTAGGAGTTTCTTTAGAGTTATGGTTAATTTGTTGCCCTGGTTAGAGGGCTTAGCTGTTGGTATCTTGTTGTTGTAGGTTTTTGTGGATGAAGATATCCCGATAGATGCACTATCTTTTTGTGTTTTTTTTTTGCTGGGGGTATAAATAATACTGTGACTTTGTTTCTCTGGGTTGTAAAGTGCTGGCTTTTAAAGTAATGAAATATTAAGATGTCAACAGAAGAAAAAAAAAACTACAAAATTTTAAGAATGTCAAAAACAAACGGCGCCGAAAGAAGCGAATTATTCGTGCCTGTGGAGTCCACCGTCACTATTTTCACAGTAATTCATTTTCTATATATACGATCGTTTCGATCATTGTAAAATTACACATTTTTCAATAACAACATTCTCAACAAGAGAATTCTCTCTCGACTCTTCTTTCATATCTCAGTATCATTTATTCTGCGGGTATTAAATATTTGTCTTCATTTAATTATTTCGATATAGTAAATTATCATTATCATTATAACACGTTATCAGCACGATCGTTCTACGATATGGGCTATATATATATATGTAATATTTACTCTGTTAAAATGGGCGGGATATCCGCCTATATAATAATTTATTATTATTATAATGGTTGTTTAACACACCATTATTTACTTAATATTAATATGGGAGCGGTTTGTCGCCTCGTTAATAATTTACCGCTTTATATTATGGTTGTTAATCCACCATAATTATTTATTGTTAATATTATAATGGATGGCTGAGCCACCTATATAATTTTATTGTTAATGTTATAATGGATGGTTGAGCCACCTATATAATTTTATTGTTAATGTTATAATGGATGGCTAAGCCACCGCATATTTATTTATTGTTTCAATGTGGATGATTATATCACCATAATTTTCTGATTATATATCTATTTATATTATAATTGTTATAAATTAAATATGCATATTTTTGTGTTCAAAATAAGATTGCGGTCTCATTTATTCTTCAGGCGAATAAATCTAGACTCATATCAACGTACATCTCCAGGAACCTCTGTTCCGTTAAAGAGCACCTTCTTGTCCAACTGGGAAGAAGTAGTACGGATTTAATCAAAAATTCAGTTTTTTCGATAACCTTTTTCATAACGGTCACAAAGATTTTTTCACAAAATTTTTACTCCCCAACGGCTATATCTAACGGCTAGTGAACAGTATTTCGATATATAAATACACTCATCCCTCACTCATTTCATTTCACTCAACAATTTCTTCTACTCCCAAACATCTTTCTCTCGATTTTTATTTTGTAAGAATGATGAAAATGATGATTCGTTTGTTTTTATTTTTCTGTTCAATTTTTATGTCTGCATCGATTTACCTTCTTTGCACAAAAGATTCTAATCGGGCAGATTTTGCCACAAATGTTGTTTTACTTTTTTATGCATCTTTTTTATTTGTAATCGCTTGTATTATTCATGTAAACGGCTCTTTTTAAATGAGTTATTATTATTACTGCACTAATAAAATTTTATGATTTTGTTTTTTTTTTAGAAAATTCAAATGGCAAATATTGAGAAACTCCAGTTTCCAACTCTCAAAGTCACTGGTTCAAACTACATTGCATAAACCACCGATATCGAGCTCCACTTGCAGTGCGAGAAAATCTCCGACACCATAACGGAGAAAAATATATCGCCTCCACACGAAAAAGCTAAGGCGATAATTTTTCTTAGGAGACACCTCGATGAGAATCTAACGCATGATTATGCGAATGTAAAAGACCCAAATGAGCTTTGGAAAGCATTAAAAGAAAGGTTTGATAACCAAAGGGAGATTACTCTCCCTCATGCTCTTGATGAGTGGACGCACCTAAGGTTCCAAGATTTAGAAAAAGTTGAGACATATAATTCCGCTATGTTGAGAATAGTGGCGCAATTAGAATATTGCGGTAAACCGGTCACAGAAGCAGAAATGCTTAGTAAGACCTATCTCACTTTTCATAAAAATCATTATGTGTTGCAAGAGCAATATAGGATCCGGGGATACAAAAGATTCTCAGAGTTGATTGTGGCGCTCATGATAGCAGAGAAGAATAATGAACTTCTCATCAAAAACCACAACTCTCGACCCACAGGAGCCAAGGCATTCCCTGAAGTGAATGTAACGGCTATGGAGAAACCCGAAAGAAAATATCAAAACAATCGGGGTCGTGGTCGTGGTCGTGGTCGTGGTCGTCGATTTAATCAAGGACATGGGAATAATTATAACCCACAAGGGAGAAAACCATACAGATGGGTCCGATCCGAACAATTCCCAAAGGGAAAAGAACTCCAAGGGAGTTCCACCCAGAAACAAGAAAATGTATGTTTCAAGTGCGGATCTAAAGGGCATTGGTCCCACGTATGTCGAACTCCTCCACATCTCTGCAAGTTGTACCAAGAGTCAACTAAAGGCAAAGGGAAAGAAGTGAACCTTACAGAAGACTTTGAGGGTACAACGTACCTCGATTCCGCCGATTTTGAGATCGACCTCGATGAGACCACAATAGTGGGAAATTGAGATGCTTGTAATGAGATTACTGAATAAAGTCTCAAAAATTAAGCCATGTATAATTATTGCATTTCACTATTTGCTTCATGAATAATATTGTGTCTACAACAAAATTATTGTATAATTATTATATGACTTTATGAATCAAATTTACCTTTTATTTTATTTAGGTTTTTATCGATTACAGAAATGGATCTCAAAACAAATGGAACAACATCCAAGAAAAGAATTCGAGAAATTCTTATACCAGATAGTGGAACAACACACACTATTCTGAGCCAAAAGAGATTATTCTCTGATATAAAACAAAAAAGAATCATTGTTAATACAATATCGAGTCCTGCAGACCTGATTGAAGGAAGTGGTAAATCAAGCTTTACACTACCTAATGGAACAATTTTTTCCATAGATGATGCCTTGTATTCTCCAAATTATAAAAGAAATTTGTTGATCTTTAAAGACATATACCTTCAAGGATATGATACTCAGTCTGCAACTGAGGATGGAAAGAAGGTTATGTATATAACTTCAGATGAATCTGGCAAAAGGCATATATTGGAAACATTCCCAAAACTTCCTTCCGGTTTGCATCATACTTATATAGATGCAATCGAATCAAATCTTGTGGTCAAAAGAAATCATGAGGATTTCACATTGTGGCATGATCGCCTTGGCCATCAAGGCACCACAATGATGCGCAAGATCATTGAAAGCTCACATGGTCATTCACTGAAAATCCAAGAAATATATCATGGAAATAAAATGACATATGTAGCATGCTCTCTCTTGGCAAATTGATCATAAGGCCATCGCCAACCAAAATTGATAAAGAATCACCAAAGTTCCTTGAAAGAATTCAAGGTGATATTTGTGGACCAATACACCCATCATGTGGACCATTCCACTATTTTATGGTGTTAATTGACACATCCAGTAGATGGTCACACGTTTGTCTATTATCATCTCGAAATATGGCATTTGCGAGATTTCTAACTCAGATAATCAAAATGTGAACACAGTTTTCTGATTATCTCATTAAAAGAGTTAGATTAGACAACGCTGGTGAATTCACATCCCAAGCATTCAATGATTATTGTATGGTGACGGGAATTGAAGTTAAACATTATGTTGTTCATGTCCATACACAAAATGGCTTGGCTGAATCATTAATTAAACGTCTGCAATTGATTGCAAGACCGTTAATCATGATATCTAAACTCCCAACATCTGTATGGGGACATGCTATTTTGCATGCAGAAGCACTCATTCGGATAAGACCAAGTGCATACCATAAGTATTCCCCACTACAATTAACATTTGGTCGAGAACCAAATATTTCCCATCTCAGAATCTTTGGTTGTGCAGTACTGCAGTGTATGTGCCTGTAGCACCACCACAACGCACAAAGATGGGACCACAAAGAAGGTTGGGAACATATGTTGGTTGTGATTCTCCATCAATTATACGATACCTAGAACCACAGACTGGTGATATATTTACGGCGCGCTTTGCAGATTGTCATTTTGATGAAAAAGTATTTCCAGTTCTAGGGGGAGAAAATAAACAAGTAGGCAAAGAAATCAAGTGGACTGTACCATCCTTGTTACACCTTGATCCTCCTACTAAAGAGTCAGAACTAGAAGTTCGAAGAATTGTGCATTTGCAAAGTATAGCAAATCAGCTACCAGATGCATTTGCGGATACCAAAACCGTAACAAAATCTCATATACCAGCTGCAAATGCTCCTGCTCGTATTGAAATACCACAAGAACATGGAAAAGCAGACAATACACGTGAGTCTAAAACACGCCTGAAGCGTGGCAGACCTGTGGGTTCTAATAATAAGAATCCTAAGAAACAAAAGGAAGCTGAAATGCATGAAAACCCCAAAGTAGCAGAAAGTACTTTGGAGGAAGTAAATCACGAGACTCAAAATGATGTAGAACATCAAGAGCCAGAAGAAAATCATGAGATTTCTATCAATTACATCCATAACAGAAAGATATGGAAAAGAAAAGAAATAGAAGATCTCGATGATGTTTTCTCATACCTCGTATCAAAAGAAATAAATGAAGAAAACGAGGATCCAGAGCCAAAATCTGTGTATGAATGTCAAAAGAGACATGATTGGAAAAAATGGAAAGATGCAATACAAGCTGAACCAGATTCACTTAATAAACGAGAAGTATTTGGATCTATTATGCTCACACCTGCAGATGTGAGACCAGTTGGATACAAATGGGTTTTCGTTCGGAAGCGAAATGAGAAAAACGAGATCATGAGATATAAAATTCGTCTCGTAGCCCAAGGTTTCTCACAAAGACCTGGAATAGACTACGAGGAAACGTACTCTCTGTTATGGATGCAATCACGTTTAGATTCTTGATGAGTCTAGTGACTGATGAAAATCTAGAAATGCGTCTTATGGATGTCGTTACGGCATACCTATATGGATCATTAGATACAGATATCTACATGAGGGTTCCTGATGGATTTAAGATGCCAGTAGCATTGAGTTCTAAACCAAAGGAATCATGTGCAATAAAACTGCAAAGATCATTATATGGGCTAAAACAATCTGGATTTGTGATAATCGCAGTATATGTTGATGATCTAAACATTATTGAAACTCATGAAGAGATCCAAAAAGCATCGAACTATTTGAAAGGAGAATTTGAGATGAAAGATCTCGGACAGACAAGTTATTGTCTTAGTTTACAAATTGAGCATTCTCAAAAGGGTATATTTGTGCACCAATGCACATATACTAAAAGAATATTAAAACGCTTTAATATGGATAAAGCAACTCCTCTCAGTACTCCCATGGTTGTTAGATCACTCAATGTTGAAAGTGATCCATTCCGACCACATGAGGAAAACGAAGAGATACTTGGTCCTGAAGTACCATATCTGAGTGCAATCGGAGCACTTATGTATCTTGCAAATTATACTCGACCTGATATATCATTTGCAGTTAATATTTTGGCAAGATTCAGTTCGTCCCCTACGAAACGACACTGGAATGGAATTAAGCACATTTTCCGTTACCTTCAAGGGACAACTGATTTAGGTTTATTTTATCCTAAAAGTTTAAAAGGTCAAATGGTTGGTTTTGAAGATGCAGGATATTTATCAGATCCACATAAAGTCTGATCACAGACAGGGTATGTTTTCACGATCGGAGGCACTGCTATATCCTGGCGTTCTCAGAAGCAGACAGTTGTGGCTACTTCCTCGAATCATGCCGAAATTATTGCACTCCATGAAGAAAGTAGAGAATGTGTCTCACTAAGATTAATAAATCGACACATCCGATCAAGCAGTGGGATTCTCGGAGATACGAAGCCAACTATCTTATACGAAGATAATGCTGCATGTGTTGCTCAGACTAAAGAAGGATATATCAAAAGTGACAGAACTAAACATATACCTCTGAAGCTCTTTTCATACATCCAAGAAGTTGAGAAGAATAAAGAGGTTGAAGTGAGATATGTCCGTTCATGCGACAACACCGCTGATCTTTTCACGAAATCATTATACACCACTATGTTCAGGAAGCATGTACATAAAATTGGAATGCGTCATCAACAAGATTTATAAGATGACATCATCCGAGGGGGAGCTTACGCAGTTGTACTCTTTTTACCTTACTATAGTTTTTTCCACTGGGTTTTCCTAGAAAGGTTTTTAACGAGGCAACAAAGGCGTTGAGCAAAACGCGATCGTGACATTGGTCTCCAAGGGGGAGTGTTACGAATGTCAAAAACAAATGGCGCCGAAAGAAACGAATTATTCGCGCCTGTGGAGCCCACTGTCACTATTTGCACAGTAATTCATTTTCTATATATACGATCGTTTCGATCATTGTAAAATTACACCTTCTTCAATAACAACATTCTCAACAAGAGAATTCTCTCTCGACTCTTCTTTCATATCTCAGTATCATTTATTCTGCGGGTATTAAATATTTGTCTTTATTTAATTATTTCGATATAGTAAATTATCATTATCATTATAACACAAAACACCTATTTTATTTGATAATAACACATTATTCTGTGTGACATCTCCTATCATATTATTGTATATAATATCACATTTTTGTTTAAACCACATGCCCAAAATAAATCATTTGTTTACGATATTTACGTATCATTCCGATTTATAGTATATATGAAAATATATGTAGGAGAGGTTAAAAAAAATTGACACCAAAGTGCATTTACTTTTTCGGTCACACATCCGAAAAGAACTCCACGATTAAGTGTACTTGAACTAGAGTGGTGGAAGGATGGGTGGTGATATGCTCAAATTTACCATTTGAACTACTCTCTCAAATTAAGAGATTAATTACAGTACTTGGGGATCTATTTCTACAGAGACTCAAGATCACACAATAGATTATAGTATTCGAATTAAGCTAAACAAAAATGATTGTAAATTAAATGACAACTAAGCAATAAAAATCGGTTTTAAGATCAGATGGAAAAAACTTCAGGCTCAGAGAATTCTCAGGAAATCAAGAATGCAAGCTAATCAGTCAATCAGGATTCTGCTATGTTCTAAAACTCGAAACACAATGATAAAGTGAACCAGCTGTCGCTGCGAAAACTATCTATGTATAAAACCTAGAAACCAAATTTCTTTGCGAGTTCTAAAGTATAAACATGCAATAATCTCAGGTTCGATATATAAGTTCACAAAATCCCTAAATCAAATTCCTTTGCAGATAGGTATTTTGCTAATCTAAGTTTCTTTATAGCTAATTAACCAACTTTCGTTGCGAGAATCAACCTATGATCAATAATCTAACTCGTTAGTTCAGATCAAGCATTAATCACAACCTAGATGAAGAACTAGTGTTCCAGAATCCCTAATCAATCAACTTAACAATCCATGAAATCCCTAATGAGAAACCTTAAACCTAACTAGCAAACTACTCAGACATGGTGATTGAAACAATAAACATGATTGAATAAGATTGCATAAAAGAAATAAGAATATAGATTAAAGGAGTTCTGAATCTTCTATGAAGGAGTCTGAATTTTTCTTTCCCAAACTCTAGCTTTGAATAATATATTGGTCTAAACAATGACCTTAAAAATCCATAAAATAGTATAAAAGTATGGAAAACACGTTTGATACTTAAGTGTAAATATTAGGAGTTTCAGGAATCTGTTTGCAACTCTGAAAGCCTGGAAAATGCATATTGAAATTGCCGTCAGGAATTGATGTCGACCGGCACCAGGGGTGGTGTCGATCGACACCATCTCTAAAATTTTGCTCAGCCTTGAATTCTTCAGCACAACTTCCTACTTAACTCCAAAATGATTCAAAATCTCCAAATAAGCTCCAAACGTACCTAAACCTGTAAATGATTCTAAAAGACTCCAAAAACACTAAAAAGATTTTATATATACAACCTATATCATGGCTAAAAACACTAAAAACCATGATATATCAGGTGGCCTATCGGAAAGTGATTTACGGTATCGTATGAGTTAGAAAAAACACAGGGAACGGTCATGTAGTGTTTGCAGAGTCTGACTTTCAAGTCTCCCGGTTAACATTCCGATCATTGGACAAGAGTGGTCGGTCATAGACATAATGAGAGGGCGTGGAAATTCTAGAGGAGGTTGGAACGTTATAATTCGCATTCACCACGTTCCTCCGGGGTCAATCATTTATTATTTCCGTTTCATCCAATTCTTTGTAGAAAAAGACAGTTCACATGTCGTGGGGAAGAGGGCAGAGATTAGCTATTTCTAAAACGCATGTCGTGGTGTACCGTGTAGTGAAGGTCTCTATATATATTTCTTTCTTTGTAACAAGTCGGAGAGGTATATGTTGGTGAAATAGAATTATTTTGGAATATTAACCGAAGCTAAGTAGTTAATCAAGTAATAAACACAAATGTCATGTTTTGTACATGAAATATCAAATGATGATTTCATAATCAGAAACCGAAATTCCCTAAACTTATTAAACGCAAAGATAAACCAAAAAATTATGAACCAAAAGAGCTATATAAAGAGTATATGCGAGTTGTGATATTTGTACGTTTTTATATTTCATTATAGACTCAGACACACATGGTAATTTAATGTAGAAAGTGATCGATGGTCCTATACGTAACAGTAGTTACCGTTTTTATTGGTAAATGATAAAAGACAAATGAGCAGCTGGATACTATGTTTGGCCACACAAATGTATTCTTTTTGATTTTGGTTGTTGAGTCTTTAAAAGAAATTCAATGCTGCAATACCATCAACATAATGAAGAGGATAGATTTTGAACAGTAATGGGAGTATTACCATTTAGTTAATCATTTTATGGAGATTTATTTTTAGTTCAGTTTGCTGCATATATATAATACAAGAAAAGAGAAGAAGCACAAGAGGTAGAAATAAGACATTATGAAGAAGAAAGTGTTCACGTTGATTCAAAAACGTTCTTTGATATAAGATAAATCGGAATTTCAAAACTTGACTTTGAATCTGGAAAAGATTATGAATCTTTGATAGAAAGTTTACTGGATCAACTTGGATTTTTGATTCAAAGACAATTTTTGAAATATCCGATTTATCTTATATAATTATATCAAAGAAGATTGGAACTACTAAAAAAAAGTTTCACAGTTAAAGAGATAAATGTTCAACCAAGTTGATCCCTTTCTTTTCTAAAGTTACAGTCAAAGAAAAAAAAATCTATTTTTCATTGTTGTAGCATGTGAAAATCACACAGCTCTGTAGCTAGGTTAAGAGCAGCTTCATCAACAACTTTTACCAGCGTCCCTTAAGAAAACAATTTAATATTTCCTGGGTCCCACTATTTTTATAAACCTCTGCCCCGAAAATTGTTATATTAGGTCACCTTTTCACTGTGCGTAATATGTGACGCGCAGTGATTGGTCGATTTTTATTTGTTTGTTTGTTAAGTTTAAAATTACGCGGACCCCATTTGATGGCCCATTTATGAACTTCTCGCCTGCGTCGCGCTGATGAAGCTGCAGTGTCACTGAGGTCTGAGGTAAAGAGTAAGTGAATTTAATTTGGTACGTTCACATCATTTGTTTATAGAATGTGAGATAAATAGTAATCTGTTTGGTAAAGGGATAGTTATAATTAAATGTAATAATTAGACATGCCATTTCAGATTATTTGAATAGTTCGAAAAAAAAATATCGAAATTTTTTTTAAAAAATTTGTGGTATAATAAATACACATGCAATTTCAATTTCACAACCATACTGTTTTGGATTTTGGTTGCTGAATCTTTAAAGGAATATTAATAAGGCGGCAATATCATCAACATAATGGGGACTCGAGATCTTCAATCATAAATGGCAATTTCATCAACATAATGGGGACTCGAGATCTTCAATCATAAATGGAGTATTCGTTTAATTCCTGCCTTTCAGAGTCGTTGGCAGATAGTTTTGCTCGTTGTGGTAAAAGTAGATTGTTTGATGCTTCCCATTGCAGACAATGTTTTCCGTTTTTGGTTTTCCAACCCACAAAAACAGATTTGTTATCTAAGAAATTTGTTAAAGAGGAAAACAAAGACCATGAAAACAAAACTTGAAATGAAGATTTAATACAAGAAATGAAAGCAATCAGGACAATCAAAGACTCGAAGTCTTGCATCCTCAACTACCTAATTATGAAGCCATGACTTCCCAAATACATTTTTTTTTCTTAAAAAAAAAAAGGAAGCTGCAAAGTTTTCTTAATTTTAATAATTTTTGTTTAAGTAACATGATAAATCTTCAACTGTTTAGGTAACAGCAATAGAGCATAGTATGCAAATTTATATATTAGGATTATATAATACTTTCTTCAGTTTTGATTACTTGTCGTTTTAGAGATTTTTCTTTTGTAACAAATTAGTTGACTTTTTCAAAATTTAATGCAAATTTTAATGATTTTTAATGTTTTATTTTGTATTCTGTAAAATAATTGGTTGAATTATGTTTATGTATATATGTAATTGTGTTTTTGTTTTGAAAAACTAACAAAATTTAATATTTTTTTAATCTGTGTGCATTTTTCTAAAACGACAACTAATCAAAACTAGAGGGAGTATTACATTTATATGTGTTTTTTTAATTCCTATTTATACAAAGAAGCATTTTGTGATATTTAGACACTTTATAAATATAAAATGTTTGACTTAATTACTCTCCATTTCTATTTTTCTTCTCTTTATTGTCTTTCTCATTCAATCAATTTTTCTTATTTTCTTTACTTTTATATATTTTTATTTTATTCTCCCTCATATGTACTATTTCTTTTGTTTATTCATTCTTCATGTCTATATATACAAAATATTTTTGCTTTGTTTTGTATACTTAATTATAATTATTTTTATATAGCTATTTTCTTAGTTTTAACTTACACTTGGATCAAATCTCATCGAAAACAAAAATCTAGATATGAGATAATACACATGGACCAAAACCCTATACATAGATGGATGAATCAAACCTTTCAAACAACTTATGGTGGATGGATATATATATAAAAAAATAAAATTGAAGGATTTCGTTCAGGTTTTAATCGAATTAAAACAGCCCTAACAACAATCCTAAGTCACGGATCTTGTGCCAATTGAATCTATGTTGAATATATGTCAAATCTCGAACATACCTTAGTATTTGCAGCGGAAGAAGATCAGGTAATCGAGATCAGGAAGCGCCTCAAGTGCTGCGCCTCTACAGAAGTCCACACGCACACAAACTGGACGACGGGATGCTAGTGCCTTCGCGAACGATTCGCGTTTGAGTTTTCTCTTCGTTTTCTGAGTTTTCTGTGGCAGCCAAAGGCTTCTTCTATCTTACAAACTCGAGCCCTCATATCATATATATAGGCTGGAGTTGCCGACAGGTGTCGATCGACACCCACCATTGGTGTCGATCGACACCCTCACAGAAAGTCAAGGATCGAGAAGACGATCCCGAGTGGTGTCGATCGATACTCACTATTAGTGTCGATCGACACCCTCATAGAAAAACGATATCGACGTATATCTTATATGCGTTAATCATGATCATTACTCTAATGATCAAAACCCAATTTATAATATCCAGTTTGCTTAGGTGTGTGACCCTATAGGATCATATGATAATGGTAATGAGTTCATAACTCATAAGTTATAAGCGGCTTCTAGCAAAACATTATAACCGTCCAATATCATATGATTGTCTTATCTCGACATCACGACTTTACTAGAATAAATACAAGTCTGATTTCAGGACATTCCCTTCAATCTCCCACTTGTACTGGAATCAACTATTCCCATAATCCCTTTGTCTCTATATCTCGATCTGGCATAAGGCAAGAACTCGTGTCATCCTTAATCAACCAAACCATGTTTATCGAACTCCGATTTATACTGATAAAAGACAAACGATTGACATTCAATCCGTTTGAGCGCGGCCACGCATTTCCAGTATCAAATCTTCGATAGGCCCTGAGATATTTATCTCCCGTTATATGGGAGGGACAAATTCCATCTTGTTGCATCCCTGATCCTTATATACTTCATAATATGCCCAATCAATGCCTTTATAGCCACCAGTTACGGCTGACGTTTGACAGAGTCAAAGCATACCAATTCATATGTAAGAAAACATGATGAACTCAGGTCAAAGGACTATACTCTATAGTCGTAATGAGAAACTCTTATGACACTCATATAACAATCTTGTAGAGTTCTCATTAGCGGGTCATGTCCGATCATGTGTTCTCTAACACATATCTATGTGATTGACTTTAATACTCCTATTAATGACTCCATGAAACTTAGTCATCAATCACCTCACATACTAGTCTCGCGCGGTTATCAATGTCCAACTTTGATAACCTCGACTATGGACACAAATAATTTATGTCATCTATCACTTATAGAGTCTCATGATCAAATCACGTATTTGATGATCTATAAGAATGCCATAAATTACTTTTGGACAATTATTTAATAACACCATTAAATAATACTGAAACAATTTCATTAAATAAAACATAACCAAATGTATGTTTACATGAACATCAAAATATAAATATGATAACTCCCACTAAAACAAGATTACTGCTTAAGGAATCTAATGCCTATAGCAGCTGCATGACTCTCATGCTTCGGTTGTGGGAGTGGCTTAGCCAACGGGTCAGCAACGTTCTCGTCTGTCGGAACTCTGCTGATCTTGACGTCACCTCTCTCAATGATATCACGAATCAGATGATATCTCCTCTCAATGTGTTTGGATTTCTGATGTGATCTGGGCTCCTTAGCCTGAGCTATGGCTCCATTGTTGTCACAAAACAATGCCACAGGCTCAGAAATGCTAGGAATCACACCAAGCTCAGTAATGAACTTCCTAATCCAAACAGCCTCCTTCGCCGCTTCAGAAGCAGCGATGTATTCAGCCTCGGTCGTTGAGTCCGCCACGGTGCTCTGCTTGGAACTCTTCCAACTAACTGCACCTCCATTCAGACAGAAGACGTAACCAGACTGAGATCGGAAATCGTCTCTATCTGTCTGAAAGCTGGCGTCCGTATAACCACTCACTACAAGCTCATCACTTCCTCCGTACACTAAGAACTTATCCTTGGTATTTCTCAAATACTTCAGGATTGTCTTGACGGCAGTCCAGTGACTCTCACCGGGATCTGATTGGTATCGACTCGTCATGCTTAAAGCACAAGCAACATCTGGACGAGTACAAAGCATGGCATACATAATAGATCCTACTGCAGAAGCAAAAGGAATCCTACTCATGCGCTCTCGCTCAGCAGGTGTCGAAGGACTCTGCTTCTTGCTGAGAGTAATGCCATGAGACATCGGAAGCAAGCCCTTCTTGGAATCAGGCATGTTGAACCTGTGTAGAACCTTATCGATATAAGTGTCCTGGCACAGTCCAATCAGCATCTTTGATCTATCTCTATAGATCCTTATTCCAAGAATATAGGCGGCTTCACCCATGTCTTTCATCGAGAAACAACTTCCGAGCCAGTCCTTTACTGACTGAAGTAACGGAATATCATCTCCTATGAGAAGTATGTCGTCTACATACAATACGAGAAATGCAACTGCGCTCCCACTAGTCTTTTTGTAAACGCAAGGTTCCTCTTCGTTTCTGATGAAGTTAAACTTTTTAACTGCTTCATCAAAACGAAGGTTCCAACTCCGAGATGCTTGCTTCAATCCATAAATGGATTTATGGAGCTTGCATACTTTCCCATGCAGCATTAGGATCAATGAAACCCGGAGGTTGTGTCATGTACACATCCTCCTCCAGAATCCCGTTAAGGAAAGCTGTTTTCACATCCATTTGCCAAATCTCATAATCATAATGAGCGGCTGTTGCTAGGAGAATCCGAATAGATTTAAGCATAGCGACTGGGGAATAGGTTTCATCATAGTCAACACCTTGAACTTGTTTGAAACCTTTTGCCACCAACCTAGCTTTGTAAATCTGAACGTTTCCATCCACATCGATCTTCTTCTTGAAGACCCATTTACACTCAATGGCTTTTACACCATCAGGTAAATCACCCAAAGTCCATACTTGGTTTTGTGACATGAAACCGATTTCGGATTCAGCGGCTTTAAACCACTTTTCGGAGTCAGGGCCCATCATTGCTTCTTCGAAAGTCGCAGGTTCGTCACTGTCAATGATCAAGAGATCATGACAATTAGTCACAAGAAATCCATATCTCTCGGGCTCGTGACGAATCCTTTCGGATCTGCGAACTTCTGGCATCACAGGTTCGGACTCTACAACTCTTTGTAGATCCAGTCGCTGCTCTTCCTCGACAGGTTGAGCAGGCTCCTGTGATTCTCGAACTTCTTCGAGTTGTACTTTACTCCCACTGTTCTTATTGGAAAGAAATTCTCTCTCAAGAAAAACACAGTTCTTAGCAACAAACACTTTGTTCTCTTAACGGTTGTAAAAGTAGTAAGCCTTGGTTTCCTTAGGATAACCAACGAAGTAGCACTTATCAGATTTGGGTTCAAGCTTATCAGATATCAACCGCTTGACATAAGCTTCACAACCCCAAATTTTTAGAAAAGACAAACTTGGAACTTTTCCAGTCCACATCTCATATGGCGTCTTCTCGACTGATTTTGATGGAACTCTGTTTAGCGTAAACACAGACGTTTCTAGAGCATATCCCCAAAAGGATAATGGAAGATCTACTTGACTCATCATCGATCGAACCATATCCAATAAAGTCCGATTCCTCCTTTCAGACACACCATTCCACTGAGGTGTTCCAGGAGGAGTGAGTTGTGAAACAATTCCACAGTTACTCAGATGATCACTGAACTCTTAGCTTAAGTACTCACCTCCACGATCTGATCGAAGAGCTTTGATACTTTTGCCAAGTTGGTTCTGTACTTCATTTTGGAACTCCTTGAACTTTTCAAAGGATTCCGATTTATGTCTCATTAAATAGACATAACCAAATCTACTGAAGTCATCAGTAAACGTGATGAAGTACTGAAAGTTTCCTCTAGCACTAATACTCATTGGACCACATACATCGGTATGTATTAGTCCCAATAGGTCACCGGCCCTTTCATTAAATTTGTTGAAAGGGGCCTTTGTCATTTTGCCCAATAAGCAGGATTCACACTTCTCAAATGATTCAAAATCAAATGAGTCCAAAAGTCCATCATTATGAAGCTTTTGAATCCTTTTCTCATTGATGTGGCCCAAACGACAATGCCAGAGAAACGTAGGGTTCGAGTCATTGGTTCTTAACCGTTTAGTACTTATGTTATAGACAGGCAAAGATTGGTTAAGAATATAAAGTCCATTCTCTAATGGAGCGCTACCATAAAACATTTCATTACGATCAAAAGAACAACACTTGTTTTTAATCGAAAAATGAAAGTCTTCTAAATCCAAAACAGAAATAGAAATGATGTTTCTGCTTATAGCAGGTACATAGTAGCAATTATTCAATTCTAAAACCAAGCCTGACGGCAAAGACAAATGATAAGTTCCTACGGCCAATGCAGCAACTCTTGCTCCATTCCCAACGCGCAGGTCCACTTGTCCCTTCTCCAGCGTTCTACTGTTGCTTAGACCCTGCATATTTGTACAAATATGAGCGCCACAGCCGGTATTTAATACCCAAGACTTAGAACCTGAAGTAGTAACATTTACTTCTATAACATAGATACCTGAAGAAGTCGTCTCATACGTCTTCTTCGAGTTCTTTAGATCTCCCAGATACTCTTTGCAATTTCTCTTCCAATGCCCAGACTTATTGCAGTAATGGCATTTATCAGCATCAGTAGGGTCGCGTTTGGGTTTGGAAGAAGTCTCAGGCTTATCCTGATTCTCAATCGGGAATGCCTTAGCTTTTCCTTTACCCTGAGCATGTTTCTTAAACTTTTTACCCCCTTGCACCATAAGTACATTAGGGGTGCCCTTCTTGATGTTTGGCTCAGCTGTCTTGAGCATGCCATGCAGTTCCGTCAAAGTCTTTGTCATGTTGTTCATGTTATAGTTCATGATAAACTGATCAAAGCTCGACGACAACGACTGCAGAATGATGTCCGTAGCCAACTCTTGGCTAAGGGGACAATCCAGTTTTGCCAAGTTATCAATATAACCCATCATCTTAATGACATGTGGGCTAACTGGACCATCCTTTGGTAGCTTGCACTCAATGAGAGACTTAACCGTCTGGTATCTCTCAGTTCGTGCTTGCTCCTGAAACATCCCTTTCAGGCTAGTGATCATCTCAACAGGTGACGCCACGTTCTCGTATTGCTTCTGCAAGTCCGAGTTCATGGTAGCCATCATGAGACAACTCACATCGACCTCATCATTGGAATGCTTCTCCCAAGCATTCCTTTCAGCGTGTCCGGCATTGGATTTTGGTTTCTCAGGGAGAACCTTCTCAAGGACATATTCCTTTTTCTCCTGCTTGAGAACAATTCTCAAGTTCCGATACCATTCAAGGAAGTTCGATCCATTAAGCTTGTCCTTCTCAAGGACGGATCGAAGCGAGAATGTGTTTCTGTGAGGGGAGCTAGCCATAGCTGAAAAACACAAAATGAGAGTTTAGTTTCGATGTTCAAGAGATGAGAAATCTTAACAATTAAGAAAACTCGCATTATATTCAAAACAATTTTCCTCAAGTTGAATATAATGATCCAAGATCCATATTTCACAAAAATTTGAGTGAGCTTTGGCCCATCGCCCAAACTTTAGCTATTTAGGTAAGCAACACTTTGCTAATTATATCATATATAATTCTTGTCTCGGATTAATATCTTATATCAAATCCGATCCTATATCTCTGAGCCCAAAACTATTTTGATAGCCCAGTTAAGCAAACCAATCTTTTAAGTCCGTAGTAACGATTACAACTTGCCTCACTCATGTAATTGCGGACACCCTGCTTTGGCAGACCCATCACACAATGAAACGAGCCTTGACAGTTGACAAGATTGGGAAGATATTAAAAGCTTAATATTAGGTTTGAGGAACAGAACATCAATCTAGTTTATATGACTTATATATTCTAGATTTTTAACTCGTTCTTTACTTGTAAAAATTCTCAAGTTAAACAAGCTAGAAATGCAAGTTCTGAACTGGTGTCAATCGACACTACCTTAGTGTCGGTCGTCACCGAATGGTGTCGATCGACACTACATTAGTGTCGGTCGTCACCACCTGATTGGTGTCGATCGACACTACATTAGTGTCGGTCGTCACCGGAGAGTGATGTCGATCGACACCAAGTCGATCGACACCCTTTTCACAGAAAACCTAATTGGTGTCGATCGACACCGGGTTGGTGTCGGTAGACACCGAAGAACCCAGAACGGCGTTCTTCGTCAAAAACGATTTTGAACAAGGGGATTTTACAAAATTTCAACAGATTCAATAGAAACACACCGCTCTGATACCACTGAAGGATTTCGTTCAGGTTTTAATCGAATTAAAACAGCCCTAACAACAATCCTAAGTCACGGATCTTGTGCCAATTGAATCTATGTTGAATATATGTCAAATCTCGAACATACCTTAGTATTTGCAGCGGAAGAAGATCAGGTAATCGAGATCAGGAAGCGCCTCAAGTGCTGCGCCTCTACAGAAGTCCACACCCACACAAACTGGACGACGGGATGCTAGTGCCTTCGCGAACGATTCGCGTTTGAGTTTTCTCTTCGTTTTCTGAGTTTTCTGTGGCAGCCAAAGGCTTCTTCTATCTTACAAACTCGAGCCCTCATATCATATATATAGGCTGGAGTTGCCGACAGGTGTCGATCGACACCCACCATTGGTGTCGATCGACACCCTCACAGAAAGTCAAGGATCGAGAAGACGATCCCGAGTGGTGTCGATCGATACTCACTATTAGTGTCGATCGACACCCTCATAGAAAAACGATATCGACGTATATCTTATATGCGTTAATCATGATCATTACTCTAATGATCAAAACCCAATTTATAATATCCAGTTTGCTTAGGTGTGTGACCCTATAGGATCATATGATAATGGTAATGAGTTCATAACTCATAAGTTATAAGCGGCTTCTAGCAAAACATTATAACCGTCCAATATCATATGATTGTCTTATCTCGACATCACGACTTTACTAGAATAAATATAAGTCTGATTTCAGGACATTCCCTTCAAAAATATACTGTATGCATATATAATATTATAGTAAATCAGTAGATACCAGTTTTTTTTTTTTGTGTGGAAAAGTTCCCTTTATACTGCCGTAGTCTCGCTTAGTTTTTCTGTCTTTGTCTAATGACTAACCCAATGGCTAATGAAGTCAATGGCAATGACTCAGCCAATGACTCAGCCAAACCGAAGTCGATAGTAAGGATGGAAGATATTGACGTCATCTTCTCACTTGCAGCACTAGAACTGGTTATGAGAACAAATATTCAATGTAAGTGGGTTTTAAAAATAGTTTGAAGTTACCAAAAATGGATGACTTAAACTAATATATATTTGACTATTTTGTCCACTTAAAACTAAATAAATGTTCAAAAAGTAGTAGACAATATGTGTGATAATATTTTTTCTTATTAATTTATCTATTTTTTTTTTCTTTTTTGTTTATAGGGCAGGGCAGTTTAGAGTTCATAAATTTGCTACAGTACAAAACTATCTTTCACTCAAAACGTTTATTGTCAAAAAATATGGTTGTTTTTTACAATTTTCATTAAATGTTTAATGTCAAAACAAAGCAAAACCCAAAAAAATTGTAAAAGAAGACAAAACAAATTAGTATTCAAATATGGGGACGTCGTTGGGTGCCGGGAAGTCTTCTTATGAATATATCCTTTACTATTTATTTATATGCTTTACCGATCTATGAGATTTTCTCTCACTCTCATTCTCATAGTCTCCAAAGCTCAAAATCCCTAGTTTCTATCTCTTGAAACTGATAACATTTTTGCAAACAAATGGCCTCTCAGTTGCTTTTCCCACCAAACCCATTCACCAAGTCAGCCTCGGCTCAAGTTTTCTTTACAGGTAAGTGTAATCTTTATACATGGACTCGTTTGTGAATAAAGATTTCTTTTTGTTTTTATTGGTCTTGATTGCTGTTGAAGATCATCAAGCTTCAAAGGTTCAGTTTATGATGTCTTGTGATCTGTTTTTTTTTAATAAAAAATTTGAATAGGTGATGACTTAACTCTAAAAAGAAAGTCAAACCAAGGAACAAGAGTTTCAAAAGGATTTAGCTTAAGAGCAAACGCTGCTTTGAGATCTAATCACAGCTCATCTGTTGAAATCCCAAGTCAATGGTACAATCTTGCTGCTGATCTTTCTGTTAAGCCTCCTCCACCGTTGCATCCCAAGACTTTCGAACCCATCAAACCTGAAGATTTAGCTCATCTTTTCCCCGATGAGTTGATAAAACAAGAGGCGACACTAGAGAGGTTTATCGATATCCCCGAGGAAGTTCTTGAAATCTATAAGCTTTGGCGTCCAACTCCTTTAATCAGGTTCTTGTTTTTTTCTCTTCTTTTTCTTGAAATGGGTTAACAAAATTAAATTTATGAGGTTTCAAAGAGAAACAGAGGATTTGTTCTTCTTCTTACTAATCCAGAGTCTAAATCCTATCAATTAGATGAAGTGTCTCACTTTGTTATCAAATCTGATTGTTCTTGCTTTGATTCCAGAGCAAAAAGATTGGAGAAGCTTCTTCAGACACCTGCAAGGATTTACTTCAAGTATGAAGGTGGTAGCCCAGCTGGTTCACACAAACCGAACTCAGCAGTTCCACAAGCTTATTACAATGCAAAAGCTGGCGTCAAGAACGTTGTGACCGAAACTGGCGCTGGCCAATGGGGCAGTTCTTTAGCCTTTGCTTCTAGTCTATTTGGCCTTAACTGTGAAGTAAGTCCAAAGATTAGATTCTTGCAGTGATATCTTGAAAATTTAATCTTTCTTGTTTAGCCTTTGCTTCTAGTCTATTCGGAGTTGACTGTGAAGTCCAAAGATTAGATTCTTGCAGTGATATCTTGAAAATATAATTTTTTTTTTCTTTGTTAAGTGTTTGTTTTATTTATACTATAGGTGTGGCAAGTGGCAAATTCGTACCATCAAAAGCCATATCGAAGGTTAATGATGCAAACTTGGGGAGCAAAGGTTCATCCATCGCCATCTGATCTCACTGAGGCGGGTAGAAGAATCCTTCAAACCGATCCATCAAGCCCTGGAAGTTTAGGCATTGCGATATCAGAAGCTGTTGAAGTTGCAGCAAGAAACGAGGATACAAAATACTGTTTAGGAAGTGTATTGAACCATGTGTTGCTACACCAGACGGTTATTGGAGAAGAGTGCATTCAACAAATGGAGGCTTTTGGCGAAACTCCTGACGTGATCATAGGATGTACTGGTGGAGGATCAAATTTTGCTGGTTTGAGTTTTCCTTACATCCGGGAGAAACTCAAAGGCAACATCAACCCTGTGATCAGAGCTGTCGAGCCCTCGGCTTGTCCTTCCTTGACAAAAGGAGTCTACGCTTATGATTTTGGCGATACAGCTGGATTAACTCCTTTGATGAAGATGCATACTTTAGGACATGACTTCATTCCTGATCCCATCCATTCCGGTAATTAATAAATAAACCTTAAAATCTAAGATCTTAGACATACTTAACTTGAAGGCTTCTCCAGCTCCTGGTTTCTTGATTTCTTGACCTCTTTGTGTTCTTTTGTTTTTGATTTCTTGATTTCTTGGTCCTTGGTTCTTGGTTTCTTGATTTCTTGGTTCTTGGTTCTTGGTTCTTGGTTCTTGCCTTCTTGGTATCTTGGTTCTTGGTTCTTGATTTCTTGGTTCTTGGTTCTTGATTCTTGGTTCTTGGTTCTTGATTTCTTGGTTCTTGATTCTTGATTTCTTGATTTCTTGGTTCTTGCCTTCTTGGTATCTTGGTTCTTGATTCTTGATTTCTTGGTTCTTGATTCTGGATTCTTTGTTCTTGATTCATGTTTTCTTAATTTTGTTGTTTCTATGGTTTTCAACAGGTGGATTACGGTACCATGGGATGGCACCATTGATCTCACATGTTTACGAACAAGGTTTCATGGAAGCAATCTCAATTCCTCAAATTGAGTGTTTCCAAGGTACCTGATCGCAATTCCTGAATTCGGTCCACTAACTTGACTCTTATATGTTTACATTGGATTGTAACTTTCCGGTTGAATTTTGCTTGCAGGTGCTATTCAGTTCGCGAGAACAGAAGGGATAATACCAGCGCCAGAACCGACTCACGCCATTGCTGCAACCATAAGAGAAGCTCTCCGATGCAAAGAAACAGGAGAAGCGAAAGTGATACTAATGGCCATGTGTGGACATGGCCACTTCGACCTTACCTCGTACGACAAATATTTACGAGGCGAATTGGTAGATTTATCATTCAGCGAAGAGAAGATTCAAGAGTCTTTGTCCAAAGTTCCTCTTATCGTTTAGCTCCAAATTAATCCCCATGTTCCAAACCAGACGTGTGACATAAGTTAGCCCATTTTCATGGCTTTTTAAATAAAGAGTAAGAGAGAGGAGCTTAAATAATGGACAAGATGTGTAAAATAAAGCCTTTTTCAATAATACTGTATTTGGTTTCTTGTTCCAAAAATAATACACATTCTTCTTGGAAACTCATTGTGGAGAATAAATTCTGACCTGATGATAACTAAATCAAATTAAAAATCTTCTAAATGTCAAGAAATTGATTGATTTTCCATTAACATTGCAAATATTGTATTTGCTATAAAAAGAAACAATTATGGACATATGAAAATAATCACAAAATTTGTTTTGTTTTTAAATATATTATAACGTTTAAATTTTTTCAAAATTAAAAAATTATGTGTTTTAAGACATTTACAATTATGGATGGTAACTAAAAGATAAGAGATTAAGTTTTTTTTCTAAACTAAAAAAAATCAAAATAAAATAAATTTAAATAATAATTTTTTAAAAATAAGTAAAATAAACTTGAATATGTAAGTAAATTATAAAAATAATTAATATTCACTAAACATCTATCACAATTTTACAACTATAAAATTAAATAAAAACTAATAAAAGAATTTTCTACGTATGAAAATCTAACACAGCAATTTTTTTATATAAATTTAACACTAATCACTATTAAAAAAACAATATCTTCGTTAAATAAGGTCGAACTTATCTTATTTATGTGTTGCTTTCACAAACAACTCTTTCTTCTTTCTTCAATAATTCATGCGTCTTGTTTCTTATAGACTCAGACGGGTCCAAGGGGGCTTATGAACTACACAACACACATTTGCCTCCTACACAAGTTTGGGTTACACACAAAAACACTAATCCTAATTAATTTACACACTAATTAAACGACACACTTGATCATCTACCTCTTGTCGCATGTCATGAAGTTAGTTTTCTCCACATACCAACCGCGACCCCAACCATCACTGCCACCATTGCTGTTGCGACCAGCTTCCATCTTCTCTTTCCGCTCCTCCCCTGCACCACCACAACTTTCTCTTTAGACTAACAACACAGTGATCAGATTCACTTGACAACAAGTTCACTAGTCTTTACCTCACTGTCTTGAACACTGTCTGATCTTACTTGCTCTGTAGTTCCCCGTGCTCTGATCTTTATTCGAGGTTTAACCAAAGCATCATCACTCTTGTCTGAGTATGTCCCAACAGCTTCTTTGCCCTGCACATCCCATTTAACGACAAATACAAACGATATTCATCATTTACGAACGTCTTATAACAAAAACTTTTGACACTAGTGATCTTGTACCTCTAGAATGACAGTGTGACCAGTATTCATCTCCTCCCTCGGTTTAACTTCAGAGCAAGAATGCAACTGCAGACGGATTCTCCTTGGAGCAACGCCCTGGTTTGTCAGTCCTGTACTTGGCTGGTTCTGAGGCTGTCGAGTCCGGATCTTTATCCCTCTCCCCTCCTTGACGTTAGTCTCAGTGTGGTAATCGATCATCTGCTCTGGATGAACGAAATCGTTATAGAATGAATCAGTGGCTTGGTACGCGGATACAGAGTCTTTTGGCCATCCGGAATCTGAGCCACACTGATCAAACAGACCATAAAAATTGTCACTTTACTTATACATATCAGAGAAACTGCAAAGAGGAAACTTATATACATAAGCTCAAAGTTTAGTGATTGGCTCTTCCGCTCACCTGGAGTTGCACCATGTCCAAGTCGTTGAGGGAAGCATTCTCTAGTAGTTTTCCAGATGAGAAGATCCCATTTGGTGTTGATTCCTCACATGAGAAGTCGTCAGGGTTGTTGAACACCTCTTCCAACAATTCCGTGAGTGATACATCCGGTTCGCTGGTGCCATCTTGAAAACAGATCCCAATCTCATCGTAACTGAAATCACCAGCATATATAGAATCCATAAGCGGTGGATCTTCAGGTTCGGAAGGTAACCATGGATTCTCTCCATGTGGTGGACATGCCTATGAAGGTGCAGACAATGAACAGAGCAACAGCTTAAGTATTGTCGGGAAGCCTCAAGAAAGATATATTCAAGTAAAGTGGCCTATGAAGGTGCAGACAATGAACAGAGCAACAGCTTAAGTATTGTCGGGAAGCCTCAAGAAAGATATATTCAAGTAAAGTGGCCTATGAAGGTGCAGACAATGAACAGAACAACAGCGTAAGTATTGTCGGGAAGCCTCAAGAAAGATATATTCAAGTAAAGTGGTATCCAGTTTCGTACCTCAAACATGGTCCCATTGTCAACAAGCGTGGGACAAGTAAACCATTTGTCTGAATCATCGGATGGCTTATCGACAGCAGTGTCAGAGGAAGGTGTTTCTTGGACAAGATCGGAGGATGTGTCATCGGGTGAATATTTGACACCATTGAGGCGATCTTCAAGCTTGTGAAAGAGGCGACAGAGAACGAAGGGGCTCTGCAAAAGGGAAGGGAGGAGAGTAAGAAAGAAGAAGAAGAAGAAGAATATGATAATAAGCAAAGATAAAGGAGCGGACTTGGCCAGGGGAAGTGCCGTCAAGGTCCTTGAGGGTGGGACGATACTCGTGCATAATCCAGTTGGTGCGCTCTCCCTTGGGAGCTCGGCCGCGGTAGAAGACGAGGGTCTTCTTCATGCCGATCAAAGTCTTCTTCTTGGATTTGATGCTCCGGTCCTTGCCAGTAGCTTTCCAGTAGCCAGAGTCAGTGGCTCTGTTGGAACGATGGCCGTTTGGGTATTTACGGTCGCGAGGGCAGAAGAAGAACCACTCTGGGTCCTCCGTCTTTATCACCGAGAGACCTGGGAGATCCCACGGCTCCCATTTGCAGACGTCCACTTCGGGGATGACTCGGACGTCGGAGTGATGGCCGTTGATCTTGAGGCGGAGGTAGTGGTTCACAAGCTCTTCGTCGGTGGGTCTGAATCTGAACCCTAGAGGAAGCGACTCCATCGACACCGCACACATATCTATACGATCCAACCAAATTCAATTCTTTCAACTTTCTACCGAGTAAAAAAGTCTTCGACAGCTTTGGCTTTAGAGTCTCGCTTCTCTATCTTCTCTTTCCGACCACGTGATTACAGTTTTGTCTCCTCGCTACCACGTCATCGCACTAGAGAAAACACAAAACGCAGCGTCTAGTGAGATCCTCATTATCTCCTAATGGGCCCAACAAATAAATCCCCTAAGCCCACCTCTTTAAAAACGACGCCGTTTTAGCATAGATTGAGAATATTCAGACATAGAGAGAGAGGATCAGCATATAACAAGATAAGCCTACTTGTTTAGAGTTTTTTTTTTTATATAATTCAGGGGGAATTCGAGCCTAAATCGAGATTAATATCCCTAGGGAAGTAATGCCCATAAATAGACGCCCCTTCTAGTTTTTCAAATGAACCGTAAACAAAGGTTTATACTCATGTGGCCAAATGAAGAAATATCTAACAATTTCAAATTTGAGAAGAATCGATCACTGGCCTAGACCAACAGAAAAAAAACAAAAAATAGTATTCATGGTTTTACTAGAGAAAAAAACAACAATCATTACCTGCGATTAGTTTTGTCGACTACAAGTAGTATATATTTTCCCAAACATAGAGGATGTGAAAACAAAAGAGATTACATGTATACATGACACTAAATAGAAGAAGTCATTAAGCAACAAAATAACCTATACATTGGGTAAGAAAGAAGAAACCGAGATACGTAAGATGTTATGTTTGAGAAGGATCAAACCTTTATATATTTTTATCTGAAGTACTTGTTTTAGAACCAAAGTATTCATAAAAGTGGAAATAATCAACACATTAAAACTATAAAAAAACAAAATATATATATATATATATATATATATGAAAATGAACTATAGCAGGAGTCCTAAAATATACTTATAAATATATTTTTGATAAATTGTATTTATTAATTAAAAGAAATATTGTTAAATATATTTTAGATTGTTGAAATTTTAGTGTTTTATATTATTGAAAATTTTCTAACTATATCATTAGAAATTTTGGGCGAAGCACAGATTACCCACTAATAATAATTATAAATTAACAGATTAGATGAGTGTGAGTTATAGCCAAAAACAACAATAACAATCTAACATTGTAGAACTTTACGTTTAGATTGCCTCTAACGTGTATATGTTAAAGTTCAAAAAAAAAAACGTGTATATGTTAAAATTCAAAAAAAAAAAACGTGTATATGTTAAAGTTCAAAAAAAAAAAAAACGTGTATATGTTAATTAAGTTGACATTATTTGACTATTACATGTAGTTTAGTGACTTATGCTAGTATCGCTGGTGCATCATCACTTTGAGTAAAAAAAAAAATTTGGGCAATTTGCAAAAATAGCACTTTTTCATGTTTTCGTCGTAAAATAACACATCAGGATTAAAATGACAAAATAACATCTGTTGAAGAAGAAAATAAATATTATACCATTACTTGTCATTTGTTTTTCTCAATTTTGTTCAATTTTATAACTTTAAACCTTAAATCCTAAAATCTAAACCCTAATGAATGATTTGTGAACCCAAACTCATTAGTGTAATACATTTTAAAATGAATAAAGTGTGCTATTATTGTCATTTTTACTCTGGTGTGCTATTTGTGACAAAAACATCAAAATGTGATATTTTGAAGTTATTTCTCTTTTTTTAGTGCAATTACCTACACAATTAAGATAATTTTAGTTATAAAACAACATTCAACAATTACAGATGCTAAAACAAAAGTTTTTAGAAGAAATATAATAGAAAGCAATAAGAACCAAAATAGCATTTTCAACTAGTAAGTTAATTTAAAAAAAATCAGCGCTCAGATTCAGTAACTGAACAACAGTTTATTTGTGAGACACAAAATTCAAAATTTAAACTCTTCGACCGAATCGCCTCTGCCTCTGCTGATACCAAGTCAAGGCCTCAAGATATTTAGCATTGCCAAAGTCAGGCCATAGAACATCAAGAAAGTAGAGCTCAGTGTAAGCTGTCTGCCACAGGAAAAAGTTACTAAGCCTTTGCTCTCCACTCGTTCTGATCAATAGGTCAGGGTTTGGGAACTCAATACACTTTGTCATCAACTCTTTCTCCATCAGCTTTTCATCAATGTCTTCCACTTGGATCAACCCGTTTTTCGCCTTTTCAGCAAGACTTCTGCTTGCTTGCAAGATATCGGACTTGCCACTATAGTCTATGGCCATAATGAGTTGCTTCTCTTTGTAGCTCTTTGTAGCTTCTTCAGCTTGTTGTATTGAATCCAAAACTGCTTTGGGAATATTAGTCCGGTTCCCAATAACCGAGATCTTGATTTTATGTCTAAAAATTAAAGAATGGAAAAATTTAACATATAAGGTATAGAAGGATCTACAAGATCCATAATATTATTAATATATATTGAATAGTTATTATTTATATATTCTGAGGATTTGTATGTATCTAGTTTAGGCAACATTTTTAGTAAAAATATGTATGTATTCTTACTTGTTATATTTATGAGAGTCAATACAATATTCTTCTAATCATAAACTCTTATCACATATAATATGGTATCATAGCCACAATGATGTAACGATCGGTTCTACTCCTGGTTTTCAATCTTTTTCTAAGCCATAAGCTTCTTTTTCTGTTTTATTTTCTACTAAGCCAAGTGCTTCTCTCATTCAAGTTTATCATGAACCTCTGAATCTAAGCTATCAAACTTCATATTATTCAAGTCTATCGTAGACCTCTGGATCTAAGCCAAGTTCTTCCATTTAATTAAGTTCGTCTGAATCAAAGCTATAAGCTTCTAAAACTATTTTTAATTTGATTTCTTCTACTATAAAAAAAAAACGTTTTAATATTGTCATTCAATTTTTTTTTAAAACTTTTTTTATAATATATTAATAATATTATGGATCTTGTAGATCCTTCTATATAAGGCTTCACAAAAGGATCAAAACAACATGTATGGGTACCTTTGAAATTCAGGTATCTCTGACTTAAAGAATTTCTCAAAAATGGACATCAAAGCATTCACTTCATCCTGATCAAAGAAAATATAATAAACCGAATCAAAACGATGGAAGAAAAATCATGAAACGTTATAGAAATATATAATCCATATCTCATACTTTTATCATATTTTTACCTCGGATCTACCCCAATTTTCAGTGGAGAAAGCAAAGAGTGAAACAGTGCTTATTCCCATAGTGAAAAAGTTACTAGCAAGCTCCGTAATTTTTCTCGCTCCAGCTTCGTGACCTACCATTGTCCCGAGTCCTCGTATCTTCGCCCAACGTCTGTTTCCATCCAATATGATCGCCACATGATTTGGCATTGTCCCTAGTTTCTCTTCATCTCTAGTTGTACTACTACAGATTTGATTTATGAGAACAAAAAAGCTTAAAATTTTCATATAACCCTTTTCTTTTCTTTTCTTGACAATCATTAATCAAGCAAATAATAATATCCCACTTCAGAAGTGAGATGAAATCTTCAAAAAAAGATAAATGATTTTGTCAGGTTGGTTGAGTACAGACACTCTTGGCTTCTATTCAGTTCACACTAGCTATGTTTTAGGTTCTGAGATTATTTGGTTTCAGATTAAAATTAGAGAAACAAACCATTTTACCAAAAAAAGATAAGAAGTTTATTATTAGTATAGAAGCACATTACCATTTCTCCTTCCTCTCTTCTACATTATCGTATTTAGAAGCTGCGGTTTTGATGAATCTACGGATATTTGTAAAGGAGAGGGGAATACCTAGACGCCTAGAGATGAAGAGACAAGGGATGACAACAAGAGAAAGAAAAGTGAAGACAATAGAGAGTAGGGACAACATTATCTCTTGTTTCCAATAATTTGTTCGAATTGATCGAGTAATACTCGTCTATAAATATAGATACTTCTCTCTGTCTCGCTCTATGTGTTCCCTTTGATGCAACGCAAAGACTGATCATACGTACTAAGATTAAGGTCTTACCACACTTGAATATCGATAAATGGTTCTGCCACCGTAATTTCCTTAATTATTACTATAATCAAGACATTTAGAATCTTGAATGGTTTAAAATTTTAAATGTAGGAATTAGGTGGGCAGATAGGGGAGTTTACGGAAGCGTGTTATTGCAGTTTCTCGTATTACTAAAGGATTTATATGATTGGTCCACTAGTTCAAAAAATATATATTTGCGAAATGTTTATAACTGGTTAATTAGTGAATATAGTAGCCGGTTAAGAATGAATTAAAAATATAAATTACAATGTTCTAAAAAAGGTAAAAAGTATCAAAACTACTAAAAGATATAAAACAATAATAGTATAATTAATAATGAAAATTATGTATATATAATATTTACATTTAATTTTGATTTCATTTTTTGGTTTAGATAAAAGTTATGATTTCAATGAAATCATAGTTGAAAATTGTTTTTTTTTGTTCCTAGAATAATATAAGATTTAGAAACTTTAGCTTATTATATATATCCAACTTTTATTTTTATTTTGTTACATATAAAACAGATCATACGTACGAAGGTAAACAAGGTCTTACGATACTTGAAAGTTGAAAATCACTAAATGGTTCTGCCACGTAATTTCTTTAATTGTTATAAACTTATAATCAAAACATTTAATGTGAGTTCGGAATATGAGTTCTTAGATCAATCTAACTAACCTTGAGATTAATTACATTAATGCAGTCACGTAACCTATTAAAAATTTGGTATTTCAAAAGACACAAACTGCAGTAATACAAATATGATTTTAACATTAATGTCGAAGCTAATGGTATAGGTTTTTTTTTTTCATGCTCTCACATTCTGGTTGCATGCATAGGTTTTTCTTCACATCTTTAAAAAACAATAATCAAACAAGCTGTATTTTTAATCATTTTTATGAATTAGTCCAGCGTTGAAGCAAGAAGCTAGTAGTTGATTTTTATTGACTATTACTTGCAGTGTTGCTTTTAGTTTCAAGAACCATTTAGTGATTCTTGTTTTTTTTGTCTTGGTTTTCACATTAAATGTCTTGATTATACAAAAACGAAGACCAAAAGAACTTTAAAATCATTCAAGTGTGTTCGGAACCATGTAATGTTAGTGATAAATTGATGAGAACAAGAACACAAAAGTGTCTCGGAAGAAATATTATTAGACTCTCATAAGAATAATGCTACACATTACAATAGTTTATATAGGGAACTTTAAACCCTAAACTTCCTAAATAATATAGAAATAATATAATGGAGATAAATGCTAATCTTCCAAATCTAAGATATTAACATATCTTTATATCTTCTAGATCCTTCTTGAATCTTCCATATTCTTCTATTAATCTTGACCGTTCGATCTACGATCTTCGGTTTTCGGTCTTCATTCGGTTTAGGTCGATCTCATCCTCATTGATCTCCCAATACTCCCCGGCAAGCTCATACGTGGGAACCACGTTTGAGATTGGACAAGTCTTCAAAATAATGGCTTTATACCCGGCCGTCGGGTTTATCTTCGCGGCGTTATACTCGGCCGTCGAGTCATCTTCGCGGCGTTATACTCGGCCGTCGAGTCATCTTTACGGCGTTATACTCGGCCGTCGAGTCATCTTCGCGGCGTTATACTCGGCCGTCGAGTCATCTTCGCGGCGTTATACTCGACCGTCGAGTCATCTTCGCGGCGTTATACTCGGCCGTCGAGTCATCTTCGCGGCGTTATACTCGGCCGTCGAGTTTTTTTTTTTTTTTTTCATGGCTGCATCGACAGATAACAATCCGGAGCAGCAGCAGCGATGAACTGCTAATTTTTTTTTTTTTTCAACGGCGAAGTCGCAGATGACACCATCTTCAACACCGTGTTGGTGTTTGTATGAAACACAACACCATAGAAACATATCTGATGTTCCTTTTTTTTTTTTTTAAGGACGAACGAAAAAAAAAATCAACTAAGAGAAACATATCTCATCTGGTCGACAAAGCTTTTTTTTTTCATATCTGATAAAATCAAAACAAAAAAGAAAATCAAGTGGACAAGACCAATTTTTGCAAACGATCGTATCTTTTTTTTTTTCTCTAAACCAACAAAAAAAAAAAACTTACGAGAAACAATCTAAAAGCAAAATCAAAGTGGCAGAAAATATAATGATTGGAAGACAATAAACGTGTTTTTTTTTTTTTTGAGAGAAGTTAACACAGGCCAAAGGGAAGCTCTGATACCATGATAAATTGATGAGAACAAGAACACAAAAGTGTCTCGGAAGAAATATTATTAGACTCTCATAAGAATAATGGTACACCTTACAATAGTTTATATAGGGAACTTTAAACCCTAAACTTCCTAAATAATATAGAAATAATATAATGGAGATAAATGTTAATCTTCCAAATCTAAGATATTAACATATCTTTATATCTTCTAGATCCTTCTTGAATCTTCCATATTCTTCTATTAATCTTGACCGTTCGATCTACGATCTTCGGTTTTCGGTCTTCATTCGGTTTAGGTCGATCTCATCCTCATTGATCTCCCAATAGTTAGTTCGAAATTTGAATTAAAAGAGAAAAAAATTGTCTTTTTTTTTTTTTTTTTTTTTGATAAAGCGTTTTCAAGCTTTGTTCACTCAGATCAACTATGATAAATTTTTTTTTTCTTTCTCCCATTTGAGCTCAAACCAAATTTTCAGTTTTTGTGTAATGACACATTTACAGACTTATGGAGAAAATGAAGCCTATCACATAGTTCCTTTGATCATAACAGAGTCATGCTCTGTTTCATCACTTAGCAGTCACCTAACATATGCAAACGTAAAGGCTTGCTGTTCTCTTTGAATTTGATCTCCAAATGATGACGCCTATCACATGATCAGTATCTTCAAACTTAACCATTCTAATAGAAAACCAAGAAAAACTGCTTCTTCGTCACAACAAACAGAGGATGTAGTGTCAGACTCGCATATTTTGCTTGCTATATTGTTGTATCAATTGAATTATCGTTGTAATTTTTCTATCCCTGCGACATTATTTGTCAAGTCACTTTGAAAAGTGTCGGTCTCACTTAACGTTGGTCATTCTTCTAGGTGTGTGCCTTATGAACTCTAGTGAAGATAGCCATCAACTCAGCGACAAGCTCCTTGTCATCGTGCTTCCTCACATACTTGTTTATATAAGAAAGCTTGAACGATAATTCCCAACGTAGTGGACGTGGAAGGGAACTCACTTCCGATCATTCCTTTTGATATGAGCGTTTTGTTTACATTACACCTTGCTTCTTAAGCCATTTTTGGCACTCCCTGTGGAGGTTTCTCCACACTAGTCTCGATATGAACACATCATATCATCCTTAGACCGATGGGCAGATAGATGTAACTAATCTACCTCTAGGTAATATGCTGTGAAGCTTGGTTAGCAAAAATATCAAGGCAAGGCAAACGAAACTTTCACAAGCTATAGTAGTATGCGTATAATCACTCCAACAATCGTTTGAGTGGTCATGACCAAAAGATTGTTTCCCGCTCCATGAATACAACGAGTTACGATCTAAAAAAAATTTGGTTCCGTTAAGCTATTGGAGTGTACCACGCAGGGGCGGAAGGATTGATTTTAACTGGGGTCAATGATCTTTAATTTAAAGGGGACAATTTTAACTGGGGTCAATGACCTTTAATTTAAAAGGGACAAATTGATGTTCTGACTATTTTATTATCAAAAATCAATGCATTTTCAAGTTTTATGGATGTCATCTGAACCCATATTCTCTCAAATGGGTCCGCCCCTGGTACCACGTAGAGTTGCCTCCCCGCCCGCCTTAAGATGGCCAATGTCTTCAACGTCAAGTTCCTCGCCCCATACAAAGGTGATAACACTGTTCTAGATTCAGAGGTAAATCTTCTCTACCTAAAAAACTTAGGGGGCATTGATAAAATTTTAAAATATATGAATCTATAGAGAATTTATGAAATCTGGGATTTGATTTGGGATTTGATTTAATAATCCAAGAGAATTTTAAGGAATCTGAGATTTCATTTTTTAAAAATAAAATAATTTCTGGGATTTCATTTTTTTTAAAAAGTAATTTAATATTAATAAATTAAAGAGATTAAAAATCTGAAAATTATTTGGTTTATATTTTTTATTCATATAAAATGTAAAAAATTGAAATTTGGGTATATTTGGAGCAAATAGGATTTTCAACTTTTAAAATTATTTAAAATGATATTTTTTTGCCAAGTTTTGAATTTTATAAAATGAAAAATGATATTGTGAAAGTTTCAATTTTTAAATTTCAAATAAATTTTTCTTTTTCTCATTTCAAAAGTTTTGATTTACTTTTTTGAAATTAAAACTAAATTTTTATTTTTTGTAAACTTCAAATATTAAACAAAATGCTTTTGTGACAAGAAAATGTTTTTTGAGAAAAAAACTATCTTTGTAATGATTTAGACATTTTGGTTCTTTCAAAAGCATTCAACATGTCTACAACAGAATTTTCTTCAATTCTTTTTCTTTTTTTGTATATGTGATCTCTGTTTAGAATTAAAGCATACATTACTCTAATAACCATCAATTCTTTTCATGATACGATTGATCAATATGATCTTGATAATCATCACTTCTTATCTTGATATGATTCTTTAGCCTTTGATTTTTTGGCTTTACAATGATATTGTGAAATAATCTGAAAATTGGAGAACTTCATCTTCCATTACGTAAAATCACTTTCTAGTGTGGCATCGAACATTTCCATAACTGGTTTCAGGTTTTTTTTTGTTTTTTTTTTAAATTTCAGTCTTCTTGAACCTAGTTTTAATACCGATTTATTGGGAATTTCTGTGATTATTTCAGTTTATGAGGAAAAACAGAAAAGAGAGGAAAGAAAAACCCACACACATATTTGAGTTTGGTCACCAATTCTAGGAAAAATCTATTTCGTAAGAATTTTGGTAATGGGGAGATTGAAGATTGTACAAGTTAAAATTGAACTTTCACATTACCAATCAGTGTGATAAACAAGGCTCTGTTTTGTTTGATAAACAAATGCTCTGTTTTTGTTCTGAATAATTCGATGATTTATTAACTTGAAACAGAGGCATTATATAGCCTTTACATTAACGATAGATTTCAACAAACCAACAACTTCCCATGACTTTCTTCCTCCTTTTGTTGAATTTGCTCCAACAACTTCACATAACTTTCTTCCTCCTTTTGTTGAATTTGCTCCAACAACTTCACATAACTTTCTTCCTCCTTTTGTTGAATTTGCTCCAACAAAACCCTCCTTAAGCTAAACTTGTCGAAAGTTTTAGCTTATCTCCAACTGAGCAAATTCCAAGTTCACTCCTCAACCTTTCGAACACTTCTCTTCCCAACGGCTTCGTAAAGATGTCTGCTACCTGCTCTCTTGACTCACAATGCTCCAAACTTATCTTCCCTTCCTTAACCAAATCTCTAAGGAAATGGAACCGAACTCCTATGTGTTTGCATCTCCCATGAAAAACAGGATTCTTGGAGAGTTTAATCGTAGACGTGTTGTCACACAGGATGGTAATGCCTTCAGTCGTGTCGTATCCTAGTTCACTCAGAACTCTCTCGAACCAAACCGCTTGACAAGCACAAGCCGATGCTGCTACATACTCTGCCTCCGTGGTGGACAATGTAACTATGGGTTGCTTCTTGGAGGACCATGCCACAGCTGCATTATCTAACAAAAACACATAACCAGAGGTGCTTTTTCTACTGTCAACATCCCCGGCAAAATCACTATCTGTATAAACGAGCAACTCCCCACTTCCTCCTTTCTTATACCATATCCCAAAGTCCACAGTCCCCTTCAAATATCTCAAAACTCTTTTGGCAGCTTGTTCATGTAGTAGAGTGGGATTAGACATGTAGCGACTTAGCAGACTTACAGCGAATTGTAGGTCTGGTCTTGTGTTGGTGATGTACATGAGGCTCCCTATGATCTGCTTATAGCGAGTTTCATCGACTTTCTGCCCTCCTTCGTCTTTGTCAAGCTTACTTCCTGGAACCATTGGATTGTAGACAGAGTTACATTCCTCCATTTCAAATCGTTTCAGAACCTCCTTGGCATACTTTGCTTGAGAGATGTGAATTCCTTGTGATGTCTGAAGCACTTCAATTCCTAAGAAATACCTCATTCTCCCAAGATCAGACATATCGAATTCACGTTGCATGGACGACTTGAACTCCTTCATCATTTGAGTGTTGTCTCCTGTGTAAATGAGATCATCCACATATACGCTGACAATTAAAATGTTACCTTGATCATTTACTTTCAAGAACAACGTCTCTTCATTCGGAGATTTCAGAAAACCCTCCTTGGTGAAATAATCTTCAAGCCGACTGAACCATGCTCTTGGCGCCTGCCTTAAACCATATAGGGCCTTATGAAGTTTGTACACCTTTTCTTCCTCTCCTTCTACTTCATAACCCTTCGGTTGCTGTATGTAGACATCTTCATTTAGGATTCCATGGAGAAAGGCTGATTTGACATCGAGCTGGTGTGTTTCCCACTCTCTATGAGCTGCTGTAGCGAGAATGGTTCTTATGGTGTCCATTCGAGCAACTGGTGCATACGCTTCAGTGAAATCAATGCCAAGAACTTGAGAATATCCTTTTGCGACTAGTCGCGCCTTGTATTTGTTGATCTCTCCAAGCTCATTCAACTTTGTCTTGTAAATCCACTTCACCCCGATACACTTAGCTCCGTCCGGAAGTAAACACAAACTCCAAGTCTCATTCTTCTCTATCGACTTTATTTCTTCATCCATGGCTTTTCTCCATTGTGAGACTTGATTTGCTTCTTCGAACGTTGAAGGATCAGATGAATTGATTTCCACCATGTTTACTTCATCTTCTTCCACTTGAACTCCAGGTCCCTCAACAACAAAATCTTTCAAATATTGTGGGAGTCTTCTTCTTCTTTTCTCCCCGACTCCCACAATCTGCTCAGGTTGCTCATTCTGCTCATGTTGCTCATTTTCCACAGGTTGCTCATCCTGCTCTGGTTCAGGCTGTTCACGTTGCTCTGCCTCTGCACCGATACCGACTTCTTCGTCACTTTCTTCCCATACTTCAGTGTCATCACTCCATGTTAGCCTAGTGTTCGGAAAGTGCTCTCGGTCTCCTTCCCAATCCCAACCTTTTGTTTCTTCAAACACCACATCTCGGCTTACTATGATCTTCTTAGTTTTTGGATCATAAAGCTTGTAACCCTTTGACTCTTCTGAGAAACCAAACAAAACACATGTTTTGCTCTTATCTTCAAGCTTACTCCGCTTCACATCTGGAATGTGGACGTGTGCCAAACTTCCCCATACACGAAAGTGCTCAACACTCGGTTTTATGCCACTCCACGCTTCTTGTGGTGTGACGTCTTGAACTGCATGAGTTGGGCACCGATTTAAGACATAAAATGTCCAATTGACCGCATCAGGCCAGAAGATCTGTGGCACCTTCCTGGTAGATAGCATCGATCTCACCATGTTCATCACTGTGCGATTTTTTCTTTCCGCAATGCCGTTCTGTTGAGGAGTGTAGGCAGTGGTGAGTTGTCTCCGAATTCCTTGTTCTTTGCAATAATCCGCGAATTCATTCGAGGTGTATTCCCCTCCTCTATCAGTTCTTAAGCATTTGATGTTTCTCCCAGCTTCAGTCTCCACCTTGCTTTTAAACAATTTGAAGTAATCAAACGCTTCAGACTTCTCCTTTAAAAAATAAACCCAAGCTTTTCTACTGTGATCATCAATGAAACAAAGAACATATCTCTTCCCACTTGTTGAAGTCGGACTAATAGGACCGCAAATATCAGAGTGAATTAGGTCAAGTACTTCTTTTGCTCTCCATGAGCTTTGCTTGGGAATGACGTTTCTCGATTGTTTGCCGATCAAACAGATTGAACACGTGGACTTCTGTGTATCAAAATTTGGAAGGCCCCGTACCATGTTTTTGCTTTGCAACGTCTTCATTCCTTGATAGCTTAAATGGCCATATCGCTCATGCCACAATTTCGGTATTTCTTCAGAACTCAACTGCAAACACTTTTGCTCTTTGTCATCTTCTGTTGTTTCATCAAACAGAGCAAACATTCTGTTTGAGCTCATCTTGCTCTCTGCGATTAAGCCTCGGTCATCGTGATAAATTTTGCAGGCCCCTTTCTGTATCATGATGGTTATATTCTTCTCTTGAAGTTGTCCGAGACTTAGCAAGTTATTCTTGAGTTCCGGCACATAGTACACATCAGTGATTGTGTACGATAGATTACTTAGAACAAGCTTCACACTTCCTTTACCAACGACCTCCATTCTTTTGTTATTTCCAAGCTTGACTGAGTGCTTAAACCCTTCATCCATCGTTGAGAATAATTTCTTGTCTCCGCTCATGTGGTTTGAGCACCCGGAGTCAAGGAACCATGCTCTCTTTCTAGCATTCTCTAGCTTCTCAGATAGTGTCATCAACAACTTCTCTTCACCAACATTTTCAGATTCTTCTTCAAGGTACGCCATTAGGACCATTTCTTCAGTATCTTCAAGATAGGCGTAATTGGCCTCCTCGTCCCATTTTGGACATTCGTTTTTGTAATGTCCAAGCTTGTGACACTTGTAACATTCAACCATACTCTTAGAGAACGTTCTGCCTCTCCCACGCCCTCTACCTTGTCCATTTGATCCCCTTCCTCTGGATCCGCCGTTTCCTCTCCCATAAGTGACTTGAAGAACTTGTTCATCTCTTTTCTCTGGTTTCTTTTTGAACTTTCCTTCATGAATCACCAAACAGCTCTGCAATTCATCAACTGTCATCTTCTCAATATCCTTGGACTCCTCTATTGAGACTACCACATACATGAACTTTTCACTCAAAGTTCTGAGAACCTTCTGCACAACCGTTGAATCCACCATTTCTTCTCCGTTGCTTCTCATCTGATTCGTGATTGCCAAGACACGAACGAAGTACTCTTCTATGCTCTCAGAGTCCTTCATCTCTAGCACCTCAAATTCTCTTCTTAGCTTCTGCAACAGGGATTTCTTTACTCGAGCGTTGCCTCCAAACTTCGACTTCATTGACTGCCATATGATTTTTGATGTCTTCCTATCCAGGATCTGCTCAAAAGTCACTCGGTTGATGCTTTGAAAGAAGTAGTGTTTGACCTTGTGATCGTTTGTCTTAGCACTGTCAAGTTGTTGTCTCCGCTCCGTCGTCAACACCGTCGTGGTCGATGGTTCTTCAAACCCGTCTTCAACGACACTCCATAACCCTTTCGCACGAAGAAAATTTTCCATGACTTCGCTCCAATGGTCCCAATGTCCATCGAAAAGAGGCACCTTCATCTGGTCGTCTGCCATGTCTCTTCTTACTTTTGTGTTTTGAAGTTGCGGCTTCTCTCTGGTTCGAATTAAAAAACGAGCTCTGATACCACTTTGATAAACAAGGCTCTGTTTTGTTTGATAAACAAATGCTCTGTTTTTGTTCTGAATAATTCGATGATTTATTAACTTGAAACAGAGGCATTATATAGCCTTTACATTAACGATAGATTTCAACAAACCAACAACTTCCCATGACTTTCTTCCTCCTTTTGTTGAATTTGCTCCAACAACTTCACATAACTTTCTTCCTCCTTTTGTTGAATTTGCTCCAACAACTTCACATAACTTTCTTCCTCCTTTTGTTGAATTTGCTCCAACACAGTGAAGGTCTGATTAAAATACCTAAAACTAAGGTCATACAATAAACTGCTGACAAAGAAAAACGTCATACTAAAAGTCTATTAAAATTACATAATTGCCGCTAAATTATTTATATGCGAACTTAAGCATGTGCAAGTTTTGCTTGAAGCAATGAAACCTGGCCTTGAACATTTTAATCTTCTTTTAAAATTAGAGTGTCTCCCACACTACTTCAAAACCTTATACCAACTCGTCTAACATAAAAATAAAATCATACTACTTGATTTAAGAAATGATTACCGTTCTTTTTAAAAATAGCCGTGTATCACGTCGTTATTAATCCAGTATAAATGTAGTATTCAATAATTAAAAAGAGCAAATTTAGGAGCAAACATGCGCACAAAGTTTCAAATATCACCATGATTAGTGTGCACTGCACATGTACACCATTCACAATTTTTCTTCGTACTTTACCATCATTTTTCACTTTATTATTCCTTCTTCACCTCAACTTTCTAGTGTTAAATTTATTCCTCGTGAAAATAGTAACTCCTTTTTTGAAAAAATACTAGTAATGTTTTTTTATTTTTCTTGAAAATCGAAACAAAACATGGAATACGTGTCATTTTTAGTGGCTATGATGTGGGAATAATTTGATTAATTGAGAGAGATTTGGAGAAAAAATATCTCAAGTCAATGGAGAAAAAGACGAAACAATGCTATGAAGAATCGAACTCAAAAAAAAAAAACCATCTTTCGCACATGTCTGACTCTCTCGCTCCTCCTCCTTCGCTTCTCTCTCTCATCACTCTGTCAAAATATACGGACCAGAGACAGAGTTGCCTCCACGTTTGTCCAGCAAGAATCACGCTCATTCGCTTTCACCACATTCCTTTCTCTCTTTCCCACTAAACTTTCCTCTTCTATTTTTTTTTCTCTTTTTTTGCTCAGACTTTCTACTTTCTGCTCCGAATTTCGAATCTTCCACTGTTTCTTCATCTGGGTCTGCTCTGAATTTCGCTTCTACCTTCATCTGGATTCTTTTGAGCTCATTTCGTGTTCAAAGCTCGTTTTTTTTCGAAGTTCTAGGGCAAATTCAGGTTTCCACTGCTCTGAATTTCATCTGGGGATCAAGTTTTGGTTCAAAGCTTGAATTTTTCCTTCTGGGTTGTGAAATTCTAAGGCAGATCATTGAAGATTTTGGGGAATTAGGTTGATTTTGAAGCAGGTTGACTTCAGGTAGATCATACGCCAATTTGGAATTAGGGTTTGTTCATTAGCTTCAATTTTGGGGTTTTTGTTGATTTGCGTTGAAATGGATCGATAACAAGTTGCTTTGAAGGAAAGTTGATTGCTTTTTTGATATAAAAGAATGAGTTTGGTTCCTCCTTTGCCGATTTTAACGCCGCCGTCGTCGAACTCTTCCACCACCGCACCTCCTCCGTCATCCTCTCCCCCCACTACACCATCAGCTCCACCTCCGGTCACTCCACCACCTTCTCCGCCGCAGTCACCGCCACCTGTAGCATCATCGTCACCACCACCACCGGTTGTTTCATCACCTCCACCGTCTTCTTCTCCGCCACCGTCGCCACCCGTCGTCTCCTCACCTCCTCCCACCGCCGCTTCTTCTCCACCACCTCCTGTGGTGGTTTCTTCTCCTCCTCCATCAACTCCGGCGACAACTCCTCCAGCTCCTCCGCAAGCTTCCTCTCCTCCTCCGCCTCCTGATTCTTCTGAGTCACCTCCGGCACCTACAACAACATCCCCTCCTCCGCCGAAGACTTCTCCTTCGCCACCGTCAGATACACCGTCTCCGCCTAAACCATCTCCTTCAACTCCAGCGAGCAAGTCTCCTCCTCCTCCTCCCCCAGGAGCATCTGCTCCTCCTCCAGCTTCATTTCCGACAGATCCTGCTGCTTTAGCTCCTCCTCCAACTCCATTACCTGTTGTTCCGAAAGAGAAACCAATTGCTAAACCAACTGGACCAGCTTCGAGCAATGGAAACAACACTTCGTCGTCCGGTTCATCTGGTGGTGTTGGCACTGGAGGTATTGCAGCTATTGGAGTGATTGTTGGATTGCTTCTGCTTAGCCTTTTTGTCTTGGCTGTCTGGTTTACTCGGAAACGAAAGCGAAAGGACCCTGGAGCCTTTGTTGGATACACTATGCCACCTTCCGCTTATTCCTCTCCTCAAGGCTCAGGTAATATAATATGCATAAGAACACACTTCAGATTCTTTATTGCTAGAGAGAGATGTGTATTGAGTGTTGTGACTTGTGAGTAGTATGGACCGTATGTTACACTTCTAAAGTAGTTAGGTTCTTAACAGTGTGTGGATTAAGTGTCAAGTAGTTGGTTAGTTTTCAGAAACTTAAAAAGCATGGAACTTTCACTTAGTTTTGGCTGCTTGATTCTGCTTAATGTCTTGTTCAATCTGCATCTGATCATACACTTCTAATGTAGTTAGACTCTGAGGGTGTGTCTCTGTGGGTTTTGTCTGTAATGTGCCACTTGTCAAATGCATGAGTCGACACATCCGTGAATGTTCTTTCTTGTAAAGTAACTGAAAACCTCGTGTCGACAGATGTAGTGCTCTTCAACTCGAATTCTTCAGCTCCTAAGATGAGAAGCCACTCTGGTAACGACTACATGTACGCGTCGTCTGATTCAGGGATGGTTAGCAACCAAAGATCATGGTTTTCATATGATGAATTATCTCAAGTTACAAATAGATTCTCCGAGAAGAATCTTCTCGGTGAAGGAGGGTTTGGTTGTGTATACAAAGGCGTTCTTGCAGACGGAAGGGAAGTAGCGGTTAAACAGTTGAAGATCGGTGGAAGCCAAGGAGAAAGAGAGTTCAAAGCTGAAGTTGAAATCATTTCTCGTGTTCATCACCGACATTTGGTTACACTTGTCGGTTATTGCATCTCGGAGCAACATAGGTTGCTTGTATATGATTATGTACCAAACAACACTCTCCATTACCATCTCCATGGTACATTACCTTCTTAAAACCATAAAGTTATCTTTATTTTATAACTGCATCAACTTCAAAGCCTGTGTCTTTGCAGCTCCAGGAAGACCGGTTATGACTTGGGCAACTCGTGTAAAGGTCGCTGCTGGTGCAGCTCGTGGAATTGCCTACTTACATGAAGACTGTAAGTTACTGCTGCTTTTTGGTTTCACTCATGATATTATAGCTTCTTTCTTATGCTCTGGCTTTTATGTTTTGTTAGGTCATCCTCGGATTATTCACCGTGACATTAAATCTTCAAACATACTCCTAGATAACAGCTTTGAAGCCTTGGTAACATCATATGAGCTTTACTCTTTAGTCATTGGAACGGATCTTGATTCACCACACTGAACTCTTTAAGAAAGTTGTTTCCTTAGGTTGCGGATTTTGGGCTAGCTAAAATAGCGCAGGAACTGGACTTAAACACACACGTCTCAACACGTGTAATGGGAACCTTCGGGTATGTTTCATTATAAACATCAACTACTTGCAGAAGAAGGAATCGTTTTTTAGCTCTCAGTTTGTCTTCAGGTACATGGCTCCTGAGTATGCAACAAGTGGAAAGCTGTCTGAAAAAGCTGATGTTTATTCGTATGGTGTAATACTCTTGGAGCTTATAACTGGTCGGAAACCAGTAGATACGTCTCAGCCACTTGGTGACGAAAGCCTTGTTGAATGGGTAAGTATAGAGTAATTGCGCTAAGATTTTGTTACCGTGTCTTTTAAACTTCATTGTTTCAAAAACTCTTTTCAGGCAAGGCCCTTGTTGGGTCAAGCAATCGAAAAGGAAGAGTTTGACGAGCTAGTTGATCCGAGGCTAGGGAACAACTTCATCCCGGGAGAGATGTTTCGGATGGTAGAAGCTGCGGCTGCATGCGTCCGCCACTCAGCTGCGAAGAGACCGAAGATGAGCCAAGTTGTGAGAGCATTGGACACGCTGGAAGAAGCTTCGGACATTACAAACGGAATGAGACCAGGACAGAGCCAAGTGTTTGACTCGAGACAACAATCTGCTCAGATAAGGATGTTTCAGAGAATGGCTTTTGGGAGTCAAGATTATAGTTCCGACTTCTTTGATCGGTCACAGTCACAAAGTAGCTGGGGAAGTCGTGAGACTCGTGACCAGTCCAGATTTGTACCTTCGTAGTTATTATTTTTTTTTTTTTTGCTACTTTCTTCTTTCCATTAAAACATGTTTTGTATATTCTTTTGCATGATTTTTAAGTATACATACATATAAATTTCGTAGCCTTTTGACTTTTGAGGAAGAAAAAACAGAATATAGATTTGTGGTCCTTGCTTTATATGTTAATCCGCTAATCGTCAGGATAAGTGAAACTTTATAGAAAAAGCCTTATGATGAGTGAAACTTAGAAGTAATTATGGCTTTTGGAAATTCAGATTAGAAACTCTAGAAAACAAATCATTTTCATATTCTAGAAACTCAGCTAAATGTATAAATAGAAAATTTTAATTAGTGAATGGAGATTATAAAATTTTCAATAGTTTATCGGTATGAATTGGAAATAAACCAGCCTTCCATGAGCAATTTTGGTCTAGTTTGGGTAGTTGATAAATCAAAATATTATACATTTTTCAAGACTATTCTAAAAGATCACGTATATTCAGAGTTATTCCTGCAATTGTAATTTTTTTAAAAATTGTTATAATTTTTTTTTTGGTCAACAAAATTGTTATAATTTTAATACTAGTTTTCTTTAATCATCTTAGAGAGGTCTGGATCATGCAAAGTCAACTATATTCAATTCACAGTCATAAATTGGTAGAAAAGATTAAACAAATAGAGATTAAGAACATGGATTAGAAAAACTTGGTTGTAAAGAGTATATTTTTGATATGTCCATTAAAGTTCTTTTACTTAAATCAAAATAATTGTTCTCTGTACAATAGTTGAGCTTAATTTTAGTTTTTGACTACATTGTTTGAAAGTTAGATTGATTGACATAAATAGTTAAAGCAATTGTCCCCTCTTATCACATTAGTCTGTATTATATTTTCAAGAGTGTATATCTTGGTGGTTAATACTCTAAAATGGTGTCATAGGTTATGGTGTATCAGCACTGCCAAGGAATTAATATGGAATTATATTATGGCTTGTAGAAGCATGATCTGACTTGATCGATCTTAGAAACTTCTTTGTACTCTAGAACACGAGAATTGGTAATTTAGTTCACGGCCTCAACCACTACTCCTGTTGTGGAGGAAATATAGATAGAAACAAAAGATTTAACAAGAGAGCTGATATCATGGAGGAGCCATTTGAATTCTGTTGTTGATCCTTTGTTGTTGAGAACAAGTTCAAGGAAGTCAACCCTGCTTCTGGCGCGTGCACAAGCGCCGTCTTCATCGAAAAGACTTGGCCATTATGGCTTAAAGAGAGGGAACGTTGGGCAATTGAGCCTTTACTGGAGATGCAATCATGGAATCACGAAGACTTTTATAACGAGTTGATTTGGGTTGTTCGGATATCAACTGAAGATGCAACCCAAACAGGTCCAATAAGGCCAAGACGCGGACGACCATGTAAGACACGGCTCACGTGACTTTTCGTATCTTGACTTGTTTTTGATTTTATGTTAGTACATTGTATCTGTAAGCACAATGAATTGAAGGTCAATGTTCATGAATGAGAAGTAAACTTGAAATTTTAAAATGGAAAACCTGATTATTATTTTTTGAATATATTTATGCTCTTTTTAGCTGGTCTTTTTATCTTGTTCTTCATCTTTTTTCAATTGCAAAGTTGAGGTATTTAAAACAACACATGCTCATGAATTGATTCACTTTTGCCCAAGTCTCGAGCGAAGAGTTTAGTGTTATTCTTCATACTAAAATGTTGTCCAATGTGTTTATTATTTCTTTGATTATTACATAGATTCGTTGTTGATCTCTCCAAGAATGAAAATGTATACACTACATCTGGATTCATCAAGATGGTATCATCCGAAAGATTCAATTGTTGAAATTTATAAAAAGTGTAACGCCATAATATCAAAAGAAAAAGTTATAACAATAGTTTGGAAATACATATATGATCATTACTAATAATCATCAATAACTTCTTAAGCTCAAAGTTTGTCAATATGATTAGAGTTGCGGAATTTGAAGAATTTTTCATAAATTAAATTTAAATATCACAATCTTAAAAATAGAAATTTCAAAAATCGATAATAATTCAATTGAACTATTTTACTTTCTTAAAATTTTAAGTTGATTTAGTATATATATTTTAATATTTTTTAAAAACTATAAAATTAGCTAGATATTAAAAATGAAAACTATAAATTAGTTAGATATTACAAATTATATATTTATATCTGAGTGCAAAATTTATATTTATTAAATAATTATTTTAATTCTAGTTGTTTCTTAACAAACTAACTGGCCATGGATAATCAATTTTAATTTTACATAACTATAATTTTCTAAATATTATATTTTATCTAAAATAATTGATTATGTAAATTTAAGAGATTAGATTTACTATCTATATATATATATATATAAATTACTACTATTATAAATATTAAAATAATATTCAAATCAGTATTATTGATTATTAAAAATTTAATGAAAAATATTTCAAGATAACTCCATGTGTAGCTTTAATGAAAAACTTAGTATGTGTAATTATTATTACGCGTGATATGCGTGAAAGAATGGATTGGATTACTTTTCTGTCCATTTTCGACCGCTAAAAGAATGATAAGTTACTGTATTTAGCACATGGAATATGCGGATAAGGAAAGTAACAAAAAAAAAAAAAAAACCTATAGCAAGTGGAGGATCCGGCGGTTTAGGATCTCTGCTCCTCTCAGTTATATTTCATTCTCCAAGGCAAACATCAGTTTCTCTGCGACTCTGATCTGATCTGAAGATACTGTTTAGCCATGGACAAAGGCATAGGTCTTTACCCACTTCATCGTTCCAAAACCATTCACCTGGTTCGTACGAACTGATCCATAGAAACATGTCTGTGATTCAAATTCTCTCGCCAAGTCTCTGACTGCATTTTCTTTTTGTCATATATAGGTGAGACATGCTCAAGGGATTCATAATGTAGCTGGAGAAAAAGACCATAGTGCTTACTCTTCTGAGAACTATTTTGATGCTCATCTCACCCCTCTTGGTTGGCAACAGGTATATCTCTGTTCTGGTCTGGAACTTTATCCTCTAGCAACGATGCTCATCTATATGTATACATGGCAGGTTGATAATCTACGGAACCATGTTCTAGCAACTCAACTCTTAGACAAGATTGAACTTGTCATTGTTTCTCCCTTGCTTAGGTAAATATAACGTTTATCATGCCTCAAATGTTTAATCACAACTAACTACCTTTTAGTATTTTTAAATAAGATTTCATTGTTAATTCTTGTAACCACCAAAAGCAAACGAAGTTAAGGAGAATCTCATTTCCATTTACATTTTTGCAAACATATTAAATGAAAAGACAAACAAAACGCTTTTTCTTTATGATCTTCTTGAATGTAGAACCATACAAACAGCTGTTGGTGCTTTTGGAGGCCAAGAAGATACTAATGGAGCAGATGCAACACCACTAATGGTGGCCAACGCAGGGAGCAGTGATCGTCCTGCGATTTCAAGCTTAAGTAGCCCACCGTTCCTAGCTGTTGAGCTATGCAGAGAAACTATGGTACACAACTAATCAAGAAGTTAGTAATGAGCTACTAAGATCGATCAATATTTTTCTAAGGCTTACCTTTTTATGAACTCAGGGTGATCATCCTTGTGACAGGCGAAGAAGTGTTACAGAGTACAAGGATATGTTTCCCGCAATCGATTTCTCAATTGTAAAAAAAACATCATACTTGTTATATCTTTACTGATGACTTTTGTCGCTCAAAATGTTGGAAAGATTCTTATGTTTGCCTCTCTATGGTATTAGATGGAAAGCGACAAGGATGTTTTGTGGAAGCCAAGTCCAAGAGAGAGCCCAGAAGAAGTTGCAGCTAGAGGTGTAGAGTTCATTAACTGGTGAGTTCCATTGTTGGATACTGAATACATTCTTTTTGCTTCTTTTCTAGTTACTAATTAATTTTTATATATATACCATTTGCTTTGTGAAGGCTATGGACGAGGAAAGAAAAGGAGATTGCTATTGTATCTCACAGTGGCTTCTTGCACGGTGTCTTGAGCTCTTTTGGGAAGGACTGTGTCGATGACATAAAGAAAGAGTTGTCTATACAGTAAGATAGAGCTTAACGCACAAACTTTGTATAAATAACATCAAATGATGAAACTGTGTAACATTTTCTTCAGCTTCAAGAACTGTGAGCTTCGTTCAATGGTTATCGTGGATCAAGGGTAAGCAAAATGGTAATAAGTTAGTGGTGGAATAGAGAATCAATAGATTTATAAGATTTGAGATTTAAGAGTGTACTTGTGCTGTTGGGTGTGCATGCAGGAACCTGGGGACTGATTCTGCAGAGACCACAAACTATTCTGGGAAAGTTCCTCAAGGACTTGATCATCCAAGCGGCTAATCGCAGATAAGTTACAAGGGAACACGTGATGGCTCCATTGCACTATAATTTGGCATTTTCAGTTGATTTGTATTGATGAACAGAAGTTAAATTTTAGTATTTATGTCAGCTACTACATTGATTTACTGACAATATGATTGTTATTTCGGGAAAAAGGAATAAATTTATTCGAAAATATAGAGTTATATAGTATTAAGCCATGGTGATGGAAATGGTGAAAATGGCCAACAACACAAGTTTTGCTACTTTCTTGTTTTCCCTTTATCATGTTTTGTATATTCTTTTGAGATGACTTCTATATCATGTCAACTGTTCGGAACCAAACGTGGTTCAAACAAGATTTGTTGAAGTCTTTAAGTGATTAGCGTTTTTCAAGATATATATCACAAGATTTCTCTCGTTAAAGTCACCCAACATACACTAAGGACTCTTTTTCTGAATCTCAATTCTGGTCACTCTTTCTATGGGAAGATGATTCTTATTAATAAATGATTGTGTTACATAATCGATATATATACATACACTAAGGAGAATATACAGAGGAGTTATTGACAGATTGACAGAATAACAATGTATAGAAAGTGTATATCGTAGTGTATATCTTAACATGCCCCTTCAAGATGGACGAAGTGGAGTGAGTCCAATCTTGGACATAAGAGGAAGAAATCGAGCTCTTGGAAGTGGTTTTGTAAGACCATCAGCCAGCTGATCAGATGCAGAGACATGCGAGACACGAAGAACTTTAGACTGGACAAGATTGCGGATATGATGATAATCAACAGCAACATGTTTCATCCGGGAATGAAACACTGGATTAGCGCAGAGGTAAGTGGCACCAATATTGTCACAAAAGATCATCGGAGGAGTGGATTGGTTGATACCAAGCGTAGTGAGTAGAGAGCGGACCCATTGCACTTCAGACGCAATATCGGCCACCGATTTGTACTCTGCTTCAGTTGAGGAGCGTGCAATAGTGGACTGTTTCTTGGCAGACCAAGAGATCAAGTGTTTACCGAGATAAACCAAGTGAGCACCAGTTGAGGAGTAATCATCTTTGTTACCAGCCCAGTCCGCGTCAGAGTAAGCGTGAAGAGAAAGCTGATTGTCTGAATAATAGTACAAGCCACGATTCCGAGTACCACACAAATATCTGAGAATGCGTTTTGCGGCAGTCTAGTGTTCGGAAGTGGGCCGATGCATATATTGCGAGAGCTTGTTGACAGCAAAGGCTATGTCCGGACGAGTAAAGATAAGGTACTGAAGACTACCAAGGACCATACGATACTCAGTAGGATTGTCCAAGACCGTGCCCTAAAGTTGAGAAAGCGGAAACTTATCATCCATTGGTGTGGCTAGAGGCTTGGCTTCGAGCATGTTGACCCGACATAAGAGATCATTAATGTACTTGGACTGAGTGATTGTAAGACCTTGTTTGTCACGAGCCACTTCAATGCCAAGGAAGTAACTTAAAGCACCCATATCTTTCAAAGAGAATCTAGCACCAAGACGATCAATGAACAGTTGGACTTTCGATGGTGAGTTTCCTGTGACAACAATGTCGTCAACATAGACAAGGACAAAAAGAGCAATATCACCAGCGAGAAGAGTGAACAAAGAGGCATCAGCGAGTGAGTTGTCAAACCCAAGACTGAGTAGATAAGTGCGAAGAGCATTGTACCATGCCCTCGGTGCCTGTTTGAGGCCATAAATGGCTTTCTTGAGCTTGCATACATAATCAGGACGATCAGTATCCACAAAGCCAGGCGGTTGTTCCATGTAGACAACTTCTTCTAACGGACCTTGCAGAAAGGCATGATTAACATCAAGCTGCCGAAGAGACCAATTCAAAGTCGTTGCAAGACTGAGGATGGACAGAACAGAGGCACATTTGATGACAGGACTAAATGTCTCAAAATAGTCAATGCCAGGACGTTGAGTGTAGCCCTTAGCCACGAGACATGCTTTGTACCTTTCAATGGCACCATCTGGTTTGTGTTTGATGCGAAAAACCCAGCGACAGCCCACAACATTATCAATGCCATCAGGAGGGACCAAATCCCAAGTCTCTTCAACAATCTGATTATCAAACTCTGTAGTCATATCATGCCTCCAATGCCAAGTGTTGAGAGCCTGTCTATAAGTAGCAGGTTCAACATTAGTATAATCCTCTTTGGCTTGAGCTAAGAAGCCATACTATGATTTGGTTTGGCAATGTTGTTTTTAGCTCGAGTTGTCATGTGATATTGATTAACCAAGGGAGGAGGAGCAGGTGCGATTGGTTCAGAATCTGCATCAGATGAATCGTGAGAAGCAGAGCCGAAACCGGATGCATGTTCAGAGTGTCCAGAAGCAGCAGAGACAGATTGATTATTTGGTGGAGACATCGCAGATACAGTAGGAGACTCGGCATTGTTCGATGGAGCCGGTGAGAGATTGTCTGAGACTGAGGTTGACTGTTGTGCTCCAATCTGATTGTGCGCTGCAGGTGAAGGCTCCTGACCCGGGTCCAGTATCTCAGTGGGCTGTGGAAGTGGCGCAACAGTCAGAGAAGTTCTAACCGTGTCATCAGGAGGGGAGATTGTCGAAGATGACAATGAGGAGTCCTGTGACTTTGGAAAGATGTCTTCGAAGAATTCTACATGGCGATAAACATAAAGCCTAGAATTTTTGGTTCAAAGCAATAATACCCACTCTGTGTTTGAGAGTAACCGAGAAAAATGCAAGGAGCAGATCTCGGTTGGAGTTTGTTGGTGGCATATGGTCTAAGACATGGAAAGCAGAGGCACCCAAATACCCTAAGTTTGTGATAGTTAGGTGGTTCGCTAAAGAGGAGAGTGTATGGAACTTGAAAGCCTAAGGAAGATGATGGTAACCGATTTATGAGATAGATAGCTGTAGAGAAGGCAAAGGACCAAAACTCAGTGGGGAGAGAAGCATGAGAAAGGAGGGAAAGGCCAGTTTCAACTATGTGACGATGTTTACGCTCAGAAAATCCATTAAGTTGAGGAGTATGAGGTGGGGTGGTATAGTGAGAGATACCGTTTGTGGAGAGAAAATCAGCAATGACCATGAATTCTCCACCATTGTCGGAGTAGAGAGTGACAATGCGAGTGTTAAGTTTGTTCTCAACAAGAGCTTTGAATTTGATGAAGGTTTCGAAAACTTGAGACTTCATCTTTAAAGGGTAAAACCACGTATACCTAGTGAAATGATCAACTAGAATTAGGTAGTACTTGTATTCATCAAATGAATGAACTGGGGAGGTCCAAACATCCGTGTATACAACTTCTAGAGGTTTGGAAGTGTGAATCGTGTTTCGGCTTTTTGTGGACTTTTGTAAAGCGAACAAGATTTTCAAAAGAGAGAAGAAGACTTTTTATTCGATAAAGGAAGACTAAAGGTTGAAATTGTTTTATTCAAAAGGTCTACATTGGGATGACCTAACTTGGAATGCCAATCTGAGAACGAAGACTTAAAACTAGAGAAAGCACAGAACGAAGACATGTAAGGCGACCACTCATACAGCCCATCCCTAGCGTGTCCCTTTGCTACTGGAAGCCCCGAGTTGAGATCCTTCACCTGAAACATCATTGGATCAAAGGTAACCGCAACATTATTATCCACACATAAACGATACACTGAAATCAAGTTGGAAAGAGAGAGATCACGTGTATTAGAGGGAATAGAGAGCGAGCCTGTGTTAGCTATCGGAAGAGCATGTCCATCACCAATGACAACATTACCACTGCCAGTGTAGGGATCGTGAAGGGACAGATTTTGCAGATCGGATGTCATATGGTGGGAGGCACCGCTATCAAGTAGCCACGATGGTGTCTCATGTGGAGACGTGACTGCGACATTTGCTCGTGGTTGTTGTTGTTGTTGCTGAACAAGCCGATATTGGTAGCAGCGTTGAGCACTGTAACCATGTTTTCCACATGCCTGACACTTCCCTTTGTAGCCACGACGTTGAGAGGGGTCATTGAACTGAGAGGAACGAGTGTCAGAGAACCGCTGAGACTCATGTGGAGCAGGGGATCTCCAATCAGCACGAGATGCAGCGTTAGCAGAAGCCGGAAAGTTGCTCGAAGCAGGCATGGCACATACGAGTGCAGCTTCTCGATTGCGGAGCTTCTCATGAAACTCCTCGAAAGAAACAGGTGTTTCTCTGTTCTGAATAGCATCGCAGACAGCACGGTACTCTTCAGGGAGGCCATCAATCACATATTCAATGAGATCTTCGGTGTCAACAGCTTTGCCAAGAAGAGACAGCTCATCTGCCTTGGTTTTCATCAGCTGCATATACTCGTCAATAGTTTTGGATCCTTTTGTGCTTCGCTTGAGTTGATCCTTAAGCTGTTTGATATGACCCCTTGATGGTGTGCCGTTGGTTTTGGCTAGGTGTTTCCAGGCTTCCAGCGTTGTTTTGGCGTTTGTAACAAGCGCTTGAAGAGGAGTGGAGATCGTGCCCAAAAGAGCTGCAAAGATGAGTTGGTCTTGACGGAGGTGAGTGGTGTGCTTCGGATCCACCGTGGGGAGACCTTCAACCGTGATGATCTGTTCTGGAAGAACATAGGAATCATCAATGTATGCTTGGAGAGCGTGACCGCCAAGGAAGAGACGGATTTGGAGACACCACGACAAATAGTTTGTTGTGGTTAACTTCGTGACTCTTGTCATGTTGACAGAGAGAATTGGCGTAGAGGGATTGGCAACGTGTAGGATGAGGCTGCAGTTTCCGGTGTGGTTGCAGACATGATTTGCGGCTGCTGAGCTTATGGAGGAGCCAACAACTAGGGTTGAGAAAAAGAAATTAAAGGTTTGAGATCTTTTTCTGCTCTGATACCATATGGGAAGATGATTCTTATTAATAAATGATTGTGTTACATAGTCGATATATATACAGACACTACGGAGAATATACAGAAGAGTTATTGACAGATTGACAGAATAACAATGTATGGAAAGTGTATATCGTAGTGTATATCTTAACACTTTCCCATAACTCCGGTCTTTCTTTCCTCACAGGCTTCCCATATACACAAGAAACATAGTAACTACGACCCTGTACATGAAAGTCGATGATATCCTTGTCTACAAATTTAACATCGACTGCAACATTGTTCTTCCACAAAAGAGTTAAGCCTAAGTTGATGTGGAAAATTTACAATACCTGCAAGTATATCATCTTTTAGAGTTTTAATAATAATAATGTAAAATTTATGATATATAACCAAATTTAATTATTATTTTATTTTAAAATTATTAATTAATATAATCATGATATGATATGTATCAAATACAGATTTTGACAAAAATATATAATTATTTCATAACAGTGTTATTGTGTGTGATTATATGTTGAAAAAATATGTTTTAATGTAAAACCGTTTTTCAGTTTTAAAATTTAGAAATCTGAATTTTTATATTTAATTTATTAATATATTTATAATATGTTTTAGAAACTTTTTTGTTTATCTAAAAGAATTGTTTTTCTAAGTTTCCTGAGTTTTGAACTGCGAGTTATAAACTATAGTTTTTGAATAACTTAGCATAAATTTTAAGATAAAATATAAATTTATAAATTATGTTATACAAATTATTAGATTCGAATATTTCATTGTGGTTCGTGTATTACGCGGATCTAATCTGGTATCTTAATAAATTCAAGTCATATTAATTTTTTTAATAAGTCATATCATATAAACTTAAAAAATAATAATATAGTGATGGCATATAATTTATATAACTATATAAGCAAATAATTTATCAAATATTATTTATGAGATTTTTTAGTACGGTCAAAAGTCGACGGATGAACAAGACTCACCGTTTTGGTAGGTTGACTAGGCGTTCATAGTAAAGTCGCTGCGCTGCGTAGCACTGGATGATTGTCTCTAACTCTTAGGCGGATGAATAAAATAGCCATCCTTTTGAATCTCACAGATCTATCTCTATCGCCTTTGTCTCTTGCTTTCCTTTACTCTTCTGCAAAACTCGCCTTGTGTAGGTAAAAACAAAAGCTTCTATGAACTCTCCCAAAGCTTTTCAATTTCTTGTTTCTATCTTGAAATTAAGCAGTTGAGATTTTCAGATTTGTTTGTCTCGGAACCCTTAAGTGTCGTTTCATCTCCCCTTTTCTCAAAAGTCTTAGAAAAGTTCTCTACTTTTTTCTTCTTCGTATGTTTCAGATTGAGACGCAAAGAATCCTAATTTGGGTGATTTTTGAGCTGGCCACTGGTCTTGTAAGAACCCTAATTTTGTTTCATAAATCTGCTGGAGATTGATGTAGAAAAGATGCAGACTTTATTTATTATTTATCCTTAATTTTCTGGGTTTGCATTTGGTTTTGGGGTTTAAAAAAAGGAGCTTTTTTTTGCTGTAGCAGCTGAAATTTTGTTAGATTTGAGGATTGCTTTACATTAATGAAATCTTGGAGTTTGTAGATTCTTTGCTCAAGGATCTAAATCTTGCGTGCCTTGTTTTGGATATGATTCTTGTGGTCTTGAAATAGTGTAATTTATATTCTATTTAATGTGTATCTATCATGTCTGATACTGTTGTTTTTCTATAACAGGGTAATTTTATGGGTGGTTAGTGAAATAGTTTTTGAGGATATAAGGCTTACATTTTTGTTTTAAAATGGAAGCTGAGGATGTGCTTGACCTACCAGCTTCAGGCAATTCTGGTTTGGAATTACAGAAAAATGGCCTTGAATCTAGGAATAGGTCACCTGAGGCTAATCCTTTACTTGGTAATGAGGAGAACATGGAAAGAGATTTAGGTACTGAGAAAGATTTGGAACTATTGGAAGAGAATTTGAGGAATGTGGGTGGTGAGATTGTAACAGAGCAGGTTGTTAATGCGAGTGTAGATGAGAAAGTGTGTATCCAAAAGGAGACGCTAGTTCGCAGCGCCGCTTTGGATGTTAGTCGTATCCTTCTTATGTGTTTCAATCTTGTGTGTTTCTGTAACTTGATCTGTTTCTGTAATTAGTTGCTATCAGAGTCGATGTCTGTGATTATGTTTCTGTTGTTCCATAATTCCTCGTGACAGCTAAATCGGGTGTCAAAAGACCCCGGACAATGAGTGACAAACAGCAACCTACAGTCCATGTTACTTATAATCACTTAACGAGGTTAGTTGAAAAAAAAAGATTCATAACTCAACTGCTTGTGATTTCAAGTTTACTTATGATGTTAAAACTGGGATGTGCAAGTATTGCTGTTATTATTGGATTCCTTGGCTTTACAATTTTGTAATTCTCAATGTACTGCATCTTACAGAGCTAGTAAGCAGAAGCTGGAGAGTTTATTACAGCAATGGTCAGAATGGGAGGCAGAGTATACTTCACAGGCTCAGGTATCTCTGAATGGAGAAGGTCATTTCACTCTCTTCGAAAATATTATCTGTAGCACTGAATGTTAAAAGTTTTTCAACATTTAATGGTTTAGAGAATCCTTGATAGTGTTCTTGTGGTAAGAATATGATACTTGATTGAACCATATGAGTTGATTGAACCATATGAGTAGCATCATGCATGATGTGGACCTACAATTTGCTATACTTGCTTTAACCGAATCAGCTTTAGTCTTCCAGTTTATATGATTAGATCTCAGACTTCACACTGGCTATTATTTGTTGACTTGGTTTTTATTCGAATGGAACTTTTGACTTATCATGTATGAAACTTAAGGTTGAATATTTTCGCTGGTTATATGTTCAGGATCAAGAACAACCATTAGAATCTGGTGAGGAAACATATTATCCTGCCATACGTGTTGGATTGCAGAAGACTTCGTCTGTGGTGAGTGAAAATGTTGTCAAAACGCTAGTAAAAGTTGTCAAGTGTCCGTATTGATTATCTTTATGACATGACAACTGGTGCATTCGTGCATATGCAGTCATTCTGGATCGACAACCAAACTGGTCCTAAGCCGTTGGAAGAGTTTGTTCTAGTGGAAAGTAGCACCACTCCTCTTTATGACCGTAAATTTTCACTCGGTTCGAATTCAGCCGATGGATCAAACAACTTGCTAGGGTAAAATTGAATCTAGATTTGTAATAACGTCCTCGTGTTTCTTGTTTTATCTTCCACAGATTATGCTTTGTTTACGTTATACTGTAAAGTAACCTGACAGTGAATGTGTTAATGGTGCATTCTCATAACATTCCATGCTTCCTTATTGTTCCAGGGGATTGGAGATTATTGATGATGATCCTCCACGTTGCTTCAATTGTGGCGGCTATAGCCACTCCTTGAGAGACTGTCCAAAGCCTTTTGATCGATTAGCGGTTAATAGTGCCCGGAAGCTTCAGAAATCCAAACGAAACCAGAACAGTGGACCTCGTCTACCATCACGATATTATCAGAAACCTCAAAGTGGAAAGTATGATGGTTTGAAACCAGGCACACTTGATGCAGAGACACGTCTGCTTCTGAATCTTGGGGTAACTTTAAACCTTTTTTTCTATGTATCGTTGTACCTACATGTTGGATTCTAATTACTTTCTTTCCCCTTGTGAAGGAACTAGACCCTCCTCCATGGCTTAATAGAATGCGAGAGATTGGGTACCCTCCGGGATACTTAGGTAAGCTTTCTTGCTCTTGTTTGTTATCTACATTCATGTGCATGCAAAGGAAGTGGCTTTCTCTCCTGATGTTCTTACACGGTCTATTGTATATACTTCTTTATGTGCTACATATCTAGCTCCAGAAGATGATATCTCTGGAATCACTATATTTGGAGATGAAATGGAGGAGACTCGGGAGGAAATAGAGAGTGAGGACGGGGAGATCTTGGAGAAAGCAACCACTCCAGAGCCACAAATGAAAATGACGGTTGAGTTCCCGGGAATCAACGCTCCGGTACCGGAAAACGCAGATGACTGGCTTTGGGAAGCTGCATCTTCACATAGGAGCAGCAGAAGCAACAACCGATGGCAGCAAAGGACAAGCAGAGGACATGATTACAGAGACGATGATCAGCTCGGTTTTGAATCCTCGAGTTATCCTCCAAGGTATGGTAGTAGAAATGATTACGGGTATGGCTCAAAAGATCATAGGTCTAGATCAAGAAGCCCAGTCATCGAAAGAAGTAAGAGGGAATATTCTTCTTATGATCCTGACTTCCGGGACAGAGACAGAAACAGAGATAGGAGCAGGGACAGGGACAGGGAAAGAGACTGGGACAGAGACTGGGATAGGGACAGAGACAGGAACTGGGATAGAGACGATCGTGATTGGTCTTATAGATTAAGCAGCAGAAGATGAATAGTGAGATTGTAGCTGTGTATGTGTTGTGATGTTAGAGGTTTAGAGTTTCATTTTCTACTCTCTTTCTATCTGTATCTCTCTCAAGTTGGATCTGTTGTTGTATCATGTCCATGAAAATGGAAGCCTTATTCTCTTCGACTTTTGGATTTTATACGTTTAGATTTAGTGACCAGATATGATGAGACTTCTATGAATGACAATTTTTTCTCTTGCAAGTTTTGCTTTTGGAGCCAAAGATGTTACTGGTTATGTGATTACGTATTCTTTTTTTTTGTTTTTTGTCATCTGTTTATAATATTGAAACTTGTTGAGCTCCTGAAACACAACAAAAAGCCCAAAAAAGGAAACTAAGCCGGCAGATGAAACAACAATCCCCGGAAACAAAACCGGAAAACGTGAATTCCCTGGAGTCTAAGCTCTATGCAAGGGAAACATAGCCACTTGAATTACAAAGTAGAAAGCCTAAAGCCAAAATCGAAAGGAATCAAAACGATCAACTAAGAACAGAGGCACAAACACTTTAGCACAAAGAACACTATGTCTGAAGCAAGCAAATCGACCTTTTCTTTTGAAGAACCTGCGAATGAGATTTTACTAATGCTGCCCCGGCCAACACATCAATAACACCTGCCTCCTCACAAAACACTTCCGGATGTGGCATGTGATTACGTATTCAATAAAGTTTATTTTCTTATAATTATTTTGGAAAATAATAGGCAAAAAAAAAACATGGGACTTTTCGCCCTATGTATTTATTTTTAAGCCCACTATTTTTAAGGAGCGGGCCAGAAATAGACTAATTCATTTGGATGATTTTAAAAAATTAAAACAAACTTAGACTAATGCAAAACAGAAACATAATAGACGTATTATTCTATTCTGACTTTTATTAATCTATAGTTATAGTTTCATAAAAAGAATTACAAGTTCGATTTCAAAAATATTAAAAATAAACATAGACTATTTAATATATAATTAATGTTATTCTATAAAATACAATAAATTTGAATCCAATTAAAAGGATTAAAAATACATGACATAACTTCTATAACACCCATTTTTAAAGTATAAATATTAAAAAATTATTTTACAAATCATAACCTAATGCTAAGCGCAAGTTCAAACCTAATATTATTATGAGAGATTGACCATATAAGTGACTTTCTCAACTTATTTTGTAGAAAAAGTGACCCAACTTGCGAGATGCACTTTCTGTGGGTAAATTTACTCTTAAAGCCCTTAGTTATACGTGGACATACACAAAGAGGAACACATATTTTATGTACGTACACACATAGAAGGAAGGTGATAGTAATATAAGGATGTACAAGGAGCATTAAAGCGAACATACATAAACCACTCGGTAGGTGAGGCATGGATCATACATGTGGTGATTACTAGACATTGTTCGACCATGATCTACAATAGAGAGTGTGAGAACATATGTCAGTGAACATGAAAAACGAGAAGGATAAAGCTTTTCAGTGAATTAACATTGTTCGATCATGGCTCTCTTCTCCATCCACACCTTCATTCGCCACAGCCTGGTTGGACGCAACTTTTCGGTGATTACTAGACATTGTTCGACCATGACCTGCAATGGAGAGTGTGAGAATATAGACCAGTAAACATAAAAATGAGAAGGATAAATTTTTTCAGTGAATAGATATTGTTCGAACATGACCTTTTTCTCCATTCACGCCTTCATTCGCCACAATCTGGTTGGACGCAACATTGTTCGAACATGACCCTATTTTCCATCCAAGGGTATATTCGGGATAAGATTTGTAAAGACAAGGAAAAAGTCACCTCCTACATGGAAGTGTGTTTTTTTGACACTAAAAGTTTAGAGAGTGTGTTTGTAGACAATTATCTCTATTATTATTATATGACTACCGAATCAACTGATGGTGTATGTTGCTTTGTTGATAGTTCATGGGTTTCTGATTCGCAGATAGCAGGAGTTGGATGGATCTTAATGAATAATTGTTAAGTTTCCTGGACTTTCAACCCAAAATCAATTGGCAATGAGTGGATTGGTACAAGTCACTTATATATTATTTATGTCCTATAGAAACTCCCGATGTGGGAGCTTATATTTTTAAGCACTCTTTAGTGATTAAGGCTCATGGCCCATTAATCCCTACTCATCCTGATACCCTCTCTCGAGATAATGGCAATCTAGCCATTAATCTCGTCATACCATCATTTTCGAGTCGAGGGGCAAAGACCATCTTTTCTGGCCGAGATTACAAGAGTGTGTGGATCGATAAGTTAACCCTTTTTCGTAGTTAGGTTTAGTGGCTCTGATAGCATGTCAAGTTTCCTGGACTTCCAACCCAAAACCAATTGGCGATGAGTGGATTGGTCCAAGTCCCTTATATACTAGTGTTGGTCCCTTTAAACTTCCGATGTGGGATCCTAACACGCCCCCTCAAGATGATGGCTCTTATCGGCCCATCTCGAACCAAATCCCACTTTAGGACCAGTAATAAACCCTTTCTGGGCCACCCTACTTGGGTTAACAAACGAGGATTTGATATCATGTTAAGTTCTATGGACTCCTACATCGGGATTTTCTGTAAGACATAAGTAATATATAAGTGACTTGCACCAATCCACTCATTGTCAATTACAATCAAGCTCAAATCTTGGTCCACGAAAAAGTAGCAATAGCTCCTGTTTACTCTCCACTAGAAACAGAGGCGAAGGCTCTCAGGAAAGCTACCTTGGATATGAAAAAGTTAGGATATAATCAAGTAACCTTCTTCAGAGATTGCAACGTCTTATATGAAGGTTTGCAAGAAGCTACAGCTAAGAAAAGAACAACTTCACTGTGGGAACACTTGCCAATTGCATCTTTCATTAAAGAAAATCGAGAAAGTTTGTTATAAGTGCTGATTCGAGAAAGTTATAAATTATTTGTGGAGATTTGAGTTTTATTTGTGATATCTGAAACAGGTTAAAAATGGTTTAGATGGTTTAATTGGTTTAATATTTGTCGTTTAATGGTTTGGTTTGTAACATAAACCATTGAAATTCCGTTGATGTGGTATGAGATTTGAAACTTTTAATTCGGGGAGATATAGATCTCAAAATTTTATTTCAGAGATATCTGCAACTATACAAAGTTTTGGACTGCATCTATAGAATACTTCTAGTGGGAAAGTAGGTCGTCGTCCCAAAATATTATATGTATTTGTTGTGGAGTATGTGTAACGACCCCCTCCACCTTTCATCATCACCCACCACCACACACTCCCCTTTTCTTTTCCACCACCACCACTCCATCATCACCAACCCATAAACCAACCCCACCCCTTTTTTCTTTTTGATTTTATAACTTGATCTTTCCCTTCCCCCCCATTTGATCATTTCACCGAGAGAGAGAAAGAAGAGAGAGAGAGAGAGAGAGAGAGAGAGAGAGAGAGAGAGAGAGAGAGAGAGTAAGGAAAGAGAGAGTTTGTGAAGAGAAGAAGGAGAAGAAAAACAAGAAGAAGAGGAAGAGGAAGAAGAAGAAGAACAAGAAAAGCCCTATTTGTCTCCTCCACCGTCGTCTGCAGCTCAGGTAGCCGGAAAACCATTTTTCCGATATGATTTCTTATTGGTCGGATCTTTAATCGATCGTAACTCTCTAACCGTGTCGTTTCTCGAAAATCCAAAGCCACCACCGGATTCAGCACGACGAGACGAAGCCACACCAAGAAGTTCAGCCTCCACCGCTGCCGGACGCGTCCTCACGCGCCGCCGGAAGAATGGCGCGTGAGATTCATGCGCCTCACGCGCCGCCGGAAGAATGGCGCGTTAGCTTCACGCGCCCCCGCCGGCGACCTTTCCACTGAGCTCCTCCGCCGCCATCCCCACCGGCCGCCACCGTGACTCGGTGACTCGCCGGCGACTCACTGAGTCAACTCGGTCGACCGGTTTGAGTCCGGCTTGGCTTAACCGGTCAGTTCAATTTCGGTTTGATCCGGTTAGATCGGTTTAATTTAATTCGATTTCAGTTTGGTTCAATTTCTGGTTTAAATCAATTGAATCCATTTTAGTCTGGTTTGGTCCGGTTTAATCCGATTTAATCGCTGTTCGATTTTGACTGGTCAGGTCGTTGACTTTGACCGGGTTGACCGTTGACTTTCTGACCGTTGACTTTGATCGGTTTGATCCATTAACCGTTTTTCGCCGTTCGAAAGCCGTTCTCACTCGAAATTTCATCCTGATTTCAGATTCAGCGTCCGTTTTAGCATCTGGAGTGCAGAGGAAGCAGATATACTCCATTTTTGCTAAAGTGAGGGCTTTCCACAGAATATCGTACTTTTCATCGAAAAGCGCCGTAGATAGGATTTAGTATTAAATGTGTTCCGTTTCTATGCTAGAGTCTTTTTAGGATTGTTTGTAAATCGGACTTAGGAATAATAGATGATTCAACCCATTGATTGTGCATTAAATTGTTAACTGATTCTTTTATACATGCTATAGCTAGGATTAGTCGACCATGTGGGTCGTTAGGGATTGCGGGGGTACATAGACGTGACTTCTGTACTTGCGTCGCGTGTTGTTTGAGGAGATGGTGCTGGGCAGAATTAGTCGACCTGCTGTTCCAGTACCTTCGAGGTCGATAATCGTCTACGGGCGGTGTAGTGGGCACTATCCCATAAGTTATCCTCCAGGTAGGAGGGTGCCGCCGGTCACTGGATCCGGTAATAGGACGTTGGCTGTTCCTTGGGTACTTTAGGTACCGTGATTGTGCATGTTTAGTCTATTTTCTATGTATGGCGTGCTATGGTCAGATTTACGTTTTCTGTGATTAGCATCCCATACCTCACTGAGTGACTCCCCTATTACTCACCCCTCCTTCTTCCCTTTCCAGTTTTTCAGGTGAGACGGACAAGTATTTTACGCTTTGACGATACGGTGCTTCTTTGGGATTTTTACGTTTTCTCCGTATTTTATCATGTACATATAGCATTGAGGTAGTTGGATTATGAGACACTGTAGAGTGGGGTATTTGACGTATGTGACGTGGTTAGTGGCACGCCGTTCTCGAGTGTCGAGGAGACGAGTGTTACCGTATGTTTCAGATTTAGATTGGTCTCAAGGTTGGTTAATTGTAAGACTATCAAACTCTGATCGTGTAATATCCTGGAGCGGTATATAATATATATCTATGTTTGTCGGAAAAAAAATTATTATTATATGACAGGAAAGTGAGACGTAAGTGAGATGGAGAGATGAAAAAGTGGGACGTAAGAGCAGCTCCATTTGGGGTTTATAAGAGAGTGCTTGCACTGTTGAATGGGCCCAAAAACAAAAAAAAATGATAAACGCCGACTTAGTTTAACAGTCGTCTCTTACTTATCAACCCGCAAGAGCCGGGTCTAACCACGTGTCGAGCGTGGATTTGTCATATTTTTTTTTTTTTGGCGATGAACTTCTGGGTCAGGCAGTGATGAAACATTCATTGGCGACATCGGAAAGGAGTGATTTTCTTACCGGCATCGACGATCCAAACCGTTTTTTTCCGAGAACCAAGTAATTTTCGATGAGATTTCAGCTCTTTCTGATTTTAATTATGGTTTGAAAGCTAATTGGTGGATTCAACTTCTTTTGGGGGTTCGATTTAGGGTTCCCGCTTATTGTTCATGGTTTTTTTAGGTGATGATAATTCGCGGGAAAGATAATCTGCAAATCCGTCTATGGCTTCTGAGCTCAGAGAGATAAAAAGGAGAGAGTGAAGAGAGAAAATATCTTACGGATGATTGAGTCGGTCATGGCCGTCCGTCTCTCCACCGGATTCTGCTCTTCGACGGCGTACTCCGTAATCTTTCAATTTCCTCTTTTTAAATACCTGAAATGCCATCTTATTCAATCGTTTTCATGAATTTTAAATGTACTGTAGCTTCCTTTTGTTTCTTCATCTAATTGCCAAACTTGAATGAAGAGCGATTATAGTTTTTTGAATAGCTTATCTATAGCGCGTTGGTACTTGGTTCTATACTTCTATGCAATATATTTCTTATCTTTAGGGCGAAGTGGATGTTTCTTGATTAGATTCTTTATCAGTGAACTTTGGAACCAGTTAAAGTTCATTTCTTTTGACTTATTGTTCGTCGCCGATACTGGCTTGTAAAACGATGAATTTGGTCCTGGGTTGTTCGCTGATGTTGAGGTGTTTCTTTACCGTTCGTAAGGCTATGGCTTGAGACTGAATTTGTTGTCGTTTGTGTTCTATGAGTATACATGAAAGTGTCTGTCTTCATGTTCATAGTAGTTTCACCTGAGAGATGCCCTTAGCATTTCAATCTTATGCGTTAAGAGAATGAATCTATAAATTTAATATTTGTTTTTTCCCATGATTGCGTTTCTGAAGTATGACTAGTACTGAATCAGGATCATATCACTAGCTTAACACGTAGTCTTTTGTCTATTCACGTTTGATTGCGTTTTGTGTGTTTTAGCTTGCTGCTCGGATAGTCTTTTGGCTATTCACGTAGACTCTGTTTTCTACAGCTTGTGTATTATTATTTTTTCTGATGTTTTTCTTCTGTGTTTGCAGATCAAGAAGCATATAAACGGAGGCCCTGATCATGAAGGTGGACAGGTGAAAGATCTTGAGAAGATCTGCTTCGAATGAGTTGCTGAAGGTAATTTTCAACTTCTGAACTCACTTGTTTTCTGTTAAACCGTGTTTGTTGCTGATAGCAAAAACTGATAACAAAAGTTTTAAAAATCTGATAACAAAAACTTTTAAAAATCTGATAATATTTTTGAATATGACATTAAGTTTGGTGGGTGGTTGCTTAAAAACAAAATTATTTTTATGAACCCCATCTTCAGGTTCACTAATAGAGGAGCAAAATACAAACAAGTTCTTCACTATTCATGTCTCCACCAAAATATTAATAAAAAAAATTTTATGAACCCCAACAAAGGGTTCACTAATGGAGTTGGTCTAAAGTGCGATGGAGAGATGAAGGTTGTGTTTCTCTTATTCACTTCTTTCACTTCTTTTTTTTTTTGGCCAACTTTACTTCTTTCACATATAAGAAAAATAACTAAATAATAGAAATAGATTAGTACAAGTATATTATAATTTTTAAAATATTTTTTTGTGATAATATTTTTTAATTTAAGATAAGTTCTTTGTTTCTGAAATTATATACCAATTAAGAAGATTCTTTTTTTTCTTTCAAAATTTTAGAGGTATTTTTACCAAAAAAGATTTTCCAATTTTGGTTCATGTGATTAATTTTAAGTAATACTGATATGAACATATACTTGATTGGATTATATTTTTTTAATAATGGTGGAATATTCTTCGAGAATTAAAATAAATATTTTGTTTAACAGATATATAAAATGTTTGTTTTAAAAGTTTTTTTTCTTTATTTTTATTTTTAAATATATTGTTAGTTATAAATTACTTTTTCTTTTAAAATTTTCAATTTGTTTTTCATTTATTGAAATAAAATAAGGGAGAATTAGTTTTATACTCTAAATATATTATATACTACAAAAACTAATATTTGTTTTTAAATTTTGAAAAAATAACTTTTTAATTAATTTTAAGAACATGATATCATCATTAATTTTTTAAATTTATAACTCCAAAATTATTACTAAATATTTTAATAATGCTTTATATTTAAAATAATTTATTTTTATAAAAAGGTTAAATATTTTTTAAAAAATTTAAAAGATAATTCACATACAGAGGTAAATATATTTAATAAATATTATATACCTATTGTTTAAAAAATCTGTAAAGATTTACTCTTTATCATCAGATTTATATATATATATATCATATGTACATCATAAATATTTATAAATAAGTTTTTTCTATCAAATATTAAATTGTGACTATGTACTTGAACAAGTGTTGACTATTTGTTTAATATCTTTTTGACTATTTTAATTTTTATCTCATATGTGTGACTAATAATATTTTTTTTTAAAAATAACTTCAAAAATCAGTCTTTTAATATTTGGAATTCATATCATCAAATTTTCTCTGACTTATTCAAGATATTTATTATTTTTAGATTCTAAAAGTTTATTTTTAAAAATTTTTAAACGTGATTTAGTTGTCAAAATATTTAAAATATTTGAAATATTGAATCAAATTTCCTCATAAAATAATTCATCAAAAAATAATCTATTATCTGCCCCCTAAATTAGATTATAGCCAAAATTGCTCAAATGTTTAAATCTTTTTGGGGAATATGGTTTTCAAATAATTAAACTATTTTAATGGGTTGTTGGATTAGATAAACCCATTAACTAAGAAAATGCTTTTGTGATTGGCTCCCTGATTTGTATTATTTTATAAATGAAATTAATTAAGTGGAATATAAATCTAACCTATTAATCAACATAATTAGCCAAAAAAGAAGTAACTAAAATTGTGTCTGCATATACAAAATATAAAAGGTAATGGACACCTGGTCTAGGAGACTAACACATGAAAATTACCATTGTGGAAAAAAATTTATATCTTTCTCTTTTATGTTGAATTTGGTCTAATATTTTCTCTTCAATTCAAAGAATGGGACTAATCTTTTAAGATAACAAAATCTTGAATACTGTCCTCTCACATACTCTTACCACTTCCAAGACAGCAAAAAGAAGATGTCCTGTGATGGTTATCCTTCTGACGAGAGCTACGATGATATTGTTAGCAATTCTAAAATCTTCTCGGAAAAGCTCGGAAGTTTGAATTCAGGCAAAACTTTCCAGTGAGTTTTTTATTTTTCTTCCTTTTATCATATTCTTGTTTTTGGGTTTCTAAGACTGTTTCGCTCGGTTTAAGATTGTAGAGTATAAAACCCTACTTTGTATTGTTAACCTGTTTTGTTATTTTTCTCGTGCCCGTGCCGATGAAATTGAATGTTTTTTTTGGTTCAGTGATTGTATAATAGATAGAAGATGCATGCAATTTTTGTTCGTTCTTCACTCGTAGACTCTTTTACGGTTGTTGATTTATGGGTTGAGGAGTTAAGATTTTGTGTTGGTAAGATGGAACAGAAATTTTGAAATTTCTAATTAAGGTTTAATCGGATCCTGATTGGTGCAGTTAAAACGCACCATTTTTTTTTTTTTTTTGGTTCAGCCTGTTTCCCTCGGTTTAGTTCTTTCTTCACTTTTAGTTGTTGATTGGTTCACCCGCTATCATCCCGCAAACGCAAATGCAGCGAGTGATAGCGGTTGGCGACTGTTAGTAACAATCATAAAAACCGTTTTTTACCGCTTCAAATCGTTTTATACTGTTAAAATCCAAAAACTGCTTTCAGCAAACGGTTGCGGTTGCGGGCGGTGATGGATGGTTCCAGAATTTTTTTTCGAAAATATAAAATAAATTATCCTAAAAATTAATAAAAATAAGAAGAATTATAAAAATTGGAAAGAGTTAAGAATTTTTTTTATTTTCTCGCATCAATAACTTTTATATTAAATTTTTATTCTTAATATATATATCATTTATCAACTAAAACTTATATATGTAACTATGTATATTTTATAAAAAAAAATCAAACCTTATAAAACTTTATATTTTATTTTTCATTTGATAATGTATAATATATACATATTAGTTAAATATAAATCTGTCTATACAATTATGCTTTTTATAGAAAATTGTTTTAGACTCTTAAAAATATTTATTTAACTATTTATTATTTGATTTAATTTTTATCTTTAAATACTAAATTTTACATATTTTTATATATAATTTCTGGTTTTTATATAAATGATATATTTTATCTATTTTATTATTTTAATATCAAACCGCTATTACACCCAGTGTTAACCAGTCATAAATATTCCGCAAACGCAACAGTTTTCAACCGCTATACCAGTCGTACAAAATGCTCATTAATGCTAATAACCCCAATCGTCCGCTTCCGCAAACTCCCGCAAAGACAGTCGCAACCGCTGCAGGTGAACCAGTCGAGCCCTTAGATTCATTAGGGCTGTTGATCTATGGGTTTTTTTTATTCTTTGGTTTTAATTTTAGGAGTTGATGATTTAATATTTTGTGTTGGCGAGATGGAACAGAAATTTCGAAAATTCTAATTAGGGTTTAATTGGATCCAGATTGGTGCAGTTAAAAACACACCATCTTTTTTTTTTTTTTGGGGGGGGGGGGGGGGGGGGGGGTTCAGTGATTGAGACTATTTTTCTCGTTTTTGTTCTTTCTTCACACTATTCGTACAAGGGTTGTTGATTTAGAGTTTATAGTGTTAATATTTTGTTTGGTAAGATGTAACCAAAACGTTATATGTATTTTGTGCGCAGTGAAATGTTGAAAATTCTAATCAGATATAATGGATCTGGATTGGTCATTGAAATATTTGTGATTCAGGTTACAACACACCATCTGTGAATATCCTTCGTAATTTTGCAGGAAGTGCGTTAATTAACTCATGTGTATCCTTTAATTGGCTTTATCATTTCCTTGGAAAATATCACAAGGAAATTAAATCAAATTGGATTTGGTGTTTATTATAATGAGATCTATGCATGAACAAGTTTAGGGCTTTATGTGTTGTTTTGGCCTAGTGTTTCCGTTGGTGATTTTTTTAATACAATATTTTTCTTTTTCTTTTTCTTTTCTCTCAATTTGGATTGAAACATTTTATGTTTCTGTAAAGGTTGCCTATAATGGGAGGAAGCACTCTGGATCTGCATCTCCTTTTCGTCGAAGTTACCTCTCGAGGAGGAGCTGAAAGGGTACGTAGGAGTTCATGTTGCCATTAATCATACTGTTCGTTACCAAACGTTGCTAGTAATCTAGGTCTACCCAAAAGGGTTTGCTACAAAAACATTGTATTGCTAAGAGATTTTTGTTCCATTGAGTATTGAAATATCTTTTTTTTTTTTTTTGTTAGGTGACTAAGGATCGAAAATGGAAAGAAGTTAGCTGTGCATTCAATTTTCCGTCATCCATAACAAGTGCCTCCTCCTTGTTAAAGAAGTATTACCGCATGTTCCTTCAAGAAATGGAACATGTGTACTATGTTCAGAAGCCAACTTCTTCAATCCAATCAAAAGGTCTATTTCAACACTTAAGTTCTTGTTTTTTTTTTTTTTTTTCCTAATTACTCCGTGACAATTCTGATAACACCAAAGATTCTTATGAATTTGTAGATGAAGCAGTGGAGAGCATTTCGCCAAATGCAGAGGAAGGTATAAGAAAAGTTTCTTTGACTCATGCATCAGCAGCTTGTAACATGTTGTATTTTTTTTTTTTTTGAAACTTAACATGTTGTATTTAGTAGGTTTTATAATAGATTCTCTGTAAATTAGTCATGCTTACTGCTCCTTTGATTCGATACTTAGGTTCATATTCTCACAGGTTAAAGTTGTCTAAGTTAACTTGTCACAGATATGGCTCATATATCCTTTTAGGTTGTATTGTTTTTTTAACCCATTTTTGGTGAATTAGAGCCGCAAACAAAAACGTAACACTTTTGTCTTTCCTCTGATTCCATTGCATGTCCTATTTAGATTCACCACTTGTGTCTACTTTTAAGTTGTTACCTTATGGAACTTGCAGACGCTGATGAACCGGTTCAAGGAGTCATTACCGGCAAGATCAATAATGGATATCTTGTGACGGTGAAAGTGGGTTCTGAAGAGATGAGCGGAGTGCTTTACCACAGTCCTGAAACACCAAGTCCATCCCAACTAATCATGGAAACACCTTTAGCCACAGTGCCACCATCACAAGCCCCGCCCAAGAAGAGACCAAGATTGGCTGTAGTTGAATCTCCGAAACCCAAATGCTACAAGACTGGCTACAACTTCTTCTTCGCTGAGCAGTACGCAATACAAGAAAGGGCCATCACCAAGAAAATTGAAGACATGTGGAACAATCTCTCCGACTCTGAGAAACAGGTAACTAACTAATATTCATCAAAACAAATCCTCACTTTAACTGAGTAAGTGTTTGATTACTTAGTTAAAGTGAGGATTCGTTTTGATTGTCAAAAAAAAAAAACAAGTGTTTGATTACATTTTGATCATGTTTTTTTTTTCAGGTTTATCAAGCCAAAGGACTTGAGGATTATGAAAAGATACAGAATTGAGATGTTGGAGTATAAATATTGCAGCCACCAAGACCCTACATGTTTTCTCCTTTTTTTGTTTTCTCCACATGTTTGCAACACTTTACTTTCTTTCTCTGGAGAACTTTTTTTCTTTTGCGCTTCTTTTTTCTTTCACTATAAATGTTATGTATTTGATCATTTGCAGAACTTGCCATGTTTATGGTTTTTGGGTTGATTGAAGAGGTCGCTAACTGCGGTTTAGCATCTTTCTAGATAATGTCCTGCAGATGTTTGGGTTGCTAGAGCAATTCCAATGGTATATCTCAAGGAGTTTCTAACTATTGAAAAAATATATTTAAAAATAAGAAAGAAAACAAGAATAGATTCTCAAATGAGAAAGCTTATGACAAATTTCTCATCCACAAGTCAACTTGTAAGTAGTTTAATCTTTTGAAAAAAAATTAATTATCTAAAAAAGTTCTACTAAAATAATAATATCTTATTGTTAAATATTTATTTTGGGCTTCTCCTCATTAGAGATGCACTTGATTCTCATTTAATGAACATTTGTTACATTTGATTTGTCATTTATTTTTATTTTTTGAACTTTTAAAGATTATTTATGATTTGACTTGCATATTTATGATTTTTAATACTCAAATAACTTATTTATGATTCATATTTTCTGTAATACACAAATTACTTTTCTATGAGTGATTCTAATTCAGATATTTTGTTGATGAGTGATTCTTACCGTAATTTATTAGAGAACAAATTTAGTGTATCACATATACTTCCTTTTAGTCATTTGTCACAGCATCGAATGGGCATCGGCACGATTCTTACCGAAAGAAGAATCAAGTTGGGCCTCGGGGTTTAAGGCCGAAAGTCAAGTCAGGCATTGATATAAGACGAGGTGCCCATCGTCTTCATCTCCTGCGGTACACGAAGTTAAACATGCATCAAGACAAAGTTGGGTATGTTTCCAAAATTCCTTAACATCAACTTGTTGGCTAAGCATGTTTTTCTCGTGGATAAAAAATTCAAAATCTCATATGACTCTCGTGTTAACAAATAATTCTGAAATGACTTTCCACTATTTTGCCTTTTCTTTTTCATTTTTGTTTTAACGAAAAAGAGATGAAAATCTCTATTCTATCATTTATTAAATCTAAATCTAATCGATTCAAACTTAGGATTTAAATTCGGCCTAAACCCAACTAAAACCCAAATATAAAAAAACTAATTCTTTCTTCTATACATATCTAGTCATACTGATCGTACTAGTTATTTCAGTCATACAAATAGTACTTGTTATACTAGTCATACTGATCGTACTAGTTATCCCAGTCATACTAATAGTACTTGTTATAATAGTCATACTAATTGGACTAGTTATCCTAGTCATACTAATCCTATTAGTAACCCTAGTCATACTAATCATACTTGTTATCCTAGTCATAGTAATCGTACTAGTCATACTAATCGTATTAGTCATATTAGTTGCTCTAATCATAACAAAATGGCACTATAACATATCAGTTCGGATTCGGTTCGGTTCCAGATTTTTGGGTTTGAAGATATATGACCCGTTCGGGTAATTTAGAATTTTGGTTAAGGTTCGGTTCGGTTCCATTCGGATTCAGTTAGGGTACCCAAAATTTTATAAAAATAAAGTAAAATTAATTAAATTTAAATTTATTTCAATTAAACTTGACAAATATTGCTAAAAGTTTCACATATTCTATTTATTCTTGATATTTTGGTTATTTGGTCTACATGCATCATATATTTGGATTTATAATTATAAATTAAGATAAATAAGTTATATCAAGTCTAAATATAATTAAATTTGAGGCATATAATTGTATTTCGGTTATTTTAGGTACCCGTTCAGTTTTCGGTTCGGATCGGGTTCGGTTTGGTATTTGGGGTTCAGGTTTTTTGCCCAGACCTAGTACAACTAATACAACCACAAGTATTTGTACCAGTCATATCAGTAATACTAGTAGAATTGGTACCAGTCGTACCAGTTATACAAGTAATACTAGTATATCTAGTACTATTACTAGTGGTTTATAGTCATACCACTCATACAAGTAATACTAGTACGAAAATTAGCCCTGGTCATTTTTCCCGGAACCGAAAACCCGAACTGGAACAGAACCGAAATGGCCGTTTGGATCTGATCCGATTCTAATTAAAATACCTGATGGTTACTAAACATTGATACCCGTGGGTATCTGGTAAAACCCGGAACAGAACTGAAATCTGATTGGGTACCCGAACATATTAAAGGTATTAGGTATTTTTAGGATATTAAAAGTATATTTTAGGTATTCTGGTTATCTTTTTTTTTTAGTTTTCTTCGGGTTTTCAGATATATTTTGATACTTTTTATATGTTTTAAAAAGTTTTTATAGGATTTACGTGAATAACTTCGGGTTTCATATATATTTTTGAGTTTTTGGATATATTTTAAGTATTTCGATAATAAATACCAGAATCTAACTGGAACCGAACCAAAACTGAATCGAAATTCTATTAGGTACCCATCGGGTCCGGAACTTCACTACCCGAAAGACCCGAACTGAATGGTTCCTACCGGAACCGAACCGAATACCCGAAAACCCAGGTCTAAGTAAAACTATGTGTAATTTCGTGTCATTTATATGAATCGTGTGGTGGTTTTAGAGAAGGCTGCCGTCTGCCGAGGAGAAGGCAGCCATGGAGAAGAAGGCTGCCGAGGAGAACGCAACCATGGAAAAGAAGTACAATTGGGTTTCTTGTGACAAAAAATATATTGAATATTTAACACTGAGTTGTACCAAGGAACCAGTTGTAATATAATTGTAAAGAGTAGTAAAGAGTTATACTTTGATATGAATTTAAGTATTTTTATACTTAATATGGTTTTATATACTTAATATTGCAAGTACAACTAGTATATATGAGTTGAACTAGTATATCGGTTGAACTAGTACAACTAGTGCGACTAAATGTTTAGTTAAACTGGTACAACTAGTATGGCTTTTAATTTCACTTTTGAAAATGCTTTTATAATACTATTTTCATGTTAAATAGGCCATCAAAACACTGAAAACATATTTCCATAACTATATTAGTGATTTAAGAGAATTTGTCAAAACTACCACTTTCATCATACACATTTTCAAAAATACACTCTCTTCCATCCTTTACAAAAATGAAGGTTTAGGGTTTACGATTGAAGGTTTAGGGTTTAGGATTTACGATTTAGGGTTTAGGGTTTACAGTTTTAGGGTTTAGGGTTTACGATTGAAGGTTTAGGGTTTATGATTTACGATTTACGGTTTAGGGTATACAGTTTTAGGGTTTAGGGTTTACGATTGAAGGTTTAGGGTTTAGGATTTACGATTTAGGGTTTAGGGTTTACAGTTTTAGGGTTTAGGGTTTACGATTTAGTGTTTAGGGTATACGAATTAGGGTTTAGGGTTTAGGGTTTACGATTTAAGCTTTAGGGCTTATGGTTTAGGGTTTACGATTTAGTGTTTAGCATTTATGGTTTAGGGTTTAGGGTTTAGGGTTTAGGGCTTAGGGTTTAGGGCTTAGGAATTAGGGTTTAGGGTTTAGGGTTTAGGGTTTTGGGTTTTGGGTTTTGGGTTTTGGATTTACGAATTCGTTTTTAGGGTTTAAGGTTTACGAATTAGGGTTTAGGGTTTAGGGTTTACGAATTAGTGTTTCAGGTTTAGGGTTTAGGGTTTACGAAATAGACGATTTAGGATTTAGGGTTTAGGGTTTATGATTTAGGGTTTGTGAATCTAAACCCTAAACCCTAAATCTTAAGGATTTGTGAATCTAAACCCTAAACCATAAATCGTAAACCCTTAACCCTAAATCGTAAACCCTAAAACTTAAACTCTGAATTGTAAACCATAATGGAAGATTTGCCCTAAAAAAATTAAGAGTTTATAAAGCTTTATATAAGAGTGTAAAAATGAAAATGTCTTCTTTAGAAGAGCAAAACTGAAAAATTGTACCAAAGAAAGTGCATTTTTGAAATTTTCCCGTGATTTAAATACAAATTTTATTTTTGGTTTGATGAAGATGTTATCTTTCCATCATCTACCTTATACTTCTAATGTTACTTTCACAATTTTAGCCACATTAACATTGAATTTTACTATCAAATTATTTTTACACATTTAGTCATATAGGAATATGTAATATGTAGTTTATATACTTAATTTCAAAAGTGCCACTAAGTAAATTTCATATTGAGCTGGTACTACTAGTTACAAGTTTTTATGACCAAAGTACAACTCTTTACAAAAAAAAACCAATGGTATAACTGCATCATAGGTACAACTCTTTACAATTTTTTTTGTCACGAAATTCAATTTTTTTGTTGGTCACGAGATTCAATTTTTTAACCACGTTTTTTCTTTAAAATTTCCGATATTAATACTAATTGTATTATTTATATTATTGGTCGTAGTAATACGACTTGTACTAGTTGTACTTCCGAAAATAATTATATAAAAGCATATTAAGTCAGAAAATAACTAAAATTCATAATAAGTCTTGATACTTAAATTCATAGCAAGTCAAAAATACATAGAACAAAGAAAATAAGTTATCATTAATTTTAGCATATTGGGACAGCAATATATAGAGTTGTACCAAGTTTTTCGTTGTACCTTTTTTAAATGGAGTTGTATTTTGTTAGTTAAAAAGTGTTGTCAGTAATACTATATTCTAAATTAATTTTTTTTAGTTGTACTTATGAAATTTAGTTAATAAACTACATTTAACATATTCTAATCCTATAACATTTATAAAAATACTGAATTTCTTAGTTTTCATGTTAGTGTAGTTAAGATTTTGAAAATAACCTTAAAATTTGTATATACATTACATACTCATGAAACAAATTCTTAAAATTAAAATTTATTAACTATGAAATGTTCAAATATGTTTGGGCATGTACCAAACGTACGAGATTTATATGTTTACTATTTAACCTAATTTATAGTTCTTCGAATTGTACCAGTTACACATCCATCTTCTATTATGATTTCTCTTCTTCAACCTATAGAATTATAAATTATCAAACCTATAGAATTATAAATTATCAACGTAAACCTCACATAAACCTTAGAAACAAATTGAATATGTCGATAGAGTTTTGAGTTATTCATAAATTCTGTGAAACTATAAGAATCAATTACGAATTGAAATTGAATCATAAAAAAAATCTCAAAACCCTAATACCTTAAATCGCTTATAATGAAACAAGAAAAACTGGTGGAAAAAAAGATTTAGTGCAAGAGACAATCATAAAAGAGAGATAGAGAAGAAAAATACTGAATAAACCAGTCTTTGTATGCTGCAATGTGGAGAAGAAGAAGATCGGGGGAGAAGAAGATTGTAGAGGAGAGAGGAAAGATCTGTTGGAGTGGGTTCTACACACAGTTTTTTTTAATATCATCAAGTTTATGTTAGAATTGTGGAGGTTATGTTAGAATTGACTTGTGGTAGGGAAGATCACGTGGATTTTGATCCTTTTCTCATCCATGTTCTTTCGGCCTTTTAAACAATTATGTTTGATAAAAAAAAAAACAATTATGTTTGGTGCATTAAACAATATAATATCATAAAAATAGGGAGTTAATCAAGCTTTAACATATTAAGATCAACAGTAGATCAAGAACAGAAAAATATATACATATTCTAAGCGATATGATTCAGTGGTTCGTTAATTCTTTTGAAACCATAAAACAAACTATGAATCTACTCACAAATCATTGTAGAGAACAAGTAAAGAGATACGAGATAAAACATAAAATAATCCAGTAAAATAAAATAAAAGATAGGATTTAAATTTTTTCTCCAAATATTTCACAAGAGGTTCAACGATCTTTTCTCTCAGAAATTACAACCAGTAAATAACTAAATAGTCTGAATATGGTTAAAAAGAATGTAGTCTTTTTTTTGGTCATGTGTTTAGATTAAAATAGTGTTGAGGCCCAAAGGCCCATCAAGCTTAACATCCAATACACAACGATAAATGAAACATTTCACCGAACAACTATGCTCTGCATCTAACGAATAAGACATTACAGCAGCATCATAAAAACACATGAACACAGAACAAAGAGAAACAGACGAATTACTGCAACGAATTATCAACACCATCATTCAGCTCATCGAGCCAATCTGGAGCGCCAGTGGCGACATAAGATTGACGTAGATGAGGGGAATTGATACTTGCCGCGATTTTGATAGCTGCCGAATTCGAGTTCTTATCTTCCAAAAAAAACCTTCCACTCTCTTAATGAACTTAAGTGCAATTTGATCTCATCCCTCTGTGCCCTAAGAGCAGGCCAAAGTCTTGGATTCTTCAAAGCTTCCAGGAATGCTCTTTCTACCAATGCAAATACCACTCTGTCGATCATGTGAGAGACCATACTGTCAATAGCCCATAGCATAACACCTAGCTTTGCATCCTCTAAACACGAGAAAATGGAAAAGGCTCTCCTACTATGCAAAACAACCTTTCCAAAGTAATCTCTAAGTACCCATGAGCCCCCAGCTAATCTTCTTCTATTACACCAATAGAAACCTATGTTGCATCTAACCCAAGTCCTATCCGGCTTTTCCCATCTAGATATTTTTTTTCTTTAACAACAAAGCCATCCGACACACCTTCCTCCTCACTAATTTGAGCCGTAAACCGCTCAGAGCATTCATCGAAGCCAATTCTAGTGGTTTCCAAAGGGTTCAAAGGCAAGCTCTCAAAAATAAATTTGTTCCTTTGCTTCCAAATATTCCAAATCACCCAAGGCCACCTCCTACGAATCTCACTAACCAATCCTCTGATTCTTCCTAGTCCTAATAAATGATTAAAATTGGCATAGATAGAGCACACGTCGAAACCAAGTTTAGAAACCGGGAGATTCGATAGTGCCCATACCTGAAGCGCAAAGGTACACGAGAAAAGAGAGTGGTTTATCGATTCTCCCTGATGACCGCAGATTTGGCATCTGCCATCGACCTTCAGACCTCTCTGCTGAAGACCATCCTCAACCGGCAAAGCATTCGATAGAGCTTTCCATAAGAAGGTTCTGATTTTGGGTTGAGTATGGACCTTCCAAGCTTGCTCTTTTAAGGGGTTCAGAGAAGGGTTCTCTTTTGCCATAACAAGAACCTCATAGATCGAAAGATTGAAAGCCAAACAGTAAGCCGATTTCACCGAGAACATTCCACTTTTATTATCTCTCCAACACCAAGAGTCGCTGTAATCCTTGGGCAGTTTAATCTTCTGGATTTGCTGTATATCTGATGGGTAAAATAACTCTTCAAGAATCTCATTCCTCCACACATTGTTTTCCTGATCAATTATATCTTTCACCATTAGATTTACATCAAAGACTGCACATTTCCTCCACAGAGCTCTTCTTATCCCTTCTTCATCAGTCATCCATGGATCAATCCACAGCCTGATTGAATTTCCATTACCAACTTGGTGAACTATACCCTTCTCCATCAACTCCCTGCCAAACATTATGCTCTTCCATGCATACGAAGGTCTTACACCAATTTTAGCCTGTCTGAAATCCCCATCGTAAAAATAACGGCTCTTAAACAGCCTAGCCACAAGACTGTTAGGTTCAGTAAGAATCCTCCAAGCCTGTTTAGAGAGCAAAGCTTGATTGAAAATCTCAAGATCTTTAAAACATACCCCTCCCATATCCTTTGGGAGACACATTCTTTCCCAACTTACCCAGGATATCTTTTTGTGTTTTCCAAAGAATTCCACCAATATTGACTCATCGCCGATGTTAAATTCTGACATATGGTTTTTGGCAATCTGAAACAACTCATGGCATAGATGGGCATTGCCATAGCCACTGCTTTGAGTAATATTTCCTTCCCACCCTGTGATAAAGTTTTTGCAAACCACCCATTTGTTCTTGATTTGAGCTTATCTTTGATATAATTAAACAGTTCCACATTCGATCCGCTGAAGCATTCTGGTAACCCAAGATAAGTGCCAGCCCCTCCTTCAGTACATGTAAATCTGAAAAATATCCTGAATCTCCTTTTTCTTATTCAAGTCAATCAAATCCCCAAAAGTTAGGGATGATTTACTCACGTTTACCACTTGACCAGTAGCTTTTCCATATCTATCCAGGATCCTTTTCACTATTCGACACTGATCTGTCGACGCTTTGCAGAGAAACAAGCTGTCATCCGCGAATAAAAGTTGGTTGATCGAAGGTCCTTCTTCACCGAAGCTGATGCCTGAGATTAACCCCTGTTTCTCTGCAGAATTTAGGAGATGAGACAGCCCTTCCGTGCATAAAACGAAGAGGAATGGAGATAAAGGATCCCCCTGACGCAAGCCTCTCTGTGGGAGAATCAAACCATGTGGTTGATCGTTGATCAGAACCGAATAAGTCACCGTAGATATACAGGCCATAATCCATTGAACCCACTTTGAGTGAAAGCCCAAAGCAATAAGAAGAGCTCTCACGTAACTCCACTCTACCCTATCGAAGGCCTTAGACATATGTGATTTCATCGCGAAAGATTCCTTTGCAATATTTGGGTGAGTCCTAAGACCATGAACAATCTCATGCGCTATCAAAAGATTGTCGGATATAAGTCTTTCAGAGACAAATGCCGACTGAGATTCTGAGACCAAACTTGAGAGGAAGGGCTGCAATCTTCTAATCATAATCTTAGAGATAACCTTGTAGAGAACTGAAGAAAGGCTTATGGGCCTCAAATTAGCCATTTCCACCGGATTGTCTATCTTGGGGAGGAGACAAAGGTGAGTAAAATTCCATTCAGTTGGGATGATTCCACTGATGAAAAATTCTTGAACTTCCTTTGTGACTTGGTCTCCTATGTTGTCCTAATAGTGTTGGAAAAAGAGACCCGACATACCATCTGGCCCCGGTGCACTAGCTCCTTTTATTGAGAAAACCGCCTCTTTGATCTCCTCTTTAGACACTTCTTTTGTCAAAGCCACATTCATCTCCTCTGTCACTTTTGGAGCAAAACCAGTGAAGAAATCGCTGAAACTTGCTGGGTTGGAGGATTTGAAAAGATTATTGAAATAATCTGAAGCAACCTGCCCTTTTGCTGCTTCTGATCTCTTAGCTATCCCGTTTTCATCCAGCAGTTTTTTAATTCTTTTTCTTGCTCTTCTGAACTTAACCGAAGCATGAAAAAATCTTGTATTTTTGTCACCACCATGTAGCCAAAACTCTCTGCTTCTCTGTCTCCAAAAGGATTCCTACTGTTTGTAGGCCCTGATCAATTCTCTCTTCAGGAAATCCATGTGTTTAAACCTTGGCATCTGGGAAGACTGCTCCAGTTTTAACGCTGCTTGCAGTTGAGAAATCTTGTCTTTGGCATTGGTATTGTTTTTTCTTTTCCATTTACTCATAGACTTCCTACAAGCTCTCAGTCTATCCGAAACTGTCACTCGCTGACTTCTGTTATTACCCTTCCAAGCATGAATGATTGCCTCTTTTACTGCCGGCTGATGCAAGAATCTTTTATCAAATCTGAACTGGCCACGATAGGTTTCTTGAGACTCAATCAGCTTTAGTAACACCGGCCTGTGATCTGATCCACGCTTACCCAAAAACATTTGATTCGATGCAGGGAAATGATTGAACCACTCCTTATTCCCAAAATCTCTGTCCAATCTGCTCTGAATCCATAAGTAGTATCTCATCCCTCCCCACGTTAAGTTATTTCCTTGACTAGGTAGTTCTACCATGTCACAAGCTTTGATCATGTTTGCAAAGGGTTTAAAAACCGAGTCTGCTCTTCTAGGACCTCCCGTTTTCTCACTGTTGTGCAAAATGTCGTTGAAGTCACCAAACATACACCAACGCTCTTTCCTTGCCACTCCTATTCTACTTAACCTTTCCCAAACCTTCGCCCTATTTTTCACCATCGAGTCTCCATATATACATGTCGCAAAGAAGTTCACCGATCCAAACTGAACTTGAAGATCCAAAATATTTTTACTCTCAGAAAGCAAATCAACATTCACCACCGACTTTTTCCACAACAAAGCTAAACCACCACTTCTTCCTATAGGTTCCACAGTGTGTAGCTCATCGTACCCTAACCAAAGCAAAAAATGTAGTCTTAAAATGATTAAAAATAAGTATATAAAGATCTAAAGTTCGTTTATTGGGATCTGATTTCGAGTGACATGTCAGATAATAGAAAAATTCCAATTCTTTTTTTCGTCAGACTGGAGCATCATCTCATATTGGAGCGGTCTCTCCAAAGATACATTGGGTTCCTCACTCGCCAGACAAACCAGTCTGCTGACATAAAATATGCTTTTGGCTTCTACGATAAATGATTATTAACATAAACTTCTATGATAAATGTGTATTTGACTATTTTCTTCTCTTATTGTATTAGACTTGGGACACTCTGTAATGTGTATATATTGGTTGTCAACCAATCGGTTAAGCAATATTGCAAAACCGGTTTTCTTATTCGATACTCTAACATACCATATATGTAAAATCGGTTCAAATACCCCATATTATTTTTTTTGGTCAAAAAAAGAATCAAAGTCAACTACCAAATATAAACATACTATGTAATAACCCGCGTCTTGCGCAGAGCGAAATATATAAAAAATAATTTATTATTATAATTTTGAAAATATAATATAAAACCAATTGAGTTTAAAAGATTTTTGATACTTGCAAAAAAAACAATTACGGATGTAATACCATATTTCAAAAATAAAACAAATTTTAGTTTTATTTTTATAGTTTATTATTTTGTATATTTATGATATACCATCAGAATACAATTAAAATCTCGACTGTGTAACTTTTTATAAAAATTCACTATATCATGTTTATATATATGTTGTTCAGAATTAAATTTTCAATTAATGTTCAATCAATAAAATAAAAGAAGAATCAGCCTTTTAATTAAATCATTTTGACAACTGATTTTTGTAGAAATGGAATGTGATATTATAATTTACTTAAATTTGCTAATGACATAGGTTTATTAATAATTGTTCAATCAGTAAAAGTAGAATATAAATAATACCCTTAATTAAATCAATTTGACACAAATATTTTTAATCTATAAATTTGAACAATGAAAATATGTTAAATAATCTTTTTTGACCAAGTTAAACTATTTCAAAATATAATATAAAATTAATTTTGTTTAATATATGGTTTCATTAAAAAGAAATATTACTTTTAAAATTGGATGTTTATTAAATCAAACTTTATACTCTTATGGTTTCTTATCATTTTTTTCTTTTTTTAATATTTTGAACCATCACACATCTTTGTTTCCAATGTGAGGTTTTGAAGACATATTCAAAATTTTCATCATTTTAGTAATTAATATTTGGTTTTAAAAATTCAAAATTATGAGTTGTACTAAAAAATGTATATTTTGTTAATATATATGTGATGTGGTAATTTATTTATCTATATAAATTTATGTTCAACCAGAAAAGGAGAAAAAATGAAGAATTTAATAAAACATCTAATTTGATATATTTATTAGAAATGAAAAAATGATAATGTCTTCTTAAATGTTGAGTTAAATATAAATGATTCATAGAAACTATGCTATAGAAACTATGCTTTGACCAAATTAATATCAATGGCATTTTCTGTAAATAATCTAGTAAACGATGTTCTTTTAAAAATTTAGCTTGAGAATGATTGTGGTATTGACAACTAAGCATGACATCCATGTAAATAACATGAATGTAAGGTTAATCTTTAAAATGGATTCTCAAATAATATATAGGGATACAAATACATGTGTGTGCCTATCTTAGATCTATATCCAAAAGTTCTAATTTTATTTTTTTCGACTGAAACGTTCTTAATTATTAATTATCAATATGTTTCGCTATAGCCGATCATGTATTCAATAATTCCGTTGATGGTGATTGACGACCATCATAACGTAATTGTATAATGTAGTTGTTAATGTCAACTATCATCATCATCGTTTCTTGCAGCTGTTACTCTTCTCAATAATCTAGTTATAGTTTACAAAAATATATAGTCGCATTTGATTTATCAATCCAAAATTCTTTCTTCTTTTGCCATTTCTATAAGAAGTTATTTAAGAAAGAAGCTTTTTTTGTAAACTACACCAATTAATCATGGTAAACAAAACTATATCAAACTTAACTTGTAAGCTACAAGTTATACTTAACTTATAAAATATATATTTAAAAAAAAAACTTGTAAGCTACAAAAACTTTGTAAACTAGGTCTTAAACTTTTTGGTTAACAAGTACACCAACAAAAGCGTAATTAACTATAGATTTACTCCATACTATATATTATTTATTTCAAAACAAAAAACAAGAACCGAATCGAGAAGGCAGAGATGTAACAGAAGAGAGCATATTGATGACTAGGGCTGGGACGGATCCGGATATCCGGGTTTTTTTGAGGTATCCGGATCCGGATCCGGATCCGGCCGGATCCATATTTTCATTATCCGGATCCGGATTCAGGGCTTCCGGATATCCGGGTTTCGGATATCCGCCTAAATATCAAGATATCCACGGATATCCGGATCCGGATCCGGATCCGTTAAAAATATATATTAATTTAAAAATAATATTAAATTAATTATTTATATACATTTAAAATAAATATATAATATAAGAAAATATAATATAATATTAAAAATAATATTGGAATATTAGAAAAGTAATTTTAAATTTATTTTTATGTATAAATGTTAATATATTTAAAATTTTACTAATAAAATAAAAAAATATAATATTTTTAAAGGATACGGATCCGGATCCGGATATCCGGACTTGAAAAATTGATATCCGGATCCGGATCCGGCTTAGACGGATCTCAAGTTTTATTATCCGGATCCGGATTCGGCCCTCCGAATATCCGGATTTTCGGAGCGGATACGGAGCGGATCCGGATCCGGATCCGGATCCCGGATAATATTCTCAGGGCTATTGATGACACAAAGAGCAATCTCACCCAACTCAAACAGCTTATAATTCTCACCACCAATAGGAGCCAGGTTAATTATTAAAATTTCGTTTTCCTAAAATTTTGGTTAAAAAAGAACATATATATCCTTTTTCTCCTTATTTTCACATAAATATTTAGTATTTTATTATCATTAATAATTAGAGTTTGCATTGGCTCAAAATCCTCAAAACAAGTAAAAAAACAGTTTAGAACATCTAAATATGAGAAGTTGTACTACAAGTTATTGGACCAAGTAGCACAAGTACGAACTAATTGTCCTAGTTGTACTACGGACGTGCAGTACAAATACTAATAGTTCGAGTGGTCCTGAAATTCCTAGTTGTCCTACTTGTTCATAATTGTTCTATTATCCTGCAATTCCTAGTTGTTCTATAGTCCTGAAATTACTAGTTGTTCTAATCTTATTATCACCTAACCAACTCAAATACAAGAAACCATAACAATCACCATTACTCATCTACTAGTTATGTTAAATCCAAGTCATTAATTAGTACAAAATGCAACTTCAATAAACCCAATCAGCTAGTACAACTTCAACTTCAATGAACCTAAACAACTAGTATAAGTAGTATAATAACCAATTCAATAACCCAAATTAACTTACCATTTGCGACGTAGGATGAAGTCAAGTCAGGCGTTGATATAAGACGAGGAGCCCATCGTCTTCATCTTCTTCGCGGGATCAATCTGAAACAAACAGAAAAGAAACGGTTACAAAAGCAATCACAAGAGATCGTTACAGAGAGGAATCGAGAGAGTTTCAATAGAGTTTTTTCTTTCTTAGTTCTTCTATATACGAGTAAGGGAGAGATTGTTCTGAGAGTGGCTAAAGGTCAAGAGGTTTCACGATTGTACAGTGAACCTGATTCTCATGCGGTTTGTGCAGCGAGGATCAGTTTTAGTGGATCTTTGGGAGCTTCGACTCCCATGAGATGTAGCAGTCTTTCTAGAATGTGAGCTCGTTAAATTCGCTTGTGTTTGATACTTTAGATTCTGTGTACGACAAAGATCAAGTTTCTTCTCGGTGAATCAGAGGTTAAGAACCTACACTCAACATATAAAAATTACACAGATAATTAAACTACTGTAAGTACACAAAAAGGTACTAGTATAGTATAAAAAAGTCTGAAATTTTTTTGGATAATTTGGATAAAAAGCCAGATAATTTCGGATAATATCGGATATTTTGGATAAAAAAATTAGATAATTTGGATAATTCGGCTTTTTTAGTAATATTTGGTTAATTTTAATTATTTTTTATTTTAAATATAAATATAATAAATTTTTTAGGTATATGGATCGTGTTTCGGATATTCGGTTATCCGTTGGGTTATCCATTCGGTTTCGGTTCGGTTTCGGTTCGGTTCGGGTATCCGTAAATTCTCATTTCAATATCCAATGGGTAGTTCATAAAATTCGGTTTCGTTTCGGTTTTGGTTATTTTGGTTCGGTTTCGGTTCGTTAAAATACCCAGCACTAAACCTAACTATGAATCTACTCACAAATCATTGTAGAGAACAAGTAAAGAGATATGAGATAAACATAAAAGAATCCAGTAAAATTAAAAATATAGGATTTAAATTTTTTTCTCCAAATATTTCACAAGAGGTTCAACGGTCTTTTCTCTCATAAATTATAACCAGTAGATAACTAAATAGTCCGAATATAAAAAAAAATGTAGTCTTTAAAATAAGTATATAAAGATCTTAAGTTAATTAATTGGGATCTGATTTCGAGTGACTTATATGTCAGATAATAGAAAATTTTCAATTCTTTTTCGCTTGGATCGTCTGGTCCATATTGGAGCGGTCTCTCCAAACATTCATTGGGTTCCTCACCCACCAGACAAACCAGTCTGTTGACATAAAATATGCTTTTGGCTTCTACGATAAATGATTATTAACATAAATACCGTATATGTATATTTGTCTATTGTATTAGACTTAGCCCTTAGGACATCCTGTAATGTGTATATATTGGTCAACCAATCGGTTAACCAATTACAAAACACTTTTTCTTAGGGAAAACGACCTATTTCCCCCTCGGAACTATCATATAGTAACAGAACCACACAAAGTTTGACCCTCATCCCAGATCCCCATAATCACAAAGTTCGAAACCTTTTTCTCCACATCTACATAGATCGAAACCTATTGCTCCACATTTTCTGGTTTTAATGGTTTACAACATTAACCGAGCAAGTACAGACGTAAACGGTGAACCGAACCGAATTAAATACCCGCCCCACCCGCCTTATGTGATCCATTGACCCGAAAGAAAACCAGTTTCAACCTGAAATCCCAAATCGAGTTTCATAATTTCGAAGAACCCTAATTCCTAATTCGGTTGTGAAGTGAGTCTCGAAATCTAATTTCGATCAATAGAAACTCGATTCATGCTCTATGGATATATTCGATTTCGTGGATTGCTAAATTTCGTTGTTGCAGGTTTATTTATTAAAGATGGTGAGCAATGAATCCGGCGTTTCGACTGGCACATCAACGGGCAGAGCTAGAGGACGAGTTGTGGGTATACCGAGAAGATGTTGGTGTGGAGAAATAGTTGTGTCAAGAATGTCTAAATCTGATGCTAATCCATACCGCCGATACTATCGTTGTGGGTATGCGGTTGAGCGAAAGGTAAACTGAATTCTCATCTTTAAGGTCGATACAATGTGTTTTAGGGAGATTTTGATTCTCATCTTTATAATTTTGAAATATTAGAAATATTGGAATATTAGAAAAGTAATTTTAAATTTATTTTTATGTATAAATGTTAATATATTTAAAATTTTACTAATAAAATAAAAAAATATAATATTTTTAAAGGATACGGATCCGGATCCGGATATCCGGACTTGAAAAATTTGATATCCGGATCCGGATCCGGCTTAGACGGATCTCAAGTTTTATTATCCGGATCCGGATTCGGCCCTCCGAATATCCGGATTTTCGGAGCGGATACGGAGCGGATCCCGGATCCGGATCCGGATCCCGGATAATATTCTCAGGGCTATTGATGACACAAAGAGCAATCTCACCCAACTCAAACAGCTTATAATTCTCACCACCAATAGGAGCCAGGTTAATTATTAAAATTTCGTTTTCCTAAAATTTTGGTTAAAAAAGAACATATATATCCTTTTTCTCCTTATTTTCACATAAATATTTAGTATTTTATTATCATTAATAATTAGAGTTTGCATTGGCTCAAAATCCTCAAAACAAGTAAAAAAACAGTTTAGAACATCTAAAAATATGAGAAGTTGTACTACAAGTTATTGGACCAAGTAGCACAAGTACGAACTAATTGTCCTAGTTGTACTACTAGGACGTGCAGTACAAATACTAATAGTTCGAGTGGTCCTGAAATTCCTAGTTGTCCTACTTGTTCATAATTGTTCTATTATCCTGCAATTCCTAGTTGTTCTAATAGTCCTGAAATTACTAGTTGTTCTAATCTTATTATCACCTAACCAACTCAAATACAAGAAACCATAACAAATCACCATTACTCATCTACTAGTTATGTTAAATCCAAGTCATTAATTAGTACAAAATGCAACTTCAATAAACCCAATCAGCTAGTACAACTTCAACTTCAATGAACCTAAACAACTAGTATAAGTAGTATAAATAACCAATTCAATAAACCCAAATTTAACTTACCATTTGCGACGTAGGATGAAAGTCAAGTCAGGCGTTGATATAAGACGAGGAGCCCATCGTCTTCATCTTCTTCGCGGGATCAATCTGAAACAAACAGAAAAGAAACGGTTACAAAAGCAATCACAAGAGATCGTTACAGAGAGGAATCGAGAGAGTTTCAATAGAGTTTTTTCTTTCTTAGTTCTTCTATATACGAGTAAGGGAGAGATTGTTCTGAGAGTGGCTAAAGGTCAAGAGGTTTCACGATTGTACAGTGAACCTGATTCTCATGCGGTTTGTGCAGCGAGGATCAGTTTTAGTGGATCTTTGGGAGCTTCGACTCCCATGAGATGTAGCAGTCTTTCTAGAATGTGAGCTCGTTAAATTCGCTTGTGTTTGATACTTTAGATTCTGTGTACGACAAAGATCAAGTTTCTTCTCGGTGAATCAGAGGTTAAGAACCTACACTCAACATATAAAAATTACACAGATAATTAAACTACTGTAAGTACACAAAAAGGTTAGTAGCTAGTATAAAAAAAAGTCTGAAATTTTTTTTGGATAATTTGGATAAAAAGCCAGATAATTTCGGATAATATCGGATATTTTGGATAAAAAAATTAGATAATTTTGGATAATTCGGCTTTTTTAGTAATATTTGGTTAATTTTAATTATTTAGTTATTTTAAATATAAATATAAATAAATTTTTTAGGTATATGGATCGTGTTTCGGATATTCGGTTATCCGTTGGGTTATCCATTCGGTTTCGGTTCGGTTTCGGTTCGGTTCGGGTATCCGTAAATTCTCATTTCAATATCCAATGGGTAGTTCATAAAATTCGGTTCGGTTTCGGTTTTGGTTATTTTGGTTCGGTTTCGGTTCGGTTAAAATACCCAGCACTAAACCTAACTATGAATCTACTCACAAATCATTGTAGAGAACAAGTAAAGAGATATGAGATAAAACATAAAAGAATCCAGTAAAATTAAAAATATAGGATTTAAATTTTTTTCTCCAAATATTTCACAAGAGGTTCAACGGTCTTTTCTCTCATAAATTATAACCAGTAGATAACTAAATAGTCCGAATATGATAAAAAAAAATGTAGTCTTTAAAATAAGTATATAAAGATCTTAAGTTAATTAATTGGGATCTGATTTCGAGTGACTTATATGTCAGATAATAGAAAAATTTCAATTCTTTTTCGCTTGGATCGTCTGGTCCATATTGGAGCGGTCTCTCCAAACATTCATTGGGTTCCTCACCCACCAGACAAACCAGTCTGTTGACATAAAATATGCTTTTGGCTTCTACGATAAATGATTATTAACATAAATACCGTATATGTATATTTGTCTATTGTATTAGACTTAGCCCTTAGGACATCCTGTAATGTGTATATATTGGTCAACCAATCGGTTAACCAATTACAAAACACTTTTTCTTATTCAATACTCTAACATACCATGTAAAACCGATTCAAATATATCCCAAATTATTCACGTTGTTGGTTTAAGTTATTAGTCGATCGGTATATGCACATTACAAGCCGCATGGTCGTGATGTTTGGTGTGAGACGAACATCGTCTTATCATATGATCGATCTGATTAAAGCGTTACAACCATCAAATGTGCGAAAATGGTAAAGAAAAATTGATTGAAATAGGTTTGAAGTTCGAACCTCCAAATTAAATGGACAATACTTAGGTTCACCTTCTGGGTTGAAACTTTATATTCACCTTCTTTCTCGTAACCAATGAAACTGATATGTCTGCTATGTCATACTATAATTAAAAAACATAAAATATTTTAAAATAAATAAAAACTTAATTATTGGCAAAACAAATAAATTAATAAAATTAAAATAAATAAATAAACAAAAACTAGTGTAGAATTTATATTTTTGGGTTTAGGATTTACTGTCATAGGTTTAAGGTTTAGTATTTTGGGTTTAAGATTGAGTGTTTTGGGTTTAGGGTTTATTGTTTTGGGTTTAGGGTTTAGTATTTTGGGTTTAGGGTTTACTATTTTGGGTTTAGGGTTTAGTATTTTTTGTATAGGGTTGAGTGTTTTGAGTTTAGGTTTACTGTTTTGGGTTTAAGGTTTACTATTTAGGATTTAGGATTAGGGTTTAGGATTTACGATTTAGGGTTTAGTATTTTAGGTTTCGGATTTAGGGGTATGATTTAGGAATTAAAAATTAATACCTAAAATCTAAACCCTACACCGAAAACACTAAACCTAAGCCCTAATCCAAAAACACTAAACCATAAACCCAAAGCATTAAATCTAAACCCTAAATCCAAAATACTAAACCCTAAACCCAAAACAATAAACCCTAAACACAAATAATAAATCATAAACCCAAAACAGTAAACCCTAAACCCAAAACAGTAAACTCTAAACCCTAAACAGTAACCCCTAAACCCAAATACTAAACCCTAAAACCAAAACACTAAACCATAAACCCAAAACAGTAAACTCTAAACCCCAAAATATAAACTCTAAACTAATTTTTATTTTTTTTTATTTATGTTAATATTATTTGTTTTTTTATTTGCCAATAATTGAGTTTTTATTTATTTTAATTTGTTTAACTTTATTTTAATTATAATATGAAGTGACAGTTTAATTTGTCAGGAAAAGAGAGGTGATCTAAGAATTGTTCAAATTAAATAACTCCAAAACTAGGGCAACACATGGACAGGTTGTCTATTTTTTTTTGTAAAAAAAACTTTGCATAATAACTTCAGAATGTTTTACAACAAATACAAGACCAAATTCGAGAAACCAGAATCGAAGTCTATTTAAAGAATCGAAGCATCGAAGTCTCTTTTTTTTGGTCAAAAAAAGAATCAAAGTCAACTACCAGATATAAACATATAAAAATATATGCGTGTGCCTATCTTTTCTATATCCAAATTCCAAAAGTTCTAATTATATTTTTTTCGAATAAAACGTTCTTAATTATTAATTATTAATATGTTTCGCTAGCCCGATCATGTATTCAATAATTCCGTTGATGGTGATTGACGACCATCATAACGTAATTGTATAACTATAGTTGTTAATGTCAACTATCATCATCATCGTTTCTTGCAGCTGTTACTCTTCTCAATAATCTAGTTATAGTTTACAAAGAATATAGTCGCATTTGATTTATAGATCCAAAATTATTTCTTATTTTGCCATTTCTATGAGAAGTTATTTAAGAAAGGAGTTTTTTTTGTTAGCAAGAATCAATACTTTAATTCGTAAACTACACCAATTAACCGTGGTAAACAAAACTATATCAAACTTAACTTGTAAGCTAGAAAGACTTTGTAAACTAGGTCTTTAACTTTTTGGTTAACAAGTACACCAACAAAAGCGTAATTAACTATAGATTTACTCCATATACTATATATCATTTATTTCAAAACAAAAAACAAGAACCGAATCAAGAAGGTAGAGATGTAACGGAAGAGAGCATATTGATGACACAAAGAGCAATCTCACCCAACTCAAACAGCTTATAATTCTCACCACCAATAGGAGACGTCCACGTCATCGCACCACCACCACCACCACTGCCACCGTCTCTCTCCGAAAACCCATTCTCACACGTCGCGGCAGCTTCCATGGCGGCGCTGACCATCACATTTACGGTCCCTCTTTCTTCCCTCGTAACAAAAACCCTCACGGCTTGTTCCAATCTCTCCGCCGCATCCTCATAAAGCTCGAGGCAGTCACGAAGGCAAGCACGGCCGTAAGCGTCGTCTTCGAATCCTCCTCCCTCGCTCATTAGTTGTTGAATAGTGGAAGCTGTTGCAGTTGCGTTGTCAAGAGCTTGGAGCAGTGGAATAAGGACAAGAGTAGAGAGATTGGTCGGAAGAGGAGGAAGAGAAACTGGAGAGTTGTTAAGTGAGGAAACGCAGAAGTTGTAATCGAAGATTGTAGTTTTTGCTGCACATGTTTTGCAGGTTTTCTTCGATCATATTATCGGTTGTTGACTTTACTTGTGAGACAAGGAGAAGTAAGAAGAAGAAGAGATAAGAGAGATTCATTGTTTTTTGTATTCTTCTTGTTTTCCTCTTAAAACCTTTTGTGTTTGGTTTATATAAAAACATTTGGATGATTGTGTACGTCGTCGTTTTGTGTTGTGGGAATATGGAGATGGTTGGGTAAAGCATTATCAATGAGGGGTTTCACTTGCTTCTACTCTAATACAATACAATTATATCACTCAAGCAATTGCATCGATATTATTGAATTAAGAACATTCCGCTTTATAACAAAAAGGAAAAAAAAACAATTGGAATTTTTTTTATCTAATTAAGTTGTTGTTTTTAGTATTGCATGGACGGTCACTTTGAGAAAAGTGATGATACACGAGTTTTAAACCCTTATTTCTACTGCAAGTGCACAGCATACGAAGTAGTATTTAGAGGTCGATCCCACGAAGACCAGTTTTCACACTTTGGTATATTGAGCTAAATCAAAAGCTAAGACAATTCAATATGTTTTTGGTTTTTGTAAATATTAAGTAATGAAAGTGAAATCGGTTGTAAGATAATATTAAACAAGCGTTAGGTCAAGGAATATCGCAGGAGATTCAGAGCAACGGATTAAACAACTATTCAGGCAATGATTAAGCATAAATCTAGAACTTAAACACTAAGATAATATCAATCCACTCTCGTGGTACCAATATCTTTGTCTATCAACTTAGAAATCCTAACTCTCGCTGGTACTAGAAATCGTAGACAAGCATTAATGATAGGTTTAATATGTTCACAATTCTCAATACATCTACTCTCGCAGGTAATGGTTAAATTTCTCACCAATGTTCTTTCTAGCAACCTAGCAACTCTCGCTGTCTAAGTTAAACCAAATTTCATAAGATCAAGTGATCAATTCGATCTAAGCATTAAGAACAACAAGGGTGAAGATATTGATTTGAATAGCCTATTTGTGTTTAACCCTAAAGCTCATGAATTCCTTTGACAAACATTAACCTAACTAAGAGATCTACTCAGACATGATTAAAGAAGAAAACAACATGATTATAGAGTTCATCATAAAAGCTTGAATAGATAATGAAAGCTGAATATAAACTTATAAGAACTTAATTAAAGCATAAACATAAAGACTGAAAGTAAAGCATAAATATAAAGACTGAAAGTAAAGCATAATATAAAGACTGAAAGTAAAGCATAAATATAAGAACTGAAAGTAAAACTTAATTAAAGCATAATGTATAAAGCTTAAAAGAAACTAAATAAAACTTAATAAAAGCATAAACATAAAACTTAAAACTGAAGAAGAAGCTATGCTTTGAAGCTAGAGAAGAGAGGAGGAAGAAGAAGGTGTGATTTGAGAGTGATGTTGTGAGTCCATTATATAGGCCAAGGTGAAGGGGAGTAGGTGAAGCGGGGAACGGTCGTTCTTGGTGTAGAACGATCGTTCTCCTTGGTCGATCGAAGTAGGTGAAGTAGGTGAGCTTGGGAACGATCGTTCTAGGTGGAGAACGGTCGTTCCGTGCATGGTTGTTGGTGAAGTAGGTGAGACCGGGAACGGTCGTTCCTTGCATGGATCGGTCGTTCCTCTGCTTTGTCGGCAAGGTTGGTGAAATGGAGAACGATCGTTCCCTTGGGGGAACGGTCGTTCTTGTCTGGTCGTTCTTCTCAAAGAACGGTCGTTCTTCACTTTGTCCTTTTCTCGTGTTTTCCCGACTCGAACATCTCCGTAAACGCCAAACTCCTTCGGAACTCCATGAAATCTGTAAAAGACTCAAAACAAAAGAAAAGACTCGAAAAACTAACGAAAGATGCAAATCAAAACTCAAACCGAATACTAAAAACGAATCAAAATACGTTAAAAACACATAATATCAACTCTCCCCAACTAAAACCTTTGCTTGTCCTCAAGCAAAACCAGATATCTTACAAAGAGGAGAGGTTAGAAAAACGTGTGAAATTCGTAAAACTTATAGGACCATACTCTAAGTCAATTGCCCGTAAACCGCATTCGCAAAGTTCAGATCAAACCGTACTTCATTGTACTTCTCCATAACCGTAGCAAATAAATGAAATCTCATGATCAAGCAGAACTTAATATTTAACATTCATTATCAAATGCGTGTACTCTCACAAAGGGAATATCTAACACGTTATGGTCTAGGTATCAAGGTTGGTATTTGGTGGCTCAAGTGTTTCGGTTTCTTTTAGTAGTATAAACAGATGCAAATCATTATGCAAAATCACCGTGAGACACAGACCAATTAGGAGGTACACAACTCTCCTTAACTCTAATCCTTCTACCCTTTAACAAGTCACAAATCAAGAACATGATTAATTTCTTTTAACATTTTATGGAATTTAACGATATTACCTAGACTTTCCCGGTTCCTTCAGTTTTCTTTTCTGTAATGCAAATAATTTTTATTCTTCTTTTTTTTTCTTTCTTTCTCTTTCTCTTTTTTTTTTTTTTTTTTTTTATATATCGGAGAATGAAACCGGTTAGTCTCTAAGATCTGCATCAAAAGAACATCAACAATGTAATCTTATTTCTTGAATGTGAATAAAACCTTCTACCCTTTTTAAAAGTTCACCCTCTTTTGAAACGAAAATTTTCAATGAATATGTTCAAAGAGAGAGATCACATTTCTAGACACATCCCATGAGTTTAATCAGAAAGAGACCACCTATCTAGACACAATCCTAAAGAAAAGTTGTGTCGGTCCGTATACTCCATAGTTTTTGCACATGAATGCAATGACAGTAAACGAAGAAAAGTGGGTTTCAACATGGAAATGGTAAGGGTGTGGTACTAGACTAAGGATAAGTCTAGCCATTTGGAGTTAGCAAAGATTGGTAAAAATTGATGCAAAGAAAACTCCAAATGTAAAATCCAATACATGATTATCAACCCCCTAAGTGAGATAAATTAAGTCCATATTAAGTTCCGATAATTCGATTAAGTTCAGATGATTTGAGAAATTCACTAAATGATCAAGTTATGGATTTTTCTGCGTTTCCAAACTATCCTCAAACAATGCTAAGCAGTCCTAAGGCAATGACATCAAACATGTTGCAATTCCAAAAAGTTTAACAAAATCACACACTGTTTTGACTCGAATTTTTTTTTTTTTTTTTTTTATAAACACAACAAAATATTTATTTATTATTTTTTTTTTATAAAAGCACACCAAAATAAAACATAAGAAATAAACATTCATAAAAACACACCGTTAGTACACAAATGAATCCCTCCCCCAGACTTGTTTTTAACCGTCCCGGTTAAAACAAAACTGAAAGAGAAACCCGCAAACTCATAAATAAAAAAATGTCCTAAATGGATTTGACACTGGTGTAGGGACAAAAAAACTTACCTGAAGACGTGCACCCCCTTCTATATATATATATTTTTTTTTATTATTATTTTTTTTTTTAACTGAAACAAATAAAAACAAAACCAAATATCAATAGTAAAAGAAAATAAAAGAAAAACACTTACCAGTGGTTGCCTCCCACCAAGCGCTTAGTTTAAGTCGTTAGCTTGACTTCTGAGCACAAGTGCTAATCATGAGAATCAAAAGGCTGAGCCAGTGCACCTTGGTCCTTCTCTTATTGGGACAAGAAACAAAGTGCGCAAAAAGGTATACAATTGTCCAAAGGAAATAGACAATATTCTTATCAAGGAAGTTTACTACAAATGTAGCGTGTATCTTCAAATATTCCTTGATAGTGAGATGTTGTTGAGAATCAAATGCATTGATGGAAAGATATAATCAACTTTAGCTTCAAACGAGTTTGTCACAAAATAGTCAACTTTATCTCCATCAATCTTATAAAATACCACATTCTCATTCTCATCATCATTCTCAACCTTAGGGTTCTCTATCTCATCCAAGATCTTATCTAAATCAAATTCATCCCTTAGGTCAGATTTTTCAAGAAGCGATCTAGATTCCTCTAGCATTAAAGAGTTAAGCTCGAGATTATGATCATTCAAAGCACAAAGATAACTAGTATCAAAACATATTTCATGATAATCTCTAGCAAATTTTTCTACTCTTAAAGCATCTAGTCTTTGAGTCTCACATATCAAATCATAGCATTCATCAATGAGTGTGGAGGAAGGTGAATCATAAGCTATATCTTCAATAGAAGGCATGTGACTATCCTCAAAATCTTGAAATTCAAAGGTTAAATCGGATGTACCTTGTAATTGGGATGGTGGAACCCAATATATTACCTCCTTAAGTGAGTTGGCTACCATTATCTTATCAAACGTAAGCTCTCTTCCTTCTAGTACTGCCCGATGTGACATGAGGTTCACCGGATCATTATTGCTAGGTCACTCCTTGTCAGCATTGTATTTTCCACGCAAAGCTTATCAACTCCACTCTTTGTTCTGGCGTAAGTATGTTCTCATAAAAGACTCATCTTGAATGTATTCTTCAAATGTGTCCTCCTCTTCTTGTGGCCAATCATTATAGTCCATGGCCATCAAAGTTAGTAAAAGTTAGTGTCTTAGACTAATAATTCAGCCGTAAACCAAAAGGTGAACATTTGGTCCCCGGCAACGGCGCCAAAAACTTGATACACGAGTTTTAAACCCTTATTTCCTACTGCAAGTGCACAGCATACGAAGTGTATTTAGGGGTCGATCCCACGAAGACCAGTTTTCACACTTGATATATTGAGCTAAATCAAAAGCTAAGACAATTCAATATGTTTTTGGTTTTTGTAAATAGTAAGTAATGAAAGTGAAATCGGTTGTAAGATAATATTAAACAAGCGTTAGGTCAAGGAATATCGCAGGAGATTCAGAGCAACGGATAAACAACTATTCAGGCAATGATTAAGCATAAATCTAGAACTTAAACACTAAGATAATATCAATCCACTCTCGTGGTACCAATATCTTTGTCTATCAACTTAGAAATCCTAACTCTCGCTGGTACTAGAAATCGTAGACAAGCATTAAGGATAGGTTTAATATGTTCACAATTCTCAATACATCTACTCTCGCAGGTAATGGTTAAATTGCTCACCAATGTTCTTTCTAGCAACCTAGCAACTCTCGCTGTCTAAGTTAAACCAAATTTCATAAGATCAAGTGATCAATTCGATCTAAGCATTAAGAACAACAAGGGTGAAGATATTGATTTGAATAGCCTATTTGTGTTTAACCCTAAAGCTCATGAATTCCTTTGACAAACCTCAACCTAACTAAGAGATCTACTCAGACATGATTAAAGAAGAAAACAACATGATTATAAAGTTCATCATAAAAGCTTGAATAGATAATGAAGCTGAATATAAACTTATAATAACTTAATTAAAGCATAAACTAAAGACTGAAAGTAAAGCTAAATATAAAGACTGAAAGTAAAGCATAAATATAAAGACTGAAAGTAAAGCATAAATATAAGAACTGAAAGTAAAACTTAATTAAAGCATAAATGTATAAAGCTTAAAAGAAACTAAATAAAATTAATAAAAGCATAAACATAAACTTAAAACTGAAGAAGAAGCTATGCTTTGAAGCTAGGAAGAGAGGAGGAAGAAGAAGGTGTGATTTGAGAGTGATGTTGTGAGTCCATTATATAGGCCAAGGTGAAGGGGAGTAGGTGAATTCGTTCTTGGTGTAGAACGATCGTTGGTCGAAGTAGGGTGAGTAGGGGAGCTTAACGATCGTTCTAGGTGGAGAACGGTCGTTCCGTGCATGGTTGTTGGTGAAGTAGGTGAGACCGGGAACGGTCGTTCCTTGCATGGATCGGTCGTTCCTCTGCTTTGTCGGCAGGTTGGTGAAATGGAGAACGATCGTTCCCTTGGGGGAACGGTCGTTCTTGTCTGGTCGTTCTTCTCAAAGAACGGTCGTTCTTCACTTTGTCTTTTCTCGTGTTTTCCCGACTCGAACATCTCCGTAAACGCCAAACTCCTTCGGAACTCCATGAAATCTGTAAAAGACTCAAAAAAAAGAAAAGACTCGAAAAACTAACGAAAGATGCAAATCAAAACTCAAACCGAATACTAAAAACGAATCAAAAACGTTAAAAACACATAATATCAAGTGACCACAAGTTCTCAACCGTCGGTAAAGTGAGTTCGGTTAGAGTTTTAATTACAAACTAGAACCGGACTCGCGCTTCGGCGCGCGGGACTATATTTTATTTAATATTGAATAAAAAAAATTAAATTTACAAGAATTATAGATATAATTATAAAAGTATGTGTTTCACCTAATAACATTAAAAATAAATATTAAGACAAGGATGATATTATTTAATTTGGAATTATACGAATCTTGTCAATATTAGACAGATTTTTATGGCTTTGTTAGAAATAGATAGTAAGACTGTTGTTTTAAACAGGAAAGAAGTACAGAGACAACAATAAATTAAAAATTACATCAACGTAATTAAAATATAAGTTAGAGTAAATATCAACTTTGAAAATGGAATATTTACATACTAATATTTTGAAAAGTGAAAGTAAAATTTAGATAGTAATGTTAAGGCTGGTATTCATATTTGTTAATATTCATTACGTATACTGCTAATAATATATTTTTTAAAACTTTTTTTAAAAAAGAACCCCCAAAATCTTCTAACATATAAATGGAAATCTAGATTCTCGATTAACATTATCTTTAAAAAAATCATTTTGTTAACATTGTTAAGATTGAAAATGTAGAATAAACTGAATATTATCGAAAACAGAAAACTTTCAAGGCGAGACTTTCCGATCTTTTATAAAAATAGTAAAAAATTATAAAAACAATATTACTCTAAAATGTTGAAGTATTTTAAAACAAATTTTAAGAATTTTAAAATTGAAACTTATTGATATTTTGACTAATTTTTACAAAATAAAAAATACATAATACTATTCTATTTAGCTATGATTTAGTATATTCTACATTTCAATCTTAAAATATATACGATTTTTCAAATATATACGATTTTAAGCCAAATCTAAATATATAATTTAAACAAAATATCTTCTATAATAATATATGTATTACTTAAAGTAATTTAACTATTATAATAATATTTTTATGATTTTCATACAATAAAAAATATGTTGAACCTGTCATACATTTGCTTTCTGAATATTATACTGTCATCAAAAAATTTGTATATATAGTTTCAAATTTGATATTAATCTAATCCATACAAGACGATTCTCATACATTAAAATACTTTGTCAACCGTAGCTCAAATTTGGTTTCTAAATAATATATGTTGTTTTTAAAATGACATCTCTTTATATTTTTTCTCGATTGTAATTAATATATGACATATGTGTTCCTTTGCATTTTGAACCTATTTACAACTATATTGATCATATAGTATGATTAAAATTTATGACATTTTTTTTACCACGGTTCAATATTAATCATAAAAGCTAAATGTTTTAGAGATTAGTTTGTAAACAAAGCCTCCACGTTTTATATTGTTGTTCCACTTGTTAGGGAGTTAGTTTTTATTACGATAATATAGGATCAGAAAATATAAAACGTGAAGCCCTTTATGTAATAGAATCGAATTTAAATCTTGGATGTCTAATATTTTTCTGACCATATTACCCTTAATAAAAAAATTAAATGCAAAGGAACACAATGACACAAAAAGTAATATGCCATGGTCCCTTCGATTTTTTTTTTCAAAAAGAACTTCTCCTTTAATATAGTAGATCAGTTAACAAAATCGTTTATAAAATCTTTTTTTGAATTGTGGCTGGTGTAATTATTTTAATAATATTGATATCTAATCAACAAATTTGATTTAATTACAGAATTTCTGATATTAAATATACTGTAAGCAGATATTTTTGTAAAGTTCTCTTATGGAAAATCAGAATATAATTAATATAATTATTATTTTAAAATCGTTTCCAATATCTTTTTTGAATTGTAAATATTGTACATAGTTTTAATATATGCTAAGAGCAGATAATATTTATTGTTGATTTTTTTTTTATATTTACTATTTTGGATAAAGATATATTTGTGTAAGTCATTATTTGAGAAGTGTTGCTAATTTTATTTTGAATTGACTGTAATAATATATAATTTATATTAATTTCATATTTATAGTATGATTATATAATATATCTATCGATTTATATATATATAGTTTTAATTATTTTAATATATAAATATTATAGTTTGAAAAAAATTAAGAGACCCATTATATATATATTTGAATGTAATTTCACATTTATAAAAAAAACATGCTAACCCGTTAATATATTAGTTATTTTGATGTCATAGAATCAAAACAGATTAATTAAATATCTTAACCCATATTAATTGTTATTTAAATATTTATAAAACCATGTAATTATATATAAACAAAAATTAATATGTTTCACTATATCATTGAATAATATAATATATATATAGACTTAGTTTTAACATTTTCATTTTATCAAGTTAAAATATATCAATCTAATTAGAGAATTTTATTTTTCAAAGTTAAAAGTTTAAATTTTATTAATATTATATTTTTGATTATTTATGTATGTTTCTATTTATTAATAATTGAAATATGTTCAAAAACATATTTATTGATTGTGATTTTGTAATTTATAAAAATAATTGATGTTTTATATTATTTACTTATATTTATTATTTGATTTAATAATTTAATATGAATGATTTTATAGGGAAAGTGGGACCCATTATTTTATATTGTTTGGATACATATTTAATAGAGATAATGTTAATTTCCATAATCATAAATGTTGATCTCAACTTCTAATCTGAATCGTTTATCTCAACTTCTAATCATAACCGTACATTATAAATGATATGATAATGACAATAATAGCCTTAATGAAAATCTTTAAAAAACAAAGAAACACAATCACACATTTCGTAATATAACATATGGATAAATGTTTTTTTCAGAAAAGACTTCTGTTTTAATATAGTAGATGTATTTGAAATGGAGAGAACTAAAAACCTAAAGAATGTTAGTCCCTTCCAATTGAAGATTAGGATATAATGTTAGTCCCTTCCAATTGAAGATTAGGAGCAAATTTTGGTTACAGAAGATAAAAATAAAAACCATATGATATAATGTCCGTATATATCTTTGTAACCAAATTTTTCTTTTCTCTGAACATGTATCGCTGACATCAATATTGTATAAAAGAAAATTATTTAGACATATATAAAAAATAAAAAATTATTTACATACCAATGAAGACGGTCTTACGGCGGTAAAATGTATTTCATTCGCCTATTATTGCTTACCACAGTAACATAACCTGATAATAGCTCAATGTCTCGGCAGTCATTAAAGAACCAAGCAACATCAAAGGAACATAACGCAAGAACCAAACAACATCAAAGGAACATTAACAAGGAAATAACCAATCAACATCGAAGAAAGAAACACACAGATATAACTCAAAACTCCAAGCCCGAACCATTAAATTTCTCCTGGATGATCATGTCGATTTTCTTCTGCATATCGGTAGTCAGATGATTCTTCCAGTCATCAACTTCCCCTTTGCGAAAGTAGATGTTGTGATCCACGTTGTTCCACGATTTCCCTGTCTGGTTGATGTCTAGACTGCTCAGATTGCCCAAAGAGCACAACTCCAAGATCTTCTCAACAGATCCGCAATGTATTTCTTCTTGACTAAAGGGACAACCCAAGAACTCAGCAAGTCTCATGACCTGGGTGCAAGGCTCTGCTTTCAGATCTTCATACTTCATGAAAAGAACATGCTTCTTTTCTTCTAAACTCCCTCTCCAATAGCTCAAAACATTGTCCCAAAACGGTCCAAAATAGTGAACTCCTCTGTAGAAACACTCAACCATAGACTCAAGATCGCTTCTTTCCACTTCCTTTTTCTCAATTTTTGCATAAAAATGCCAACGCGACACTAGCACATCCTTTGCGTTCCTGCACACATACACGATCTTGCAAGGAGAGTCCTTGAGGGGCTGTCCCAGAGTATGCAACGGCATGTGAGTCGAGAAAAGCCTTGGAGATGATGGGAGCTTGGTCAGGTCAGGTTCTGAGCTTTTGAGATAAAGATTAAGTTCAAAGAAAGGTACAAGCATGTGAGGACTATCAGTGGCCAGAGGATGGATTTGAGAGCGATCCACTGACCTCCCAAGTAGCGCGACTGTTAGGGCCTTGAGCCAAGTCGTGCCGGACTTGGGGTATGAAGCGAGTATTATGTCGGTGTCAATGGGCTTAAAGTTTCTCTGGAAGTCGAGAACCGCTTGGAGAGTCTTGTATTGATACCAACATCCTTGGTAGTTGTAGAGCTTCTCCCCTTGGAAGTCTGTATCTGAAGGAAGTGAAGAGATCAGACTTATGGTTTCTGTTCTTACGTCGTCCTCGTCGTCTCCAATGTTTCTTGGAACCTCCATCTGATTCATTTTTTTGTTTGTTTTCTTATCTTGTTTCCTAAGAGTCTTTGATATCATATATATATACATCACTATATATACACTTTTTTTTTAATGAGGATGACTGAGCTACGACGAAGCTGTCACAATATCAATATATCATAATGGCTCGTCTCACCACCCATATTTCGAAGCTATCATTTATCTCTCTATGAGTTTTTGACGTTAAATTGAGAGAGAGAAGCTACCATTTTTTTTTCAACAACAACAATTAAGTATTAAGCTGGGCTCGAACCCACGCGATGACAGAGTGACAGTGACGGCACTATCACCGTTATTTATAATACATTTTTTCGCTTAAATTCTCTGCAGAAAATTTTACTTATTCATTAAATTTTAAATGACTCTTTTACCTTTATCACAAAAAATCTTATATGACCTCTTATAAATTTCGAAAAGTACATAATTATTAATTAAGCAGTATTATATGATTTATAAACTATTATTCATGGATATTTATGCGATTTTGAAACATATATTACAAAACCATAGACAATACTATATAATTAATAAGAGTCTCATATTCAGTTCTTCTATTTTATGTGGCTTGATAAAATTTATAACCCAATTTATAAGATTTTTATACATATATTTTATAAGGTTTTATAAGGGTCTATAAACCTTAAAATGATTGATTAACTCATACAAATATTTTAACTCACATAATAATTAAATATATTTATAAACACTTATAAATGATTTATAAAATTTTATAAATTATTTTAAAAAATCCTCGTAAAATGAAAAATTCTTTTCTTATTACGTTATCCAAAATCCAAATTTATAAACCCTTATAAAATTGGAAACTAAGCTCGAAATATATTGAAATCAAAAAGCGATCAAAAATAATTATCAATGTTATTTTAGTCATTAGCCATTAAAACAACCGTAAGATTGAAATAGTCCACTAAAGTGTATTTTTGAAAAATGATACTATAAAATAGTATTTTGAAATTCTCCTATTTAAGCTTGCATAAACGACCTTCTAAAACTTGTCAACATGATATCTTTGGAAATGGATATTAAACAATAGTACCCAAAAAAATTCTTATATAACAAAATATTTTGTGATTAAATATGTGATTATTCATCACTTATGTTTTACAAGTAGTGTTATTAAATATTAGTCATCACCCAAGTGTCACTTAAGTTGCATGTAAGTTACATGTGTCTTGTTGTAAAAGGAGATTAGTCACCTCTTTAGGTGTCATCCTCTCATCTCTTCTTAACTCCTATAAATAGGGTGCTTGTATTGTTGTTGTGTGAAGATCGATGAATCATATAACGAGAAATCCATAAGTTTTCCCTCTCTCTCTATAAGTCTCTCTTCTCACAAAAAACTTTGTTCTTGTCTTAGAATATAGTGTGGTATATCATCAAGTTCTATTCTATAAATCGAACCAAAGGTACCACCATAATTATTTCACAACACATTATCAACACGTTCGTCTCAGTACCGACGCTCTGCTGAATCATCTATTCTCATACCACAAAGAGGTAACATTTCTATAATGTCAATTTTTGTTAAATTCATAATAGTTTATATGGAGTGGAAAGTTAATCCTCCTTAAATGAGTGATAGGCTCCGCCTTCTCGAAATCATATGAATGAAATTTGATCTTATTTTCTTATAGGAATATCATGTCAAACTTGGCAAAGCTTGATATCGTTGCCCTCGATATAAGCAGAAATAATTATATGACATGGGCATCACATGCAATGATGCATTTGGGATCGAATGGTCTTCTTAAAACCATCGATCAGTCAGAAACTACGTCGAATGAGGCTAAAGCCAAGGCTATGGTGTTTTTACGCCATCACCTCCACGACAACTTGAAAAATGAATACATCACAAAATAGGATCCTGCAGATCTCTGGCAATCACTCAAAGATAGATTTGATCACCAAAAGTATGTGATCTTGCCAAATGCCAAACATGAATAGCTAAATCTCTGTTTCCTGGATTATAAAAGTGTTGGTGAATATAACTCCACTCTGTTCGGAATCACCTCCAAGATGATGTTGTGTGGTGAAAATGTCAGCGATTATGATATGATTGAGAAAACGCTCTCCACATTTCATCCAGGAAACGTGATGTTGCAAGAATAGTATCGCGTAAAAGGATCCACTCGCTACTCGGAGTTGATGCAAGTCGTCCTTGTAGCAGAGCAGAATAATCAACTTGTGATGTTGAACCATCAAGCTCGTCCACCTGGATCGGCTCCATACCCTGAAGCGTATGTTGTAGCATCTAGTAATAATAAAGATAATGATCAAAGGCAAGGACGCGGTAGAGACCGTAATCGAGGCCGTGGACGAGGTCGTGGACGTGGAAGAGGAAGAGGTTCCAACAATGGAAGGAACAAGAACCTCCAAATAAATGAAAGTGGCCGTATAATGAAAAAGTCGACTGAAAATGCTTGTTATAGATGTGGCCGAGAACGAAATTATGAATGTATATGTCATACGCCAAGGCATTTCGACGATCTATATCAAGAGTCACAAAAGGCTAAGGCAAGAAATGTTGAAACAACTTTGTCAATGATGAGGCCGGACCTTCCTATAATGGCTTAGCTGATGATACTCATCTCGACATTGCGGATTATCAAATCAGAAATGCCGCAGAAAAACAAAGCGACTAAGGTCTATAAAATCCTGTAAACTGCCAAGATATTTTTGTTTGTATAATATTAAACTAATGGCATGTTTTGTTAATATGTATATTAATATGTTTTTCTGGCTTTTATGAAATAGTTGTTATAATCAGGTTTTAATGTGAAATAGCATACATAAGTCTATTCCATTAATAAGTATGTTAATTATCATGACACATAAGATGTCAGAAATCGAGATTCAGGATGGAGATTTGTGTCTAGCAGACACTGCTACATCACACACTATAATTAAAGAAAGAAAATATTTCTCCTGTCTCGAAATGAATGGCTCCGCGAGTAGCGTGAGTACCATATCCGGTAATGCAAAGATCATAATTGGCTCTGGAAAAGCAAATTTTATAAAAAGGGGACCAAGTTTGAAATAGAGAATGCTCTATATTCCCCCAAGTCTCAAAGAAATTTTTTGTGCTTTACAGATTTTCGAAAGAATGGATATCATATTGAGACTATGAATAAGAATGGCACCGAATATCTTTGCATTACAATGGAAAATAAAGAACATGTGGAAGAATTACCCATGTTTTCCTCTGGACTATATTGCACAAAAATAAATATGATTGAGTCATATGTTACAATGAATGAAAAGGATGTTAATACATTCAATGTCTGGCATGAAAGACTTGGTCATCCTGGATCAATTATGATGAGAAAAATTGTACAAAATTCCAGTGGCCACCCATTGGAAAATGAGAGAATATTTCAATCGGGAAAGTTTCCTTGTAATGCATGTTCTCAAGGGAAACTCATAGCTCGGCCATCACCAGCCAAAGTAGGGAATGAATCTCCATTACTCTTAGAGAGAATACATGGTGATATATGTGGACCAATAAATCCACCATGCGGGGCATTTAGATATTTCATGGTATTAACTGACGCATCTAGTAGATGGTCATATGTGTGTCTGTTGACCACAAGAAATACGGCTTTCGCAAGATTCATTGCCTAAATAATCAGGTTGAGACCACAATTCCCTGATAATCCAATAAAGAAAGTGAGGCTTGATAACGCTGGTGAATTCACTTCAAAAGCCTTTGATGATTATTGCATGGCAACGAGGATTGATGTTGAGCATCCAGTTCCCCATGTGCATACGCAAAATGGCATGGCTGAGAGCTTAATAAAGAGGTTGCAGTTGATTACAAGGCCACTGATGATGAGAAAACTCCCAATTTCAGTATGGGGACATGCTGTGTTGTATGCGGCTGCATTGATCCTGCTCAGACCAAGTGCATATAATACAAATTCCCCATTACAATTGGTATCTGTACATGAACCTAATATATCTCATCTCCTTGTATTTGGGTGTGCGGTCTATGTTCCGATAGCGCCACCACAAAGAATGAAAATGGGGCCCAGAGGAGATTAGGGATATATGTTGGGTATTTGTCACCAAGTATAATCAGATATCTTGAACCACAGACTGGTTATATGTTCACGGCACGATTTGCCGATTGCCATTTTAATGAAAACGAATTCCCAGCGTTAGGGGGAGGATTGAGAGAATCACTAAAAGATATCACCTGGTGTATACATTCTTTGGCTTATCTTGATCCTCCTACTAATCAAATGGAAGTGGAAGTCCATAAAATAATACACATGCAAAGTTTGGCAAACCAGTTACCGGATGTGTTCACTGATACAAAAAGAGTGACTAATCATTATTTACCGCTGCAAATGCTCCATCAAGGGTAGAAATCCCAAAGGAAAACATAAATGGAAGCAATGCAAGCGAACCCAAGGTTCAAATGAAAAGGGGGAGGCTTATAGGCTCGAAAGATAAATATTCCCAGAAGAAAAATAATTTGGGAGAAAGAGAAAAGGAAAAGAAAGAGAAAGAAATGAAAAGGTTCCAGTAGAGCAACATAATGAGAAATGTCAGATGACATATATGAAATAACTCCTGGTGAACCAGATGAAGAGAATGAAAATGAGATTGAAAAGTGTGAGATTTCCATTAATTATGCCCAAGATGGGAACATATGGATAAGAAATGAAATAGATGATGATAATGGAATATTCTCCTTTTCTATGTCTAAAGAAATCAATGATGAAAATGATCCAGATCCGAGGTTCGTATCGGAGTGACAGAGAAGGCCCGATTGGGAGAAATGGCAAATGGCCATGAGAAATGAATTACTCTCCCTCAATAAGAAAAATGTTTTTGGACCTGTTGTTATTACACCTGGTAATATAACACTAGTCGGATGTAAATGGGTCTTTGTGAGAAAAAAAAATGAGAAAAATGAGATCACGAGATATAAAGCTCGCCTTGTAGCGCAAGGTTTTTCTCAAAGACCGGGAATTGATTATGATGAAAATATTCCCCGGTAATGGATGCAATCACATTCAAGTACTTAATGAGCCTAATGATATCTATGAATTTGGAAATGTACCTTATGGATGTTGTGACTGCATACCTATATGGATCACTTGATAGTGACATATACATGAAAATTTCGGAAGGATTCAAAATCCCCGAAGGATCAAAAATCCCAAAAGGATCTGAAAATGTTTGTTCGGTCAAATTACAACGATCACTTTACGGATTAAATCAATCCTGTCGCATGTGGTATAATCGCTTAAGTGAATTTTTGATGAAAAAGGGATATATAAATAATGCAATATTCTCTTGCGTGTTTATAAAGAAATCATCATCCGGATTTTTGATCATTGATGTTTATGCTGATGACCTGAACATCATTGGGACTCAAAAGGAAGTTGATGATGCAAGAACTCATTTGAAAGAAGAGTTTGAAATGAAAGACCTTGGAAAGACAAAATTTGTCTCGGGCTTCAAATAGAAAATATCAAAGATGGTATATTTGTGCATCAGTCAAATTACACCACAAGGGTGCTAAAGCGTTTTTATATGGATAAGGGAAATCCTTTGAGTACCCCAATGGTTAATAGATCACTTAATGTTGATAATGATCCATTTCAACCTTGTGAAGATAATGAGGAAATATTATGTCCTGAAGTGCCTTATATGAGTGCTATTGGTGCATTAATGTATCTTGCAAATTGTACTAGACCAGATATAGCTTTTGCTACTAACCTACTTGCAAGGTATAGCTCAGCACCTACGCGGAGGCACTGGACTGGAATATAGCAAATCTTTCGATATCTTCAAGGTACGTTAGACCTGGGATTATATTACCCTAGAAACTCTGCGTGTGGTCTAGTTGGTTTTACAAATGCAGGATACTTATCAGACCCCCATAAAGCTCGGTCGCAAACCGGATACATTTTTACAATGGGAGGTACTGCAATCTCATGGCGTTCTCAGAAGCAGTCTTTGGTTGCTACTTCATCAAATTATGCGGAAGTCATCGTACTCCATGAAGCTTGTAAAGAATGCGTGTGGCTTAGATCGATGATACATCATATACAAGAAGCCTGCGGGCTAGAGACCAGAAGAGAGCCTACGAGAATCTATGAAGATAATGCGGCTTGTGTTGCTTAACTTAAGGAAGGTTACATCAAGAGCGATATGACGAAACATATCCCTACAAGGTTTTTCTCCTATGTTAAAAAACTCGAGAAGAATCAAGAAGTCGATATTCAGTACATTCGCTCGAGTGACAATGCCGCAGATCTTTTCAGAAAGGCACTTCCTACATCAACATTTCGAAAGCATATCCAAAATATTGGAATGCGTCATCTACGAGACTTGTGAAGAAGAAAGATGGCATATATTCTTCAGGAGGAGTTTGCGTCGTTGTACTCTTTTTTCCTTTGTCCTGGTTTTTATCCCACTGAGTTTTTCTATGAAAAAGTTTTTAACGAGGCAGCACGCAACAAAGCGAGTGGTGATGAATACTCTAGGGGGAGTGTTATAAAATATGTGATTATTCATCACTTATGTTTTACAAGTGGTGTGGTAGATATTAGTCATCACCCAAGTGTCACTTAAGTTGCATGTAAGTTACATGTGTCTTGTTGTAAAGGAGATTAGTCACCTCCTTAAGTGTTGTCCTCTTATATCTCCTTAACCCCTATGCTTGTATTGTTGTTGAGTGAAGATCGATGAATCATATAACGAGAATTCCATAAGTTTTCCTTCTATTTCTCTAAATCTCTCTTCTCACAAAAGACTTTGTTCTTGTCTTATAACATAGTGTGGTATATCATCAAATTCTATTCTATAAATAGAACCAAAGTTGTACCACCATAATTATTTCACAAAACATTTTTAATTTTTACACAGTTATAGTATTTATAGTTTGTTTTGTTTTTTTATATAGCTCCAACCGCAACATTAAATTTGCCGTTGCAGGCCTTGTAGTACTAGTGTGTGACAAACATGCAATATATATAATGAAATACGTATAGTTTGAAGGAAATATCCAAAATTGTGAATTAATTGTATATACTGTTATGAAAGTCAAAATAAGGAGGAAGAAAAAGTGATTGTGGAGCCCAATTTTCTTCTATATAAACAACCAAACCCCCTCATTCCAAAACACACCTTCTTCTCATTACAATCATAATTTCTCACATTCTCTCTAATTTCTCTCCTTGTATCAAGACTTTGTGGGTAATAAATTTTTGTCTTTATTTATTATTTCCGATATAATAAATTATCATTATTATTATAACACGTTATCAGCACGATCGTTCTACGATATGGGCTATATATATGTGTAATATTTACTCTGTTATAATGGCCGGGATACCCGCCTATATAATAATTTATTATTATTGTAATGGTTGTTTAACGCACCATTATTTTCTTAATATTACTGTGGGCGGTTTGTCGCCTCGTTATTTAATTTACCTGCACTATATCATGGCTGCTAAAAGCACCATAATTATTTATTTACTGTTAATGTTATGATGGATGGCTGAGCCACCTATATAATTTTATTGTTAATGTCATAATGGATGGCTGAGCCACCGCATATTTATTTATTGTTTCAATGTGGATGATTAAATCACCATAATTTTCTGATTATATATCTGTTTATATTATAATCATTATAAATTAAATATGCATATTTTTGTGTTCAAAATAAGATTGCTGTCTCATTTATTCCTCAGGCGAATAAATCTAGACTCATATCAACGTACATCTCCAGGAACCCCTGTTCCGTTAAAGAGCACCTTCTTGTCCAACTGGGAAGAAGTAGTACGGATTTAATTAAAAACTCAGTTTTTCTGGTAGCCTTTTTCATAACGGTCACAAAGATTTTTTCACAAATTTTTTACTCTCCAACGGCTACATCTAACGGCTATGAACAGTGATTTTCAACGGCTATGAACAGTGTTTTTCGATCTATAAATAAACTCATCCCTCACTCATTTCATTTCACTCATCGATTTCATATCTTCTCTCTTCTTCTCTCAAATATTTCACAAATATTTTTCATCTAATTTTTGTAAGAATGATGAGAATGATGATCCGTTTGCTTTTAATTTTCTGTGCGATTGTAACTTTTACATCGATTTATGGTCTTTGCATGGGAGATTTTACTCGGCAGAATTTTCCTTAATCGTTGTTTTACTTTTTGTGCATTGTTTTTTCCTTGTAATTGCTTGGATTATTCATGTAAACGGCTCATTTTAAATGAGTGATTATTACCGCACTAATAAAGTTTTATGATTTTGTTTTAGAAAATCAAAATGGCAAAAGTTGAGAAGCTACAATTTCCAGCTCTAAAGATTACCGGAGCAAATTACATCGCATGGACGACTGATGTCGAACTCCATTTAGAGAAAAAAAATTCCAAACTCTATAAAAGAAAACATCGAATCGCCTGCCCATGAAAAGGCACAAGCGATAGTTTTCCTCAGAAAACATGTCGATGAAAATATTAAGCATGATTATGCTAATATAAAAGACCCAGCACAGCTGTGGAAAGCTCTGAAAGAGCGGTTTGATAACCAAAAAGATATAACTCTCCCTCATGCACTCGACGAGTGGAAATACCTGAGATTTCAGGATTTTGAGAAAGTGGAAGATTATAATTCCGCTATTCTAAGAATTGTGACACAATTAAAATATTGTGATAAACCTGTCACTGAGGCAGAAATGCTAGAAAAAACTATACGACATTCCATAAAGAACACCGTGTTCTTGCAGAACTCTACAGGAGTCGCGGATACACTAGGTTTTCTGAGCTAATGGTAACGCTCCTACTAGCTGAGAAGAACTGTGAACTTCTCATAAAGAATCACAATTCTAGGCCAACAGGAAGCAAGGCATTTCCTGAAGTAAATACCACGGATGTAAAATTTCCGGAGAGAAAGGATCAAACCTATCATGGTCGTGGTCGTGGCAGTGGTCGTGGCCGAGGCCGTGGCCGTGGTCGACGATTTAATCGAGGACGTGGGAGAAATATAACCCACAAGAGAGGAATTCATACAGATGGGTCCGATCCGAACAATTCCCAAAGGGAAAAGAACTCCAAGGGAGTTCCACCCAGAAACAAGAAAATGTATGTTTCAGGTGCGGATCGAAAGGGCATTGGTCCCATGTATGTCGAACTCCCCCACATCTTTGCAAATTGTACCAAGAGTCAATTAAAGGCAAAGGGAAAGAAGTGAACCTTACAGAACACTTCGAGGGTACAACTTACCTCGATTCCTCCGAATTTGGGGACGACTTCGATGAGACCATGATAATGGAACATTGATATGCTTGTAATATCTCAAATAAGCCATGTATAATTATTACTCATCTTTGCTTTGTTTTAAGAATAATGTTGTTTATACAACAAAATTAATGTATAATTATTGTGTGATTTTATGAATTAAATTTACTATCTCTTTTCTTGATGTTTATGTTACCTGCAGAAAATGGATCACAACACAAATAGGACAATATCCAAAAAGATGGTTAGAGAGATTTGTATACTAGATTGTGGAACAACCCACACTATTCTGAGAAACAAACAATATTTCTCTAACCTAAAACTGACAAATGTTATTGTCAGTACAATATCAGGTCCTACAGACCTGGTTGAAGGAATTGGAAAAGCCAGCTTTATGCTGCCAAATGGAACAAATTTTTCCATAAAAAATGCTTTATATTCTCCAAATTCAAAGAGGAATTTGTTGAGTTTCCAAGATATATACCTTCATGGGTATGACACTCAGTCAGCAACTGAGAATGGAAAGAAGTATATGTATATAACTTCTGAGAAATCTGGAAAAAGGCTTATACTTGAAAAAATTCCAAAGTTTCCTTCTGGCTTGCATCATACTTATATAGATGCAATTGAATCAAACCTTGTGATCAAAAGAAATCATGAGGATTTCACATTGTGGCATGATCGCCTTGGCCATCCAGGCACCACAATGATGCGCAAGATCATAGAAAGCTCACATGGTCATCCACTGAAAATCCAAGAGATATATCAGGGAAATAAAATGACATGTGCTGCATGTTCTCTTGGCAAATTGATCATAAGGCCATCGCCAACCAAAATCGATAAAGAATCACCAAAATTCCTTGAACGAATTCAAGGTGATATTTGTGGACCAATACATCCACCTTGTGGACCATTCCACTATTTTATGGTATTAATTGACGCATCCAGTAGATGGTCACACGTTTGTCTATTATCATCTCGAAATATGGCATTTGCGAGATTTCTAACTCAGATAATCAAACTGCGAACTCAGTTTTCTGATTATCCCATTAAAAGAGTTAGATTAGACAACGCTGGTGAATTCACATCCCAAGCATTCAAAGATTATTGTATGGTAACGGGAATTGAAGTTGAACATTCTGTAGCTCATGTTCATACTCAAAATGGTTTGGCAGAATCATTAATTAAGCGTCTGCAATTAATTGCAAGACCATTAATCATGAGATCACAACTTCCAACCTCTGTATGGGGACATGCTATTTTGCATGCTGAAGCACTGATTCGGATAAGACCAAGTGCATACCATAAGTATTCCCCACTTCAGTTGGCATTTGGTCGAGAACCAAATATTTCCCATCTCAGAATCTTTGGTTGTGCAGTGTATGTGCCTATAGCACCACCACAACGCACAAAGATGGGACCACAAAGAAGGTTGGGAATATATGTTGGTTGTGATTCTCCATCAATTGTACGATACCTAGAACCACAGACAGGTGATGTCTTTACGGCACGTTTTGCCGATTGTCACTTTGATGAAAAAGTGTTCCCGGTTCTAGGGGGAAAATAAGCAAGTAGGAAAGGAAATCAAGTGGAGTGTACCATCCTTGTTACACCTTGATCCTCCTACTAAAGAGTCAGAACTAGAAGTTCGACGAATTGTGCATTTGCAAAGTATAGCAAATCAGCTACCAGATGCATTTGCGGATACCAAAACGGTAACTAAATCTCATATACCGGCTGCAAATGCTCCTGCTCATATTGAAATACCACAAGAACGTGGGAAAGCAGATGATACACGTGAGCCTGAAACACGCCGGAAGCGTGGCAGGCCCGTTGGTTCTAAAACTAAGAATCATAAGAAACAAAAGAAAGTTGAAACTCATGAAACACCCAAAGTAGCAGAAAGTACTTTGGAGGAAACAAATCATGAGACTCATGATAATGTAGAGCATCAAAATCCAGAAGAAAATCATGAGATTTCTATCAATTATATCCATAATCAAAAGATATGGAAAAGAAAAGAAATAGATGATCTCGATGATGTTTTCTCATATCTTGTGTCACAAGAAATAAATGAGGAAAAGGAAGATCCAGAGCCAAAGTCTGTATATGAATGTCAAAAAAGACATGACTGGATAAAATGGAAAGATGCAATACAAGTCGAACTTGATTCGCTTAATAAACGAGAGGTTTTTGGACCCATTATGCTCACACCCGAAGATGTGAGACCAGTTGGATCTAAGTGGGTTTTCGTTCGCAAACGAAATGAGAAAAATGAGATCACGAGATATAAAGCTCGTCTCGTAGCCCAAGGTTTTTCACAAAGACCGGAATAGACTACGAGGAAACGTATTCTCCTGTTATGGATGCAATCACGTTCAGATTCTTGATGAGTCTGGCGGCTGATGAAAATCTAGAAATGCGTCTTATGGATGTCGTTACGGCATACCTATATGGATCATTAGATACTGATATCTACATGAGAGTTCCGATGGATTTAAAATGCCAGAAGCATTAAAATCTAAACCAAAAGAGTTATGTGCAATAAAATTGCAAAGATCATTATATGGGTTAAAGCAGTCTGGACGTATGTGGTATAATCGTCTCAGTGAGCATTTAACGAAAGAAGGATATGTAAATGATCCTATATGCCCATGTGTTTTATTAAGAAAACAAAATCTGGATTTGTAATAATCGCAGTATATGTTGATGATCTAAACATAATCGGAACTCATGATGAGATACAGAAAGCATCAGATTATTTAAAAGGAGAATTTGAGATGAAAGATCTCGGGCAGACAAAGTATTGTCTTGGCCTTCAGATTGAGCATTCTGAAAAAGTATATTTGTGCACCAATCCACATATACCAAAAGAGTGTTAAAAAGATTAACATGGATAAGGCAACTCCACTCAGTACTCCCATGGTCGTAAGGTCACTTAATATTGAAAATGATCCATTCCGACCACATGAGGAAAACGAAGAGATACTTGGTCCTGAAGTACCATATTAAGTGCAATTGGAGCTCTGATGTACCTTGCAAATTGCACACGGCCTGATATATCATTTGCTGTTAATCTTTTGGCAAATTCGTTTCGTTCGTCCCCTACGCGAAGACATTGGAATGGAATTAAACATGTTTTCCGTTACCTTCAAGGGACCACTGACTTAGGATTATTTTATCCTAAAAACTCAAAAGGTAAAATGGTCGGTTTTGCAGATGCAGGATACCTATCGGATCCACACAAAGCCCGATCACAAACGGGATACGTTTTCACGATCGGAGGCACTGCTATATCTTGGCGTTCTCAGAAACAGACACTGGTGGCTACTTCCTCGAATCATGCAGAACTCATTGCACTCCATGAAGCAAGTAGAGAATGTGTCTCACTGAGATCAATAAGCCGACACATCCTATCAAGCAGTGGGATTCTCCGAGATACGGAGCCAACTATCTTATACGAAGATAATGCTGCATGCGTTGCTCAAACGAAGGAAGGATATATCAAAAGTGATAGAACGAAACATATACCTCCGAAGTTGTTCATGTACATCCAAGAACTCGAGAAGAATAAGGAGATTGAAGTGAGATATGTCCGTTCATGCGACAACGCAGCTGATCTTTTCACGAAATCACTACCCACCACTATGTTCAGGAAGCATGTACATAGTATTGGAATGCGTCGTCGACAAGATCTCTAAGACAACCTTAATCAAGGGGGAGCTTGCGCAGTTGTACTCTTTTTACCTTACTATGGTTTTTTCCCATTGGTTTTTCAAGGTTTTTAACGAGGCAACAAGGCGTTGAGGAGAGTATGAATATGACATTGGTCTCCAAGGGGGAGTGTTATGAAAGTCAAAATAAGGAGGAAGAAAAAGTGATTGTGGAGCCCAATTTTCTTCTATATAAACAACCAAACCCCCTCATTCCAAAACACACCTTCTTCTCATTACAATCATAATTTCTCACATTCTCTCTAATTTCTCTCCTTGTATCAAGACTTTGTGGGTAATAAATTTTTGTCTTTATTTATTATTTCCGATATAATAAATTATCATTATTATTATAACATATACTATTTTAGCAGTCCACCGTTTTCTCAATTAATTGAGTGTCAATTTAATTCACAACTATCAAATAAAGAGAATAAAAGTGATGAAAAAAAAAAGAGAGAATAAAAAGCAAAGTATCTAAAAGGACCTATTAAAAATAAAAGCTTAATGTTGACAAAAAAAAAAACTTAATTGTTTAATAAAAATATTAACTTTTATTTCACTTATCATTTTCTGACGAACTCACTCTGGTTTGACCCCAGACATCGCCGATCTAAAACAGAGACGGTGGTTTTCAATTTTCATTCAGAAACCCCCAAATTCTACAACCCAAATAGAACCCTAATTTATATCTTGATTCGATAGTAATATGGTGGTTCCGATGCTTGGTGGGTTCCCGATCTTCTTGGTAGTGAGAATTCTGGGTTTCATCATTGCAGCTTTGGTTCTGACATGGACTGTTCACTACAGAGGTGGATTAGCTCTTTCCTCCGATAACAAAGATCTCATCTTTAATGTAAATCTCTCTCCTTTTGATTTTTTTGCTCTTAAAAGTCTTCATTTTTATCACACATTATTGGTTTCTTTGAGTTGACCCTTTTTGTTGGATTCTCAAAAATTGATACATCTGGATTGGATTATGAAATGTTCTTGGCTTTGTGTTTGTTCTTGATTACGTATTGTAAAATCTGGAATTTCGATTTTACTTCTTTAGGTTCATCCAGTTTTGATGGTGATTGGGCTAATACTCTTCAATGGAGAAGGTAAATCAAACTTCTTTCCTCTAAAACGAATCTCCTTCACATGTTTCCTTGTGTTCACGTTGACATTAGTGATTCATGCCATGTTTCTTTCATGAGGATGTTTTGTTTAGTGTTTGTAGAAGTTTGGTGTCTTTAGCGTCATAGGTTCAATGAACAAGACTTGAACTTTGTTGTATGTTTCATTCATTATGCCTGCCTATCGTCCATCTTAATGTCAAAGATTCTTAGTATCGGTTCTCATGTTCGATTACCACATCAAAGACGAATTGTCTATTCTAACATAGAGACATTATGCAGCAATGTCAAGAAGTTTAGGATTTGTAGTGTCGGTTTTCATTTGGTGGCCTTGTTCGTTTCTAACATTTGTGTTACATTGAAAATTATGCAGCGATGTTGGCGTACAAGTCAGTTCAAGGCACAAAGAACTTTAAGAAACTAGTTCATCTTACTCTACAATTCACAGCTTTTATACTAAGCTTAATCGGAGTATGGGCTGCTCTCAAGTTCCATATCGACAAAGGGATTGAGAATTTCTACAGTCTACACTCATGGCTCGGCCTAGCTTGTCTCTTTCTCTTTGCCTTCCAGGTACATACACACTCTTGAAACAATACTTCTCCATCACTTAGAATACACACCAAGAGAACTCAAACCTATTGTTATTGCAAACAGTGGGCTTCAGGGTTTGTGACTTACTGGTACCCGGGTGGTTCAAGAAACAGCAGAGCCAGCTTGATGCCATGGCACGTGTTCTTAGGGGTTTACATATATGCATTGGCGTTAGTGACTGTAACCACAGGGATACTTGAGAAGCTGACGTTCCTGCAAGTGAACCAGGTGATCACTCGGTATTCCACAGAGGCGATGTTAGTTAACACGATGGGTGTTCTGATTCTTGTTCTTGGCGGTTTCGTGGTGCTCGCTGTGGTTACTCCGGTAAACAGCAAAGACCAAGTCCTTACTCAATAGGGAAACAAAGAAATACCTCAGAAAGGTTGACCTTTTACAATCTTTAACATTTCGACCTTTTTTTTGGAAACATTTGTTATGAAATTGAGTTCATCTGAAGTGGGGAGAGAGACAAAACTATGATAACCAAAAACATATTCGGACATAGAATATAACGAGTTTTGTTACAGTATGTCGCTGTTTTGGTATAAAATCATCACAGTAAAAGCAATGATTTGGGGAAGATAATTTCCTTCACTAATTAAGGGATCTTAAACTAAAACCATAAGAAAAATCTAGAAAATAAAAACTTAATTAAATTAAAAACTGATGAGGGTAATCACCAGGATCATATGAATACTGATGATGGTCATCAGGACCATATGAATATTGATTATGGTAGTTAGGTTGCATCGCCGGTGAGTGAGAATGATACGGCGAATGCTGCCAAGAGTAACTTGAATCACTCGGCCAATAACTGTTGTAATGGCCTTCGGAGTTGGAGTAACTGTTCTGGTAAGGATTATGATGAGGATGATGAGGACGATGTTCATGTTTTTGATGTTGATCTTGATGACGATGATGATGATGTCCACCCGTTTTCACAAATGTCATTTGAGCTGATTTGTATTTTCTCGAACCCATTAGTTTCATAACTTTGTTTGGATCTCCTTCACCAGAAACGTAGGCTAATTCCTTCGTTTGTGTGTAACCAAAAAATCGCCTCCTTAATTTTTCACCAAAACAAATAACATGCAAGATTAATTAGTTTAAGGATCCTTCAATGTGAAGATGAAAAGAAGAACACCATCAAATTCTATAGGATAAGATTAATTGACAAAACAAACCTTTGATCTCCTTTAAGATCCTTGTCATGCTTTTGTGCCAGTCGGGGCAATTCGTATTCACCTTAAAGCCACAAGTCTGACAAACAAAATATAGGTGGAATGTTATTATTTTCGATATCAACAAAATCCAAAAAAGAATATGATTATGAGAAACTGAAAACCGAACCAGTTGTGTTACTTGTGTATGACTATTTGATGAAAACATTTTGGATAAATCTTTTTGGAACTTGAGAAAGCTAAAAATATGTTAAGTGAGTTTTTTTCTGTTTTGCATAATGATATAACGTTTTGTTCATTGTTTATATAGACTTCTGAAACTTTTGATTAAAATCTTCTTTATTAGGAAATTATTTCGTTAATGTTAAAATCTTTTTCATTTCTTTCTAATATGGCGTATAATTTAATCCATAATCGAAGATAGCGCTGGGCGTTTGGTTTTCGGTTCGGTTCGGTTCGGTTTTTTCGGTTTTCGGTTTTTTCGGTTATATAAATTTAGTAACCGTTCGGTTAATCATAAAATTCGGTTCGGTTTCGTTTTCGGTTTTTTCGGTTTTCGGTTTTTTCGGTTATAGAGATTTAGTAACCGTTCGGTTAATCATAAAATTTGGTTCGGTTTCGGTTCGGTTTCGGTTCGGTTATTTCGGTTTCGGTTCCGGTTTTTCTTATATTTTTTGGATAATTTGGATAAAAAACCGAATAACTTCGGATAATATCGGATAATTCGGATAATTTCGGATATTTTACATAAAAACATTTGGATAATTTTGGATAATTCAGTTTTTTTACTAATATTTGGTTAATTTTAATTATTTAGTTATTTTAAATATAAATATAAATAATATTTTTAAGTATATGGATCTTGTTTCGGATATTCGGTTATCCGTTCGGTTATCCATTCGGTTTCGGTTCGGTTCGGTTTCGGTTCGGTTATTTCGGTTATCTCAATTCAGTATCCAATAGGTGTTTCATAAAATTCGGTTCGGTTTCGGTTTCGGTTATTTCGGTTCGGTTTCGGTTCGGTTTTCGGTTAAAATGCCCAGGGCTAATCGAAGATATAAACAAAATGATAATAGCTGAAGTGATTATTGCTCTTATATCTCATCTTTAATATAAATCTCTCTTTTTGATATTTTCTCTTATATCTCTATCTTGACGTACATGATTGTTTTTCAGATTTTGATTTATGAATACAAGAAAGACTTGAAACTTGTTGTGTGTTTCATTTATTACAGATGCCTATCGTCCCATTCTAATGTCACGGACCATTAACGTTATCTTCTTCAAATCGCCTTTTCTAACATTTGGGTACATTGAAACTATAAGAGGTTTTGTTTGAAGTGATTGTAAGAGCGACAAAATCATGAGAACCAAAAAGAAAACTCGGCATAGAATTTGAGAAAATATTTGTTGTATCGAACCTTCATGAGAAGGAGGAGAATAAGAGAAGCATTCACTCATACATCAACAAACAAAGCCAAAAACATGACTGATATCGGTAAAATCTTTCCCGGAGAGGCGGTCGATGAATCGCACTCTACACAGAGTCATTAAGTAAAAACATGTCAAGGCCAAAAAAATCAAGAACTCAGGTGATGGGGAAGGCAGTCCCGTTGTTATTCTATTCGGTTTGTGACGAGAAGAGCCCTGAGCTAGAGGAAGACAAGTGGAGAAGAAGAAGAAGAAGAAGAAGAAGAAGAAGAAGAGCTTTTCACCTCTGATGAGTGCAAAAATTTTTGCTTAGACAAGCAAGTGATCTTTCTGATACTCTCTCACAATGACAGGCACACTCGTGGGAGGTACCTGAAAACAAAATGTTTTGAGATTCTGAATGAAAGGAGAAACTTATAACGTTTAGAGATGAGATTTGAGGACGCTTAAGTGTGATGTTATTAAGAGATGACTCATCTTACCATGCCATAGTCTGTGATTATCATGGAAATGTAATCTGACGGAGTAGCATCGTACCTGTCATTAGAGAATTCTCAAACGATTTTAGCAGTGGAGAAAGAATAGTATTAGAAGAACATGGTTAAACAAAGCTTACATTAAGTTCAGAAACTGTAAGTTTGTGTTGTTGGTCAATCCATCTAAGTAGTTTATGTCTTCTCTTCCATGAACTTTTGAGATAGCATTTGGATCACCTAAATGAAACAAAAGAGAAATTCAAATCCAAATGTAAGGTAATATACAATATATAAGATGTGATACAGAAATAGATTTTTTTGCATACCGAGCTCATTGGAGCATATGGAATCTAGTTGCACTCTCTCGTGGAACTTGTAGGCTTCGCAACATACAAGCACAGGAACACGGAACGCACTCGCAACCATTGCAACGCAAGCAGTGCCGACCCTCGAGTAAACTGTTCCGTTTGACAAAACTGACGAAGCGCCCAGAAACACTTTGGTTACTTCGTGCATGATATACGAAATGGCGTTTATATGAGTGTATGTACAGTTAATCCCTCGTTTGATCAATCTACGAAGCAGCAGCTGTCCTTCAAGCTTCGGACGAGAATCCACCACCAAGACACGGAACTTCTTCCTGAGTTCATGCGCATGTAATAGCACCATCTCAACAGCAGTTGGAGATCCATAGGTCAAAAGCACATCACCGTCTCTTATCTTAGTAACAGCGTGTTTGACTATCACCGTATCAGCCGTTATGATCTTCTCGTTAATGAACCGTTCGATATCTGACTGAAGCGCAGCTTTTGCTTCGGATTCAGACAGTGTTATAGGCAGCTTCGCGATCCTGTTTTTCACGAACCGGATCGCGTTTCCCATGCTGATCGAAAGCGGGCGGCACTCTATGAGGAAAGAGACGTAGCTGCTTATTTTCGCAGTCATGTCTCTGTTAAGAGTCTTCTCAGGCGGCGTCGAGTAATCTCTGACAACCTCTTGGAACGCTTGAAGCATCGCAATACACCTTGCATTGCCACCGGATATATCCCCGGAAAGATATTGAAGACCAACCTGATTATAACCACAAACAACTGATACTCATTCAGTAGCAACCACTCATCAGAACATACGATTCAAGAGCTTATCATCAATAGAATCCATAAACACAAGCACCAACAAAGCGAAATCAAGAGAAGATCTTATACCTTGTAGACAGCAGGATGCATAGGGTCAAGCTGGAAGAACTTTGTCTCGAGATCAGGAAGCTGCGTCCCATGCTCGTACTGAGGCAAATGCCTAAACAGCTCGACCCTGTTTTTAGCCTCCGTCTGTTTCACAACGGCACGTCTTTTCGCCTTCACGACTCTGCTCTCGTCATCGTACTGCATCCGCGGATGCGGAGCATCTTTCTTCCTCTCTTTCTCAGATGGTCCTCCTTTCTTCTCAGACGGTCCAGCAACAGCAGCAACACCAACAACAATGTCGTTCTTCTGAGACGAGGGCTTTGCTTGTTTAGCAGCTTTAACATTTGTCGAGGTCGAAGCCACCGAGCCTGAGCTCACTAGCGGCGCCTTCCCACCTTCAGCTGATAATAAGCACAAATTTAACACATTTCTACACGCAATTTCACTCAAGCAATGATAAATAAAGTTGAAACCTTTAGCAGCAGCTTTAGCAGCTCGTTGAGCTTCTTGAAGAGCTCGTCTCTCAGCTTTTGTGGTTTTCTCTTTCAACGGCTTCTTCTGGTCACTCTGCACTTCCATTCCACTAGCCCTCTCTGCTAATTCAAGAAAACCGAAACATTGTGAGATTCAATAACCAATCTAAATCAATTTAAAGAGATTTTTTTAGTGACAGTACCAGAGAGTCCAGGAGGCATATTCACGACGGAGACAGTGGTTAGTCCACTCGCTGGAACGCTGCTAGATTTAGCCGCCGCCATAGAATCCATCCCGACGCCGGGGAGCGAAGACGCGGCCGGAGCAGACGATTTCGAGAAGCTTCCCCTCGAAACGCGTCCGGGAGACGCCGTCGTCGAGCCGTCAGGGAAATCGCGGCGGCTGGAGTAGGAGAACGAGGAAGGAGATACGGCCGAGGCAGCGGCGGCGCGGAGAGGGAAAGCGTCGGTGGAGTTGTGGCGAGGCGGAGGAATCATGACGGGGGAGAGGGAATTGCCGGAGGGAGAAATGCTGGAGACGACGGCGGGATGAGAATCCGAGGCGATCGGGTCGGGTTGCTGAGTCGAATCGGGTTGAGACGATGTGAAGAAACCGACTTGTCGGACCTTCGGATCGACCACGGCGCGAGGGTTCCGTCGAGACTCCATCGCGTAGTGAAGGTTAGCGAGTAGCAATGGCTTTTTCTTTGTTGTTTCTCGGCGAAAACGGAAATTTTCTCGGGAAAATTGGTTTTGGGATCGAATTTTTTTTTTTTTCCCTGACGAATAAAACGAGGAAAAATAGGGTTTTTATTTTCTTTAAAAAAAAAAAAACTTGAGCTGATCTTGATAGTCCAGTCACTAAAACACCTGAGATTGCCGTTTTTCTTTATCTGGATGAAAACGGCAAGTATTGAGTTATCTATCATAAAAACGACACGACTTTCTAGTGTATAGCTTCAGGATGAGTTTAATGTTAACTATCTGCTGAGTGTTTTCCATTTTTACCAGCACAAAACAACATTCAAGACTTGAACTCCACGCTAGTCACAGATCAACGGCTCTTATTTTGACACATCAACAAAACAGAAAAAACGCCTCGCAGTGTGGTCCGCATTTCAAATAAAACCGGCAATGTGTTGAGCTCAATTAATTCAGAACAACGTGTTGTTGTTCTCGTGTTTTCCTCTTTTTTTTACGGCGGTGACTGTCAATCTCTGAAACCTACTCTAGTCACGAGATCAACGGCTCTTAATTTGACACATCAACAAAACAAGAAAAAAGCATCGCAGTGTGGTTTGCATTTCAGATAAAACGGCAAGTTGTTGTATTCCATTAATTTCGAACGACGTGTTGTTTTCGTATTTTCCTTTTTTTTTGGCACGTTGACTTGTCTTGACCAACATCACTATATAATTTCTCCTTTACGTTGCTTGCCATCATCTCTCAGTATTCTCTAATTGTTTTTGTTTAGCTCTCTCTTCTGAAAAAACCCTAGTTTTTCTGAAAGTTCGCATGAGTCACTAATGGTTGGTGACGGAGGCACCGTACGCATGAAGGAGTACGTCAAACCCACGCGCCTCCGACCGTCTCCGCCTCGGGAACCCACACGAAGCTTCAAGGCTGGAGACGAGGTCGACTTCTTCAGATTCAGCGAAGGTTTCTGGGTTAGAGGAAGCGTGAGGGATGTTATCGGAGACTCAAGGTACGTCGTGGAGTTTAAAGGAGGAAACTTTCCTGAAATAGAGGTTGATGATGGCTTGAATCTGAGGCTACATCGTGAATGGGTCGATGGAAAGGTGGGTGTCATCTCTTTGTAATAATTTGGAACCCACGACCAAACCCAAAAGCACCATCAGACTGAAGATAAAGTTCATAAGAAGAGAACGATATGAGAAAGGTACTATTGTGGAAGTCAGAAGCGATGAGGGTTCTTGCTACTATGCACGTATAGTTCGTCTCTTAGGTGATGATAAGTACATTGTTGAACACTTGAGATCGAAAAGAAGAGATGGAGATGACTCGATGTTCCCTCAAAGAGATTTAGTACAAGCCAATAACTTGAGACCTGTTCGTCCTTTACTACTCTCGCATGGACAATGGATTAACCCTTACAAACAAGAATGCTCCAAGCTTCTACCTCCTCCATTAACGAAGCTCAAATCTTGTGACAGAGCAGAGAAGAAGAAGAAGAAGGTGTTTAAGAGTGGAATGATGGTGGAAGTTAGAAGCGACGAACCAGGTTACGAATGTTCGTGGTACAGTGCCAAGATCATAAGCTACTTGGGGAAAGACAGATACACGGTTGAGTATCCGACACTAAGAACAGAGGATTACAGAGACTGTTGAAGGAAGATGCAAAAGGTTCAGACATAAGACCGGAACCTCCTCAACTTGTTCAAAGGGCTTGTCGGTATGAGTTGAATGAAGACGTGGATGCTTGGTTCAACGATGGATGGTGGTCTGGTCGAGTGTATAAGATAAACAGCAGCTACACTCGATATGGTGTCTACTTTAAAACGACCGGTGAGAAATTGGAGTTTGCTTACAGTGAACTGAGGCCTTGCCAAGTCTGGATAGATGGCAAATGGAGTCGTGTTGTAGAATGACAAGAGGAAGAAGATGATGACTAATAGTTACACAGGTTGTGACTAGGAGGATAGATAATTGACGTGACCTGTCTATTGATTTGTTGTCCAAAAATATAGCATTCAACGTTTTCTATTGTCATTTACTTTGTAATTCTTTGTTTCCCCGTTTAACATACACCTTTTTGCTTTTGATATATTAATCTTCTTTTCCGAGTTTAAACAGTAAAGTAAAAATTATTGTTGGGAGACCATAACAATTGTTTTGTGTGTTTGGCTTTCAATATTTAACCTCCAATGGTTAAAACAAAGGATTAGATTTTAAATTACGACCACTACATATATTAATTCTGAAAGCTAAAACACTTTTGCGCCACTACAAGAAGCCACAAAACATCTGGTGTTCCGAGTTACTACTATACTCGATCAGCAACAGTACAAAGAGGATAAAGAACTGAAACATATTTTATGAGCTTTTATCAAGTTCAGGCATACATATAAAGAGCAATAGAGAAAAGATCAAACAACAAGTTTTAAAGCAAAAACCAAACATACGAGACCTGAAGATAGAAACTGTATTGATGGTACATGAAAACTGCATTGGCCTACATGAAACTTGGAGCAGCTGGGCCTTTGGAGAGACCAAGCCTAACTTCCATGCCGTGGTGAAAGTCTACTGGCTTGAAGGTCTCCGATTCACGAGGATCTGCAGATTTTCAGAACAAACGATACAAAAAGGTGAAAACTAAGATAAATAAACGAAGCTGGACACTCTTCTCTTATATACCCAAAAAGCCTATACACTTTTTTTTTATCACCAGTCTATACAAAACGAAAGATTCTACTCTTTTGAGCAATACTCAAACAATTGTATAAGCAGAGACATCTTTATTGGTTCTTGGTGTGGAATGATCTAAAGAGTAGAGGCACAACCAAAAGGAAAACAGAGTTGAAAGGAAAAAAAAACAGTTACCGTTCAAGTAATCTTCGAAACCAAAACTATCTACAGCTCCTGTGTAGACTTCTAGGCCAAGCATTGACGAAGGAATTGGCCCAGGAGGTCTCTGAAACCTGAGTAACACCAACAGAAAGATGTAATGTGAGTATCTTCAAACTCTATGTAGTCTGCAAATCTAAAGAGTTTCCACAATGCGTTGAATGGTTCTGAGCTCCGATATATATCATTACAATGATCCATGTACACATAACTCAATCCAACAACAGTGTCTACCACCTAAAGGAAGATCTCTATACACTCTCATATCTAATAATCAGTCTGTAGCACTTAAAAAGGACGATTTTTATACATTTTCATATCTAATAATCAGTCATTTGTTAAGAAAAACAAACATATTATGTAACAATCATTGTAATTAAAGAGAGGCTCTTTTATAAAGATACAGACTTTAACATATAACATACAGTGAAAGGATTTGTCTGTCAAGATCCATCTTCAAAGGAAGAGCAGCTCCATAGGTATGTGCAATAACTTGCCTCTTCATTTCCTCTTGCGATCTCTTTCCCTGAAAACGTAACAATAAACCCTAATTTCAGAAACTGAGAACTCACTTGTCGAAATTTCTCCAATTAAGAAAAAAACAAAAATTGAGTTCAAAGGTTAATTCAATCAAGTAAACCGACAGTTCTAGAAGAGAATTAAGTTAAGATTCTTAGCTAAATTGAGTATGAAGAAGGCGTAGAAGAGAGTAGTTTACAGATTCGTAGGATGATTCGAGAGGGTGAGATCCAACGATGTCGCTCTTAACGCCGTGAAGACCAAAGCGAAGAGCATCATTCTTCAATCCTCCGATCTCATGAGCTATCTTCTTCGACGACTCCATATTTGTTTGTTTTTTACTTCCGCCGTTGTACGTTTTCTCTCCGTCCTTTTTAAGTTTCTCGGCGACTTTCTGGACAAGCAAGCGAAGCAGCGAGAAGAACGAGAAAAAACGAGAAAAAGAAGAAGAAAGGAATGATTTTGTTAAGCTTTAATGATGGGCTCTTAAAGGGAAGTAAAGCCCAAACTTCAAGGCCCATTTAGATTCTCTCTTTGAGTCGCGTACGTTTTACTTTTAGACCGGGAATTCGGGTTTCAGGTCGGGTTTGGTCGGGTTCGGGTCTGTATATTTCGGGTCTGGAATTTTCTGAGTTTAAACACAAAACCGATCGGATTTTTAAAATTTGCTCATCAAATGTGAGTCGGTTTTGTTTCGGATTCGGGTTTTATATCAAACTGATCATTTTTTATTTTCGGTTCGGATACCAAAATAACCAATATAATGAAAAAAAAAAAAAAACTGAAAAGATTATGGTATCTAGATTTCGAATTCAGTTTATCCGGGTTTCAGTTTTCGAGTTTAGACAAATAGAAATCGTTCGAGTTTTTTTAAATTTATTCATTGGATTAGAGTCGGGTTCAACTCGGTTTACTTATGTTTTTTAATTTTTTTTGGTTTCAGATATTTCGGGTGGGGTTCGGGTTAAAGTATCATACCTATTTAAACCATGTAAGCCATATAGAATGATCTGTTCTACCCCTAATGAGTTCTTAAAGCTTCTAAGATTCAGATCACAAACCAACCTAAAAATATTTTACTCAAAGATGACAGTAACTTCAGTTGAACGTAATGTGATAGGTTCTTGGATTGCTCGTTCTTTTCTATGTCACTGCTTCATCCTAAGAACTCCTTTTTTTTTTTTGTCACAACATCCTAAGAACACTAGTATTATAACTAACATATAATTTTTTAACCCTACTTCACCTCGAGCAAGGACCTTCCTTTGGTTATACATTAGTAATGTTGCCCAGAGAGGGATATTGAACTTTTTATACAAGAAATTGATATACAAGAGCAAAATGACAAATGTCGTCGTATATATATGCTTTGTCCATATTTCAAGAGGTCGTAGAAGATACAGAGTTGGTAGAGACGTTAGAAATCAGTCTTACTTCATAGAGATTCTCACTTTCTCCTTTGCCTTTCAAAAGCAAACCAACAAGAAAAAAGAAAACCAAATTTAATAATTCAGAAATCACATTTAAGATTTGAGAACAAGAAATATAAATGGATGGCGAGTTGATGAACTACTACTACTTACCGACTTCTGCAGTGATGTTTGGTCCAAAGAAGGAAGTGAATTTCGCCTATCAAATAAAAAGATTTCTATGCTTCAATGCTTTTGTACTATTTACAGACTACATTTGAAGGAAACCAAAGATAACTAAAGCTATATGTTCCTACGTGTTCAGTATAACTCTTACCTGTCTTCGTTCGAAATCTGACAACTCCAGAGCTTTGGCCACAAATACAAGGACCAGGCAGTAACGACCATCGGTCAGGACCTTTCGGATACGTAAAAAATGATCGGGCAAGTTTAGTTTCATCGGTCAATGTCCATGTCAAATGCAAGTAAGTTATCAAATAAAATGATGAACATAGTCATGGACAAGAATAAGTTTACCTCTTCCCTTATCATTGTTAAGATAGGTGCACTACGTCTTGGGATTCCTCCACCCTAATGCCCAAAAATATATGAAAGAGCTGTTAAAAGCAGAAGTAAGTAAACAGTGAGTTTTGTTTTTCATTTTGTTTCAATAATAAAAAAGCTTACCAGTCCATATTGAAAGATCCGTTTTAGTGCTTCTTCCAAATGTTGTTCATCTCCATAACGGTATCTTGTGACATCATTTCTAACCTAATAAAAGCAAGAGACAATTTGCCAGAAAGTTTAACATCCTATGTGCATTGTCTTTGGAGAAAAGACTACAAGTTAAGGGAAACTGAAGTGAAGTTTTCTGTAAGCACAACCCTTCTGCGAGTGAACATACTACACTAAAATCAAGCTAGCTATTAGTTTAAATTTCCAAATACTAATGTCGAAAATTATTAACAACCCCTTTCCTTTGATCATGTAATTTCAGTTTCAAGACCTTTTTGAGCAGCTTCAAACAGAAACATATAAGTTTTAGAAAGTTTAATGTAATAGAGAAGAGATTAATAACTATTTATAATTAGAATGAAAGTACTCCAGTATGTATAGAAACGAACCAGAACTAACTAAGTACCTGCGTTAAAATAGGAGTAGCGCTGCTTTCCCTAAGCTTCACCGCATCTTCGTAGCTCAAGCAAGGAACTGGTTTGAGTTCTGCATACTGCAAAGGGACCGAAGAAAAGAAATGAAGAACTCTAATACACAAGTCACTCTCTGAAGATATCTGAAGAGAAAAAAGCATGATCAAACATTAGCGAACACAAGAGATGGTATATATACCTTGAGTGCCATTCCGATTATAGAAAGTGGAAATCCATATGTTAGCATAATAGCAGACCACTCAGTTCCAGGAAGGATATTAAAGTAGGCCCCGAAACCGTACCTGTAGGAGTAAACACATCCACAATGACAAAAGACACACAGTTCACTAATAGCAACAAAGAAAGGTTTTATAAGAAACTCACGAGAGGAGCGAAACCCCGAGACCTAGCCCAATAACACCAAATGAAATCTGCAAATTGCAAAAACAGATGCAAAAATATTTCAGTTTTCAAATTGTTCCAAACGGAGACTTCTGGTTATGTTAAATGATAATAGCATCTTAGTTTTGTACTAATATGAAACCATGCATATAAGTAACATTCATCTGATGTTTCAGACAGAAACACCAAACTTTTGTTGCAATGAAAATCTATTAATTTTCCGACAAAGTTGGATAAGTCAGTGGTTGTTGCACAAATAACTAAATCATATCAACACAGTGGAACATTTTTATAGACTTCTGGTTATGTTAAATGATACTAGCATCTGAGTTTTGTAGTAATATGAAACCATACATGTTAGAGAACTGAGTCCATGATTAAATCATGCATAATATCATAAAGTCATATCAAAGGTTGGATGATAAAGTCGTGACCTTAGTGTGAGTAGTTATGGTTTGAAGAGGTACAAGTGTGAAGAGACACAAGTGTTTGTGTTATTGTGTCTATTTGTTTTCTATATAAACCAATTTTGTATATGTTGTAAATAACAAGTTTCAGATTCAATTAATTCGGTTTAAGCCAAATCTCTGTTTCTTCTCTTCTCCAAAACTTCAACAATACATTCAACTGATGTTTCAAACAGAAACACCAGACTTATGTAGCAATGAAAATCTATAAATTTTCCGACAAAATCGAACAAGACAGTGGTTGTTGCACGAATAACCAATCATATCGACACAGTGGAACGTTTCAAGAAAATCTTGATTTTAAGGATTTTAAAAAGGATCGACAAAAATTATATAACCTTGGCTAGAGTGAATTCATCATCGGGGATTAAAGTTTTATCACCGGAAGCCACGGAAGGAGAAGAACTCGTGGAATCAGCAGCTCTCGCGACGAAATCGAGCCTCAGAAACTCTCTTCTCAACCTCGTCTCGGGGACGTAGAGCCATCTCTGCACTTGTGAAGACGAAACGACGGGTAGATTCTCATGGCGACGATGGTAAAGTCCTAATCGCCGGTTGTTTTGGCGACGGAGATTGGAGGATAACACGGTGGTTCCTGAAGCTGCCGATATGGATCCCATTTCCTCTCTCTCTGTATTTTGGGAAGAAGAGTGAATGTGAGGCCGAGGAAAAACTGTCTCAGCCGCTAAAATCATGGCCACGATTTTCTCTCTAATTCTCATTTCGGTTTACGAAAACCGGTCAAGCTTATTCATAAACCGTTCTTATCTACGAACGATTCAAGACAATTCATTAAACCAAACAAATGGAACAGCCAAGATTCTGGTTTATGGGTTTCATTAGGGTCAGATTCACGCCACTTGGTGAGAGCCTGAGAGGTGTTCAATTCGAATTTCGGTTCAGTTTTGATTCGATTTTCTCAATTTTTTTATTTATACGATTTTACCAAAAGCAAACCATGTTCATTATTTCGGTTCGGTATGGATAAGCTTTGTTCGATTTTACCAAACTAAACACTTGTTCTAGCGTAGTTTTTATTTAAGGTTTTTTCTCGTTTTTTCTATTTATTAAAATAATGTTAAAATATTTCTTAAAATTGAGAAACACTCATATAAATTCTTGTTACTCTAAAATTAATGACTTTATATATTTATTAGTATATAATTATATCTAGAACTGTCAAAATGGGCGGTTCATGCCTATTTGGACCCGTCCGGTATTGTTTATTTCAATCAATGTTAAAAAAATCGATCTAGTCCCTCCCTAGGCGCTTAAACATTCATATCCGAAACGATTTTCTAAAATCTCCGAGTTAAATCATAAATCAGGTCGTAGCGGTCCGTTTTTAGCAAAATTTAAAAAAAATAACTCAAATTTCGGTTTAATATACTGTTAGAATAAATAATTACGAAAACTCGCTGAGTTGTATAATGAATGTAGATTTGTTTATGAGAAAATAAATTTAGTTTTTCTTTATATGTACACTTTTAAGTTGATTTTTTAACTTTTATTTATAAATATGTAATATGAAACGTATAAAATCAAAATATATAGTAAATCAGTGTACTATTTTTGAACGTCTATATTCCGACTAGGCTTTGATTGGTTGTTCTAGACGCTAGACCCCTATCAAGCGTCTAGCTACCGCCATCGATTTTTCAACATTGATTTCAATTATGGACAAATATTGTCAATATGCATAACGCACATGCCCATTAATTAAACGTCCATGTCCAAATACGCATGGCTTCCATTTATGTCCAAATTGAATATTTGTTTTTGTTTTTATATAATTCATTGGTTATAATCATAAAAAAAAAAAAGAATAAACACATTATCTATCAAGAACCAAACCCATACCATTTACTAATGAAACTGAAGTGTGATTGACTTTGATTTGAAGGACTCAGACGATTCATACAACGAACATGACGAAGCCCACGGCACAAATGACGAAACCGTGGATCCAAATGGTATTATGATGAAAACCCCATACTTGAAACCTCTTCTAAAACTGCTTCCACTGCGTGTTATCACCCTTGATGTAGCAAGTACCATTCTCGATGAAATAGATACAACCTGGTGATTGAAACATGTCGGTTAAGTAAATTGATGCTTCATATTTCTCCTAGAAATATGTTCATCTTATGGGTAACAGCTTGTCAAAAAGAAGAGTATATAACCACCCTAGAGGATATTTAAGATTGGTAACTATTGTTGCAGGTAAAATCCATGACCATATTGTACATCTACTCTGTTGGGCTTACACCGTAGCGGGGGACATCATCTCAGATGCTCCTCTACAAAAAAAAGTGATCAACAAAACTCTCCTTCAATCTACCCTACTCTTGTAAATGTTGTCTGACCTTTTTACCCTTAATGAATTGACTTTGACCCAGCTTCCCCCCCTTTGACCTTGACTTTCTCTCTCTTCTCTCTCTCCTCTCTACTCTCTCTCCTCTTCTCTCTCTTTCCTCTCTTTCCCTCCCCGACGAGAGACAACCGACGAGCTCCGTCGACCTCTGTTCGCCGCCGTTTCACCGCTGGAGCTTCGTGGAGGTCCGAAATTGAGGTATGTGTTAATTTTTTTTAGGTTTTGTGGTTTTTGGGTTTTAGGGATTTGAAATTGAAAAAGTAGGAGAAATTTGGATTTGATGCATTGGTGTGTAACGAATGTTTCTGGGTTGAATATGACTCTACATTGGCTACAAATGCAATACGGTGGTTGAATCGTTGTGAATTATAAGTTTTTGAAATCTCGATTGGATCTGAGAACCTGGATCTCTGCGAAAATAGTATAACTAGTAATACTAGAAACAATGGGAAACGATGTATAACTAGTAAAACTAGTATTTAACTGGGAACAAGTAGTGTATAACTAAGAAAAACTAGGGTATTACTATCAACAAAAAACAGTATTGATCGAGATTTTGTGGGATTTTTTTTTTTTTTTTGGCAGGTTAAAATGAGCAATAACATGGCCATACATTATAAATGTGAAGGTCTCATCAATGGTCTAGTGTTCAAGACATCATTTGAGGAGATAACTATGCCGATGATAGAAACTAGGTTATACAAGAAGCTTGGGTTAGATGAAAGTAAGATTAGATTGCAATTGAGTTACATTGCTAGATTGGGTGGATGTGAGCAAATGTCATATATTTGTGATGATGAGGATCTCTTGGTATATCTAACGCATTTGATAGTGAGAACCATAGATGTGTGTTACTAGTGAAGTTGCTTAGTACACCGGAACAGCCCGTGCAACAATCGAGAGCCGGAACAAGCTCTTATGGTACGAATTATAAGCGTGTTGATGATGAAAGCGTAGTAATAGGACCTAATGCCATAACGATGCATGTTGACAACAGAGGTGGAAATGAAGAAGAAGAAGAAGACGAAGAAGAAGAAGAAGAAGAAGAGTTGATGATTCTGATAGTGATTCTGATAGTGATTCGTGGAATGTGCCGCATTATATCAAGGAGGGTTGCTTTTTGGAGAAAACTTCAATTTGTGATTTTGTATTGTCTTTTTGTAATACTGGTAAAACTATGAATTTGTGTTTGAGTTGACTTTTCAACGTTTGATTTATGTAATTTAATATCATTCGGCTATAAATTGGGTTATTTTATTGTTTTCTGTATAATAGTTGTAATACTATCAATATTGTGTTTCATTTGACTTTTCAAAGCAAACAGTTGTTAGAACTAAAAATTATATGGCAAACAAACATAATAATTGAAAAAAATAACTGATTGTCGAGATGGATTAGTTTTTAGTGTTAGAATTACAATTCATATGGCAAACAACATAATAATTAACCCATCAACTTATTTTCAAAGAAACTTCAACTTACATGGTTTTTCCAAGAAAATTCCTTATACTTTAACAAACTCTTTCATAAGGAAAACCAATTTGTTTAGTGAAAAGTACAATAATATCATTTTCGATCATATTATTGCACAGGACTATGATATTCTCATGGAAAACAATGTACTTGAACTGTAATACTAAAAATTATAACTTCTAGTTGGTGTAATACTAGGATAAGGTGGTGAAATTTTTGGGTCAAATTTTTCGAAATTTGGTATAACTAAGAACTTGGTATTACTACGTGTATTATCAATAGGGTAAATTAAAATAGAGGCGGAAAATGAAAAATATAGGCGGGAAATTATAATTTTTAGGAGGAAAGTGATTTTTTAGGCGAAAAATACAATTCTTCTCTCTTTCCCACCTCTCACTTTTGTCATTCCAACCTCTCACTTTCTCTCTCTGCACAAATCTTTCTTCTCTCTTTCTTCTCTCTTTCTTCTCTCTTTCATCTCTGGTTCTCTCTCTTTCATCCATCGTTCTCTCTCTTTCATCCATTGTTTTCTCTCTTTCATCCATCTTTCTCTCAATCTCTCATCTCTCCTTCATCTCTCAGATTACAAGGTACAATATCCGCAATCTCAGATCTGGTTTTTTGTGTCCTTTTTGGTGAGTAAAATCTTCAATTTCATATCTGTTCGTTTTTTATGTAGGATAATGGACTCCACTATCGCTAGCCATGAGTTTTTGGAGTTGAAGAAGAGATCCAGAAAGTTGGAAATACAGTTGAGGAGATGGAAAAGCAGCTTTATTATTGAAGACTTATCTGCAATTTCCGTGTTATTGACGACTTAGTATTCACTTTTGATACTCTGTTGTAGTATCACTTAGTATTTCTAATGTTATATAGTTGTACTAAGTTTCACTTTTGTTACTCTGTCGTAGTATCACTTAGTATTTCTAATGTTAGATAGTTGTACTAAGTTTCACTTTTGTTACTCTGTCGTAGTATCACTTAGTATTTCTAATGTTATATAATTGTTCTTCGTATTTACAATGTTAAAACATAATCCCAACATAAATATGAAAATGATATATAATCCGAACAGAATGTTACTTCGTAACACTTGGTATTTCTAATGTTACTTCGTAACACTGGGTATTTCTAATGTTACTTCGTAACACTATGTTAATCACAACATAAAACAAGGTTCAGAAATAAATCAAACATGGTCCAAACAAATGAATCCCATGAAACAAAGGTTCCAAAAAAAAACAAGGTTCAAGCAATTTAAACAAATGTTCCAAATTAAACAAAGGTTTCAAAACAACTGTTCCAAATTAAACAAAAGTTCCAAAACAAAAGTTCCAAATTAAACAAAGGTTCCAAAACAAAGGTTCAAAATTAACGCATGCTCGTGGGTAGTTTAATGCTCTTGCAATATACATCCGGCTTCAAGAATAACTTTGGTCGCATCACACCCTGCAACATACAAAGTTCAATATAACAGAATATTAGAACATTTCAGTAGTTTTACCCGGTTTTCTTAGTTTTACCATCAAGCTAGTATAGGTTTTATCCTGATAGCCTCCATCAGGATAGGCTCTGTCAGCTGAGCCTCCGTCGGGAGAGAAGCTCCTCCGTCCTCGGGTTTGCCTTGCTACTCGAGATCGGATTTGCCTCGCTACTCGAGACCGGCTTTGTTATCGGGACCGCCTCCGCCTCTCCACCCAGAACCGTGGTCATCGATTCCGCTTCGACAATTGGACGAGAAGGCTCAACTGTCGCTTCTTCTTCTTCATTCGATTTAGTCTTCATCTTCTTTGCCGGCTTCTCACTCGGGGTCGGGTTCTACTTCCGCATTTTCCTCGTCTTTGGTGGCGTGAAATAGTTTTTCCGTTGCAGTTAGGGTTTCAGAAGTGGTGGTTTTGGGGGAATTCGGGGTTTCGTGAGAGAGATGAGATGTTGGAGATTACTTGGAAGTGAGAGAGAAAAAAGAGAATGGGAGATTCAGGAAAAAAAATTAAATAAATTCCAAAAAAATTTAAGGTCTGGCCCAAATCTGGGACAGCCCATTTCAAACCCAAGGTTAACTCGTAAATATCAAATATTTCATCTGGTTTTATGGTCATTTCTAGTGTTTTAAAAAAATTGGGATATAACTAGAGCATCTGGGATTAATTGGCTCCTTTGAAGAGCATATGAGCCATTTTCCCCCGCAGCGGATCTGGTTAGTGTTACCAGAGTTCTTCATGGTCTGGATGAAAACTACCAGCCGTTGTGCGCCATGTATCTGTGCAAGAATGTTCAGCATGAGCTATCTAAATCAGAATACTATACAAACGAGAAAGATGGTCTGCCACATAAATGCTATGTGCATAGTGCACACTCTTTGATGTACATAAAACATTTTGGTGTACCAGAGGTAGAGAGTGAGGAGTTTGACTGTATACGTCCAATTTCGATTGTTAGAGAGGAAAAGAGATACCACATCAGTGACGTATTTTAATATCATAGTTTAGAAGATGCATTGATACGACTGAAAACATATCCTGTTACTGGATCATTAGTAACTTTTTCAGGTTGGAAAGATGCCCAAGTCTACAAGGTCCTATGAGGCCTAATTCAAAATTCACAGGTGACCATGAAGTGATTATGCTGGAGTGAGAAATCATGTATAATCAATTGGTTGTAAAATGCAATAGCAGCAATGGAGAAACAGTGGGTATAGACAGATACATTCATGTCTCTCTGGAAGTCACAGTGTTATTAGCTGGAACTAAAGATGATGGCAATGCCGACCCTAAAGTTGAAAATTCATATATTCATTCAGAATTAGACCATGCACAAATTTTGTACTTTCTTCTAGGCCTACTTTCTTCAATTGATAAGACAAAGACAAGGAATTAATAAATTAACAGAACCATCAAAACAAAAGCGTAAATAAACACCTAAATATCCCGTTGGAAATGATGGATACAATGTTTCTTTTATAAATTTTACAGATGACGCATTTCGAGTACATATGTCCATAAAAGATAAGACTCCACCAAACTCACCCAGCTTTGATTTTGTCAGAAATGAAGAAAGTTAGAATCCAATAAATTGAAGAAAACCCCAAAAGAAGATGAAGTAGAAATGTGGAGAAATCAATAGAGAATGACAAATTGAAGAAACCAGAACATGTCAAATGGAAGTCACGATAACATCGTGAACATTTAGGATATATACTTGAGTTTAGTTAAATTAACAAAACACTAATTTTCCTTTTATTAGTTTTCTTTTTCAGAAATATTCTATAAAAAAATATGTAACTCATCAGAGCATATTATTATTCAGATCAATAATGAAAATGTTTAATTTCTAGAATTCTTATTTGAAGTTTATATTTCTTCTGCTATTCTGAGTTCAATTTAGGTTTTACATACCACAAATTCCAACATCTCTCTATAGATGTTTCCTTCTTACAAGTAGTTTTTACTTTGTTTGACTGAAATGGACAAAGATCCTTTGTGTTGGTTATGGAAGTCAAAAAGAAAATTGTAAGCACAATGCAGAAATTATCTATAAATCAAGTTTGCAAAAATAAAGAGTTAAGATAAAAGCAATCAAATCCCACTAGACAGGTGTACAGGCATTCACAATCTTCCACACGACAAATTAAAGACCATTTTAGCTCTTCTAAACCACTTACTCAGACTCATAACATCATTAACCAAAAGATTTAAGATAAAGCTGAATATTCTCATCATGATCCACCATGAAATCTAACATTATTTTGAGGTTCAAATTCACCTGGTGGAAGAGGATCAAACTCAACCCCTAGAGGTGGACCATCCGCTCGATATTGTCTTCCTAATTGTCTCTTTAAGGCAGTAACAGCAACATGCTCTCCCTTCACTTTCAAGAATCCCGAAGGCTTATTATACCCATAGCTAGGTAAAGAGACCTTCTCTCCATTCACTTTCAAGACTCCCGAATACTCATAGCTTCTCATATCTTGATGATGCTGGATAACGTCATTATGTGCAATATATCTAGAACTTCCCACATCATGGATGCCATCTTTGCTAGAGACAAGATTCTTATGCAATGATGTGCTATCTTCTAAGAAAGTGATTGGGTCGGTGCTCCTTTTTGCCGCAGTATACTCCTCCATGCAGCTCGCACTTGAATCCTTCAGCTGAAGGCGTTTAGATCTTTCCGGTTCTTTACTGACAAAATGATTCTCTTCAGCAGAATTCTCCTGCACAACCACATCTTCCTGCAGATACCATATGATTATAACAAGACTCAAAGCTATGATAGACACACTACAAAGGATCATAGCTTTGTACCGGTTTAAGCAACTCGGAGACATTGGAGCATCCACTTTCCTTAGGTGTGCGCCCGCGCGCAATAGGCCTCTTACCTCGGTTCTTCCTGGAAAAGACAAAGAAAAAATTTCTCTAAAAATATATATAATGAACCCAAAAACATGTATAAAATGCAAACACTTAAATGAAATGTATGATTTTGACTTACATGCAGATACTACAATTGCAAATTCCCCTACATTTGTGACATTGCCAATCAAATTTCGACGCAACCTCCTCTGCGATCTCACCGTACCTATAAATTCGAGCCAGATTCATAATACAATCACTAGAGCCTACACATTTTCTCATAACACAAAAGACAAAAATCTCTAAAACATCAAACCAAACCTGTTCCACAGGCACGTGGGACAGATCTTCACGGGACACATTGTGGTTCGCTTTTTGGTCACGCAAGTTCCAACAGCATCCATTCTCTTTTGACGACACTGTAACACAAAGACCATTGATTCAAACAATGACTCCAAATGACCTAAAAATCAAATTCTATACCATAAAGCAACCAAGAATTTACCCAGTCGGATCTAAACCATGTGAGTATGTATTAAGGAAAAACCCGAGAATTTGACGAGTGCCCATGTCAAAACAAAGACGAACATAAGCCACGAGAGAATCAAATCCCAAAATTTCAAGAAATCAATATAAAGTCTCTCACTTGGTGACAAAATTTGACAACTTGGGTTGGCACTTCAATCCTTGCATCAACGGTCTGGTTCATGTTTTCCATAGCCATACTCTCCATCAAAACAAACAGACAGAATGCAAAAAGAAAATCTGAGTTTTGTTTTCTTTTGTCCAAAAAAAATCTGAGTTTTGTTGGACTACAAACTAAGCAGGTGCAAGGCTTAGACAAAGTAAATTCAAAGTTTACATTAATTTTTTTTTTGTTTTTTTGAGATTTCAGGATAAGGTAAATGTGATTCTTAGATTTCTTTCCTTTTTCCATCGTTACCAAAAACATTTTGGAAGGCTAGTAATGGCGGGAACATATTGTTTGATTCAATTTTTATTTTTTATGTTTTTTAGAAGGCTAGTAAATGATTCCATGCATTTATTCTTTACATATCTAATATAATACTATTACTTTTAATAAACAAATTATGTAATTAAATATAATTTTTTGATCCAATAGCAAATATACAAATGACATGATAGTATATTATAAGGTTTTTAAGTTTTCTCTTTTTTATTTTCTTTTTTGTTTTTATTAAAATAAAGTTAAAGTACTTCTTAGAAACCTGCCTTTGAAAAACTCTCATATAAATTCATATCCCCTATATATTATTTGAGGATCCTTTTTAAAAGACTAACCTTTACTTCATGTGTTTATTACAAGAGTGTCATCCTTACTTATATTAATTACATATAATGCTATTATATGATTTGATCACTTATATTAATTATCACTATTACATAATCAAAACTATGATATATCTCATAGACTTTAATTAAAATGCATGTTATTTATTCATTCATAAAATATATAACCTTAATTATATATTTGACCAATATAATCAAATAATTTTATATTAATATATATAATCATGTTTATTAAATAACTTTTACTTGAAAAAAATATTATATTTCAGTATAGTTATTCGTTTTAACTTATATTTATGAATTACAATAATAACTATATCACTTCATAATAATTTATTTACATAATCTTATATTATATATATTTATAATTCTTTAATCTTTATTTAATATAAAACTTGTAAATACTTTTACTTTATTAATATTATATTATAATCTTATAATATAATTTAAAGTTATATATTATTTTTCTTAAAGATTATAATATAATAAAAAAGTATATATTATTTTTCTTAAAAAGCAACTTACAAGCAATTTTAATATATAAATAAAAATCACTAATTTATATCAACTTACCATGATTATCAGATATATTTATTATAGTATATAACTACAGCTATAATAAATTTCATTGTATTTAAACATAATTCGAATTTCCTAAAATAAATCAACATAAAATATTTGATTCGTATTGATACCAATCAGTAATAAAATTATGGTAATGAAAAATTATTCTGTTTCTAAACTTAATTAATAATATAGATTAAAATAAGTAACCACACATTTAATTAAATAAACATATAGTAGTTGAATTTATGCATATTCATATCAATTTAGAAATAAATTCAGATATAAATATATGTCATAATTTTTTACTCGATCAATAATGATAGAAAAATAACTGATTTTTAGCAATGTTATCCTATATATGATTTAATTGTTTTGCATTTATTAATATACAATTTTAAATGATTTTGAAAATGTTGAAATCACATTAGATATCTATATAAATGACTATAAAATTATATTTTAATTAATATTTATATAAATATTTTACTCCGCGCATGGCGCGGGTTACTACGTAGTTCTTGTTAATCCAGGATCAGTTACTATTATATATTTATTATTTCGAGTATTACAAAAGGAAATAACAATCTAAGACTTAGTTTTCATAAAGTGTAATGATCTGATATAGTCATACCTTATGATCCAGTGTGTGCATACTTAACAATTTTTTAAGATCATTTGAATTCTTGTTAGTTATAGGCTTTACAAAAAAGAAACAAATACAAGTAATTTTAGTATTTACCATTTTAGATATCAAAATGAGAATTTCCCAGAATAAGGATTTGTGGGCATGTATTTGTATGATGCAGTCATATCTTATGATCTAATACGCGCCAATTTAACATGATTTTTATTCCAATAGCAAAGATACAAATAATATGTATCTCAAATCCTTAATGTGGGAAGTTCACACACACATATATATAATTTTTTTGATCCAATAGAAAAGATACAAATAATATATATAGTTATATAATACTCCTCCGTTCCACTAAGATAGATTTTCTGAGTTTTTAATTTGTTTCACAAAGATAGAAGTTTTGTGTTTCCAATACAATTTTTTCATATGCTTTCCTATTTTACCTTATTAATTAAAGTTAATTACAAAAGCAATTTCAACTCAAATAAAATAATAATTCTTTAATGAGGTTATATCTGGTATTTTAAGTTTGTTCTTAAAATGTGTGAAAAGTCCAAAACTTCTATCATCGTGAAACGGAGTAATAAAATAGAGAAATCAATATCTATATTTTTATAAAAATATGTTTATTTCATCATAAGTTCTTTTTTCTTTTTTTTTCTATTTATTTCATCATAAGTTGATGTAGGTTCGGTTTATATTTGCCATTATGAGTGTATCATGGCTAATAAACGATAAATTTGGAGTTTCTGACCTAAAAAATTGACTGGGTTCGAGTCATAATGCAGCTTAAGAAATTAGATCTTTTTATTTCTCTTAAAAGTGTTTTTCTTGCAAAATTTTTTTATCTGAATTTTGTACTAGTTTGCCTTTAATCTATCTTTGTTTTGTAGGAAACTAAAACTTCGAAAGAGATCTAAATTACTTATAGTAATAGTTCTAAATTAATAGTTTTCTTTTCCATCACTACTCAAAAAATTGGCGCTGAAATGCTTAAGTAATTCTAAAATAGATATTAAAAAATAAGTTAAAAGGGATTGGTGAAAAAGTAAATATTAAAAAGCAGGGGGTGTAGCATTTCGATCCGGACTCCGTCAAAGATCAAGAGGTGTAGCATTTCGATCTGCCTCGGAGTTGTGGCAATGTTTTTGGTGCTGTGTTATCTCCACAAGTGGGTGGTGGCTTGGACGGTGGTCTAGGGCGGGTTTTAAGTGCAGTGGGGGTTCCATCGGTCGTAGGAGGCTTCAGCTTTGGTTGGATGTTCAGAGCTCCGCCTAGTTGTTCTCGCTGTGGCTTCTCACCTTGTTCTGAGCCGGTCTCGCTCTTTCCACTGCCTCCAGTGTGTTTTTTTTTTCTCGGTTTAGTTCGGCAGTTTCTCAGTGTCGGATGTTCCCTCCTTTAGCCCAAAACAAATAATGGGCATAATTAAATTATGGCCCAAATTATGATTAAGATTAAGAAAACTCTAGAATTATGGAGAAGAAATATCTAGAGATGTCATGATAAAAATGATAATTATCTAGAACATGTTTAGGATAAGGATTAGAGAATGTTCTAGAGTTAGCTAGTGCTTAAGCCACCACCACTATAAATATGAGAGCTTGGTGGCATTTGTGATGTGAGGTAAGAAGAGAACTCATATAAGAGTGTTCACAAGAAGTCACCTTTGTTGTAATCCCTTTCCTAATATAAAAGAATTTGTCTTAAATTTCTAGTTGTCTAATTCCCATCTCAAACACACAAAAGAATATTTGGTAATTTTCCCTACAGCTGGTATCAGAGCCAAGTTGGCTAGGAACGTCGATATCTCATGCGTATCAAGATGGAGGCTACTGTTACCTTTGAAGGTGATATGTTTAAGCTTACTACAGACAACTACTCATATTGGAAACCGATGATGGAAGATCACTTTACTGCAAAGACCTGCATGAACCCATCATCACGAAGGACAAGCCGGAAGGAAAGGATGACAAGACATGGGAGGTTTTGAATCGAAAGGCGATTGCTGTAGTTCATAAGTACATTGATCGATCTCTTCTCGAACATGTCTCTACTTATACAAATGCTTTTGAACTATGGACAAAACTTGAATCCATGATTCAAAAAAAAACACCTCGAAACAAAGCTCTCCTTGTTAGACGGTTGGTAAAGTTGGAGTATAAGGATGGCCAAAGCATGATGGAGCACTTGAACAACTTCAAGGGACTCGTAAATCAGCTAAACAAGGTCGACATGAAGGTCGAAGACGAAATGCAAGCCCTTTTACTCCTTAGTTCACTCCCAGAGAGTTGGGACACACTAGTTGTCACTCTCAGCAACTCAGCACCAGAAGGAAAGCTTACCATGGATACCGTCAGTGACAGTCTTCTAAATGAAGAAACTAGAAGGAAAGAACGAGGTTCGAGCACTTTGTCGGAGGCAAACATTATAGAAAGACGGGGTAGAGAAGAAACGCGTGGACACAGCAAAAGCCGAGGTCGAGATCAGTCTAGAGGTCGATCAAAGTCACGTCCTAGAGTTACGTGCTACTATTGTGGCAAGACAGGTCATAGGAAGCCAGAGTGTCGATTCTTCAAGAAAGATCAACAGACGGGTAACATCAAGCCAGACCGATTCAACCCTACAAAGAGGCATGATGATAAGACCACCACCATTGTGTCAGAGGAGGATAAAGATGTATATGTTGTTGGAGAATGCAATCTCCTAAACATTGCATCTAATGACACTTCATGGATTATTGACTCTGGTGCTTCCTTTCACGTCACCCCTCATGGAAGCTTCTTCACAACTTACCAAAGTGGTGATTTTGGTAATGTCCAAATGGGAAATCAAGGAAGAAGCAAGATTGTCGGAAAGGGGGACATCTTTCTTACATCAAATACAGGATGTAAGATAGTTCTCAAGGACGTGAGACATGTTCCTGATATGCGGCTCAATCTCATATCAACTGGAAAATTAGATGACGTTGGTCTAGAAAGTCACTTTGGCAAAGGCAAGTGGAAGCTAACTAAGGAAAATTTGGTCATGGCTCGAGGGAAGAAAGAAGGATCATTATACGTAACGCAAGCTAAGATTTGGAAATAAGAAGTGAATGTCGCAAGTGCTGACATGGATATATGGCACCGACGGCTTGGCCATATGAGTGAAAAAGGTTTAATTATCCTTTCTTGCAAGAAACTTCTTCCTGAAATGAAAGGTATGTCCCTTGAACCATGTTCTGATTGCCTAGCTGGAAAACAACATAGAGTTGCTTTCCAGAGATCTTCTTCACCTATGAGAAGGAAGCACATCCTTGATCTTGTGCATACTGATGTATGATCAATGTCTGAGAAATCCATTGGTGGTGCATCATAGTTCGTCACCTTTATCGATGACCACTCAAGAAAAGTATGGGTACACCTATTGAAATCAAAAGATCAAGTTCTTGATGCTTTCAAGGAGTTTGTAGCTCAAGCAGAACGAAGTACGGGTCAAAAACTCAAATGTGTTCAATCAGATAATGGTGGAGAGTACCAAGGTCCATTTGAGGCATTCTGCAGATTTCACGGAATCAGGATGGAGAGACACACCCGAAGACACCACAACTGAATGGTATTGCTGAGAGAATGAGTAGACCAATCGGAGAGAAAGAGTTCGTAGTATGCTCTCTCATGCCAAATTACCGAAGTCATTCTGGGGAGAAGCTATAGTTACTGCGGTTGATATCATCAATCTCACTCCTTCAGTTCCATTGGATGGTGAAATACCAGAGGAAGTCTAGTCGGGAAAGAAGGTCTTCTACAATCACTTGAAGGTGTTCGGGTGTAGAGCATTTCTTCATATCCTAAAGATGAACGAGCTAAGCTATACTCCAAGACTAAAGAGTGCATCTATCTTGGTTCACCAAGAGATGAATTTGGCTATCGACTTTGGGATCCAATAAACAGAAAGGTAGTCAGAAGCAGAGATGTTGTTTTCTTCGAGGACCAGACAATCGAAGACATCCAAAAGATCGGAGAAACCAAAGCTAAGGGTTAGTAAAAATGTCCATACTAACCAATCATATGATGGTTCAACAGAAGCACCTGAGACCAACGGTGGCGACCCTGAAGAAGGTACTACTACTTCTGAGCATAATGGTGACGAGAACGAAGAAGATGAAGGATTGGATCAAGAAGAAGAGCATGAAGTTCCTCCAGAGCCTGAACTAAGAAGATCGGCCAGGGGCAAGGTACCTTCCACACGATATCCTCCAGATGAATTTGTGACCCTAACGGAAGAGGGGGAGCCTCTAACCTATAATGAGGCTATAGCTAACACTCATAAGGACGAGTGGTTAAAGGCCATGGAAGATGAAATGAAATCATTGCATGAGAATAACACATATAAATTGGTAAAGTTACCGAAGGGAAGAAGAGCCTTGAAGAAAATGGGTATACCGGATAAAATCTGAAGATTGCAGCTCAAAGCCTAGATACAAAGCCCGATTGGTTGTGAAAGGATTCACCAGAAGAAAGGCATAGACTTTGAAGAGATTTTCTCTCCGGTAGTAAAGATGTTCTCCATCCGAGTTGTTCTTGGTTTAGCAGCTGCTCTATACTTAGAGATTGAACAACTCGATGTCAAGACGGCATTCCTAGCACATCACGGTGATCTAAAAGAGGATATATATATATGGAGCAACCTGAAGGATTCAAGATCTCAGGAAAAAAAATATGGTGTGCAGACTAAAGAAGAGCCTTTATGGTCTAAAACAAGCTCCAAGACAATGGTACAAGGAACTCCTTTATGGCGGATACTTCAAGAAAACCATGAATGACCATTGTGCCTTCATAAAGAGGTACGTTAGCGGCGACTTTCTCATACTTTTGCTATATGTCGATGATTGATTGTGGGCCATGACCGCACCAAGATAACCGCTCTAAAGAAAGATTTGAACAAGTGCTTTGCCATGAAAGTGGGGCCAGCAAAATATTGGGATGAAGATCACTCGTGATAGATCCAAAAAGTTGTTATGGTTATCCCAAGAACGATATGTGAAAAAGTGTTGGAGAGATGCAACATGCACAAGGAGAAACCAGTGAGTACTCCACTTGCTGGACATTTCAAATTAAGCTCGGAACAAAGTCCAACAAATGAGAAGGAGGAAATGAAGACTACCCCATATGCATCTGCAGTAGGCAGTCTTCTGTATGCCGTGGTGTGTACAAGGCCAGATATCGCCTATGCAGTTGTGAGTCGCTTTCTAGCCAATCTAGGAAAGGAGCATTGGAAAGCAGTAAAATGGATCCTTCGCTACTTACGAGGCACGACCAAAAGGTGCATATGCTTTGGAAATGGAAAGCTTGAGTTGATGGGCTATACCGACGCAGACTGGGCCGGTGACAAAGACTCTAGAAAATCAACTTCGGGGTATGTGACTATCTTTGCAGGGGGAGCTGTTTCCTGGCAATCAAAGTTACAGAAGTGGGTTGCCTTGTCTACCACCGAAGCAGAGTACATCGCAGCAACTGAAGCTTGCAAGGAGATGTTGTGGATGAAGAACTTCTTGCTTGAGTTGGGAGTCAAGCAAGATAAATATATCTATGTGATAACCAGAGCGCTATTCACTTAGCAAAGAATTCGACCTTGCACTCCCGCTCAATCGATATACGACATCGTTGGATCCGAGAAGTTCTTGAAAAGAAACTCCTACATCTCAATAAGGTACACACAGACGAAAACTGGTCTGACATCATGACTAAGGTGCTACCGAACAAGAAATTTGAAGATTGTTGTGAAGGTGTCGGCATCGTGACAGCTTCGGGCTAAGTCGGGAAGGGGGAGATTTGTTGGATGTTCCCTCCTTTAGCCCAAAACAAATAATGGGCATAATTAAATTATGGCCCAAATTATGATTAAGATTAAGAAAACTCTAGAATTATGAAGAAATAACTAGAGATGTTATGGATAAAGATGATAATTATCTAGAACATGTTTATGAAAGGATTAAGAGAATGTTCTAGAGTTAGCTAGTGCTTAAGACACCACCACTATAAATATGAGAGCTTGGTGGCATTTGTGATGTGAGGTAAGAAGAGAACTCATATAAGAGTGTTCACAAGAAGTCACCTTTGTTGTAATCCTTTCCTAATATAAAAGAATTGTCTTAAACTTCTAGTTGTCTAATTCCCATCTCAAACACAGAAAAGAATATTTGGTAATTTTCCCTACACTCTGTGGGGTTCAAGGTTCGGCAGGGGAAATAGTCATCTTTTGTTTCTCCAGTTGATTCGTTGTAGAATAGAGGCGACGGTATTAGTTCGGCGTTCTCCTCTTCCGCAGGAAATGGTTATTGTCGCTTCATTGCTCCATTCTGGGGCTAGAGGCGGCTCTAGTTACCCTTAGAATCCCGTGCCGTCTGAATGTTGTGGTTTTTTATTTTTAGACCATTTTTGTGTTAGTCTTCGGAGAAGCTGTAGGTGTTCTATTTATGAGGTTTGAGGGCTGACCTCAAATGGAATGCTTGTGGCAACTAAGATGGGACTCCAGTTCCTTTGAGTTGCGGTAATACCACGAATGTCTGACTTTGGTTGGAATCGGTGTTTCTTCTTCGGAGATTTTGGAGAGGTTGAGGTGTTTGCTTACCTTCTCGGGTTTTTGTCTGTCCTTGTTTCTTGTCGTATTTGTGACGTTGTTTTTAGTTTTTGGTCTTTCTACTATCCCTGTTTTCTGGAAGAATTCTAAAATTGGTATAAAATTTAACATTTTACCAAAAAAGAAGTAAATATTATAAGTAAGTAAACAAAATAATAATATGATAATTTGATAAAGGTCTACAAAAGTGATGATGTAGCTTAAAACTAGTATAGTTATGAAACTACGTACCTTCACTCACAACTCATATTGACACACATAAGGTGGCAGTTCATATAAGTTAAAGTTAGTGTAGTGTTCCTTCGGCATTCTGTTGTGTCAAGTTGATGAGTAGCACCATGTGACAAGGTGGCAGTTCATATAAATGAAGTAAAAGTTTATGAATCCATCCATTCAGGTTATGTATTATCATACATGGGCGAGTATGCTTCATTACAAATTATATATTGCAACAGTTTGCATTGCATATTGTTGTCTATACCATTGACTTGCTTGATCTGTTGAAGAAGGATTCTCTAAAAAACCGGGGTTTTTGTCCAACTAAAACTCTTCAACCAGCCTGATCAGAAGCTAAGGCATTTAGAGAACACTTTCTTTTAAAAAATAATAAAAAGAAATAGTTCTCATTGTTTTGAATTCGATGTCCTGTAGCTATTTGTGCTGGTACAAGGCTGTTCTTAACATCTCTTCACACATGGGCCAAGAATGTGAGATAATCCAAATGCTAGGCTATCACAATCGAAAACTCAGGAAACAAAACATCGGTAGGGATAATGAGGTATGAGGTTGATGTTGCAGTATAAAGGTATGGTTTCTAACTTCTTTGTAGAGAATTGAACCTCTCTTTTGCACGGAATATTAGTTTGTTCTTGAGCAATAAAGTAAAGACACAGAGATTTAACGAGTTCAGGCCACGATGTGTGATCCTACGTCTCGGCCTGGAGTTTTTCCAGTAATCCACTATATCACAGATTACAAGCTTTTAGGTTTCTCTCTGCCTCCTTCTAAAACCTAGAGGAAATCAGAAATTTTGTGTTAACCCTAATTCCCCCACATGCTTAGCTTTATATACTAAGTCAATTACAAAGATAAGACGGTTTAAACCAAACCGAAACCCAAAGAAAACAAATCCGTTTCCTAGTGACTACCCTGTCGCGGGCCTAGTTATAACTCAATGATTTTCATCACCAAAGCCCAACAAATCTCCACCTTGATGACAATCACTCCAGAGTATAACACTTCATCTTTGCATCCATGTGAAACTCCAGCCAAACCAGCACCTTAGTGCTCTTCTAAGCCGAGAAAACTCAAGGCTTTCTCAAACTTATCCACCGGAAGAACCTTTGTCAACATATCAGCCGGATTCCTCTCTGTAGGGATCTTGGACAACTTCACGTCACCGGAAGCAACTATATCCCTGATGAAATGCATCCTTCTTCTAATATGCTTTGTTCTCTCATGATGAACGTTGTTCTTGGCTAAACTCAAAGCACTCTGAGAATCACACCAGATCCCCACCGAGTCTTGTTTGAAACCGAACTCTTCAGCCAAACCCATTAGCCAGATAGCTTCTTTCGTAGCTTCCCCCAACGCCATGTACTCTGCCTCTGTCGTAGACAGTGCAACCACCTGTTGAAGACTCGACTTCCAACTAATCACACTTCCACCAGCGGTGAAAACATATGCTGAAATCGATCTACCTCTGTCCAGATCCGACGAAAAATCAGAATCACAGAAACCTTCAACCTTAAACTCCTTGTTCTTCCTGAATACAATCTTCAGATCCTGAGTACCCTTCAAATATCTTAGTACCCACTTCACTGCCGACCAGTGAACCATACTTGGCTTGCTCATAAACCTACTCACTAAGCCAACAGCATATGCTAGATCACACCTAGTTCCCAGCACGCATACATGATACTTCCAATAGCATTAGCATATGGAATATCATCCATAATTGTCTCAGCTTCATTATCTTTGACAGCCGACAACTTAAAATGCGAACCTATAGGTGTTGAAACAGATCTAGACTCATCCATATTGAATACCTGAAGAATCTTCTTGATATACCCGGATTGAGACAAAGTAAGAACTCCACCTTCACGATCCCTCTCAAATCCATACCAAGAATTCTTCTCGCAGCTCCTAGGTCTTTCATCTCGAACCTACTGCTCAACAGATCTTTCACAGTCTGTATCTCTTTCATGTCCTTTGAAGCAATTAACATGTCATCAACATACAAGAGTAGGATAGATAAAACACTTATCTTTACTCTCCTTTATGTAGACACAGTGATCGACATCGCTCCTTTTGAACCCATGACTAACCACAAACTGATCAAAACACTTGTTCCACTGCCTTGGAGCTTGCTTCAGTCCGTACAGTGCTCTTTCCAACAAGCAAACATAGTCCTCTTTACCTTTAACCACAAAACCTTCTGGTTGCTCCATATAGATCTCCTCTTCAAGTAAACCATGAAGAAACGCAGTCTTAACATCAAGCTGCTCCAGTTCCAGATCAAAATTTGCAACAACAGATAGAAGGAACCTGATAGAAACATGTTTCACTACTGGTGAAAACACATCCTGATAATCAATACCCTCTCTCTGAGAATATCCTTGGGCACCAACCTGGCCTTATATCTCGGTTCTTCTACTCCTGGTACCCGGCTTTAACTTGAATACCCACTTGCAGCCAATAACTTTTCTTCCTTTGGGTCTCTTAACCAGCCTCCAGTTTTGTTCTTATCAAGAGAAACCATCTCTTCATTCATACCTCCATTCCAGAAAGTTTTATCCCTACTTTCAATGGCTTCCTGATAGTCCTTGGTTCTTCAGAACTCATCTCAACAGCAGCAATTAAGGCAAAACTTGCCAAATCATAATCATTGAAACGTTCAGGTAGCCTTGTTACTCTCCTAGTTCGATCTCGAACCAACTGATAGTCCTGAGGTATATCATCTGATTCTGAATCTCCAACAACTCCACCTGAAGATGAACCTTCACCTTGATCTTCAGTAGCCGGAACTGTCGATTCAGACGGAGGGTGTCGATCGTCACCAGTGGGGTGTCGATCGATACCTTCTCTGCGGCCCTGGTGTCGACCGACACCAATGGGTGTGTCGATCGACACCATCTCTGGGTCGGTTCTCCAGCCTGTTTTTTGACGCAGAAACACCTTCCTTTAAGTCTTTGAACACTTTATCTTCAACAAAGACTACATTCCTGCTTATAGTACATCTTTCTTCATCCAGAGCCATACCTTGTACCCTTTGACTCCTTCGATAGCTAATGAAAATTCCCTTCATAGCTCTTGGTTTTAACTTCCCTTGATCTACATGCACATAGACCAATGACCCAAACCTTCTAAGATGCTTATAACCAGGCTTTCTTCCCAGCCATAGTTCTTCAGGAATATTGCCATCTAAGGCCGATGAGGGACTTCTATTTATTTGGTACACAGCTGTGAAACCGCCTCAGCCCAGAATTCTTCTCCTAAGCCACTCTCATCAAGTATACAACGCACTTTCTCCATTATTGTTCGATTCATGCGTTCAGCTACTCCATTCTGCTGTGGAGTATATGCACATGTCCTGTGCCTCTCAATCCATGCTGCTTGCAAAACTCATTGAAATCCTTGTTCACGAATTCCAACCCATTGTCTGTTCTCAGACACTTAACCTTCTTGCTGACTTGATTCTCAACCAGCTTCTCCATTCACAAAACTTTGTAAACGCTTCACCCTTAGTAGACAAGAAGAATACCCACACTTTCTAGTGTAGTCATCAATGATAGACAGAAAATACTGCTTACCAGACAAACTTAGAGTAACAGATGGAGATCCCCAAAGATCTGAATGAACATACTTCAGTGCTTCCCCAGAATTGTGCTTCCCAACGTTGAAGCTCAGCTTTTATGCTTTCCCATTACACAACTCTCACAGAAATCCATCTCTCCAATTCTCCTCTTGTCAATGATGCCCCTTTTTGCCAGGATCATCAGATTCTTCATGCTCATGTGTCCCAACCTTCTATGCCACAACACTGTTTCATCGCAGGCAGGTTTCCTGGAAACACTAATGTTTGACTGTCCTGTCACAGTCTCTCCATCAAGCAAATACAAAGAACCACACAGTGAACCTTGAAGACCCATCTTCCCGTTCTTATAGAACCTTGTCTTTCCTTTGCCTCCAGCATGATCAAACCCAAGCTTATCTAACGTACTTGTAGATATTAAATTCTTTTCAGCTTAGGAATATACCTGACATTTGTCAATGTCTTCACCGTGCCACCATATGCCTTGATATTGATAGAACCTATTCCTTTAACCTCAACGGAATAGTCGTCCCCCAGTAGCACTTGTCCAGAGTTGAGCTCCTCGAACTTATCAAACCAGTCTCTCCTTGAGGTCATGTGATATGAACAACCCGAATCAATCACCCACCTCTCATGATGCCAACTTTCTGAGACTGTTAATGCATCAACTCCTGCTGATTGATCAATGACCACTGCTGCCTCGCATCATCATCATTGCCCATGCGCTTTTTCCTAGCATAACAATCAGTCTTCTTATGTCCTTCCTTCTTGCAGTACCAGCAGGTGATTCTTGAACCCGATTTCGACCTGCTTCTGCTTCTATCACCGGAGTTCTTTTGACTCCTCTCAGACTGTCTCCCACGAGCCACATATGCTTCACCAGCTTTCTGAGAAGTTGATATTCCCAGTGCCTTGAGCTCAGTCTCCTTAGATCTCGCTGCATTTATCACATCATCAATAGAGATAGATTCTCTACCATACTTCAATGTCTCCTTCATGGAGTCATACTGTGATGGCAAGGAACTGAGCAATAGAATTGCCTGCACCTCATCCGCAACTGTAACCTTCACACTAGCCAACTCTGAAATAGTCTTCAAGAAGTCATCGATTCTGATCGATTGACTTTGACCCATCCATCTTAAATGTATAAAACTGATACAGAAGATGAATTCTACTAGGTAGAGTTTTGGTATTATATAACCCTTCTAGTGCAGCCCAAAGATCACGTGCTGTTGTGCACTCCTCTGTTTTCCTGAGGACATGATCTCCTAGATGGAGAGTCAACATGTTCATAGCATTCTCAGCTCGTTCCTCTCTCTTAGCTTCTTCTTCTTGAAGTCTTTCTGCGAAATCCTCTTCAGACTCGTCCTTTTTCTTTACCAGACTTTTAGGCTCTTTTGCAGGTGTTGATAATTCATCCTTCAAACCTGCAAGTGAGATATGAGCCATCATCCTTCTTTTCCACAAGGAGAAATCTCCTTGCCCATCGAAGATAGCCATCTTCACCTTCGAAGTCTTCTTTGAATCCATCACGCCTTAATTTGTCTCTGTTCTGAGACGGTGTCGATCGACAATGAATGGGTGTCGGTCGACACTGAATCGGTGTCGATCGATACTGAACGGGTGTCGATCGACACTGAACGCGACGCCTGATTCTGAACTCGCCGCCGATGCCTTTAACCCAGCAATCAACCACACAAACAAGAAAAACATAGCAACCACCGCCGATTATCTCTGCCCTTGCTCCCGAAACCAGTAAATCTGGCTCTGATACCACTTGTAGAGAATTGAACCTCTCTTAGAGAATTGAACCTCTCTTTGCACGGAATATTAGTTTGTTCTTGAGCAATAAAGTAAAGACACAGAGATTTAACGAGTTCAGACCACGATGTGTGATCCTACGTCTCGGCCTGGAGTTTTTCCAGTAATCCACTATATCACAGATTACAATCTTTTAGGTTTCTCTCTGCCTCCTTCTAAAACCTAGAGGAAATCAGAAATTTTGTGTTAACCCTAATTCCCCACATGCTTAGCTTTATATACTAAGTCAATTACAAAGATAAGACGGTTTAAACCAAACCGAAGCCCAAAGAAAACAAACCGTTTCCTAGTGACTACCCTGTCGCGGGCTAGTTATAACTCAATGATTTTCATCACCAAAGCCCAACATTTTTCTTCTTCTCTCATATTAATGAAGTTACAAAATTTTATAGTGGAAGTTTCCATCCCAATCAAAAAACAAAACCTGAAGTACTTCTCATTGATATCTTAGTATAATCCTTTGGTGGTGATCTATGGGGTGTGTGTTTGTGTGAAATTTTACCTACCTGTGCTTTAAAAGAGACTAACAAAGTTTCATCTGTGTTCTATTGATAGATTACTTATGGCCTCATCATCTTCTTTTGAGGTTACGACTCCATTGGCGTGGAAAAGTTCTCAGGATTTTCCTCAACTTCGAAGATTTGGCTAAGATTGGAAGTAAAAGTTTCAGATATATCCGTTTATAAATCGCGAAAACATATTCACTCATACTAATAGGTTTACAAATATACGTTGGTCACATACATAACATACAATTGTTGTTGGAGAGGTTCTTGAGGGAATCTTTAATTTTAAAAATCCTACCGATTAATTGAACTGTATAAAATTTAAAAGATTGGCTCTCTCACTCTCTCATCTCCTTAAGTGAATGGGTCAGCGAGGTACCGATTAATTCGACTGTATAAAAATTTAAAAAGGCTATCGAGAAGTTTCTTGGACTCCTAAGCAACTTAGTAAAAGGAAACTAAACTCCTTTTCTTTTTGTCCTTTTTGTAGCCGACAAAAGCGGACTACAAAGATATATATATTCATCCTTTGTCACGTATTTATTTAAGTGAGACCCTATTTCACTTCTTTCCAAAAGCTAACCACTTATCATCTGATTCAACAACAGAGGAAAGTTGTAATCTCAACCTACATCCATGGAGACAAGGTCGATGACGAGAAAGAAGAAGAGTGCAGAGGCAAAGACAAATAACCATACTTGGTCAAACCTTCCCAACGATCTCAAGTTACTAATATTGCAACGCCTGTCGTTGAAAAACAACATTCGTGCTTCCACTGTTTGTAAGACATGGCACAAAGCTTTGGTTTCGGTCCGCGTTGAAGACTCGACACCATGGGTTATGTTCACCCCTATATTCAAAGATGAATACGAGCTTTACGATACATCACTTGGTAAAACGCATACTATTAAGTTCCCCAAGTTACGTGGTCAGAAGTATGCTATACAAGAGAGAGTTGGTTACTCATGAGAGGAAAAGATCACACCACCAACTTCTTTTTCAATCCGTTTACACGTGAGGTCATTGACGTGGCTTGGCCTGATTTGTGGCTAAGTGATGCAGTAGCTTTCTCATGTGAACCTACATCGAGCAGTTGTGTCTTACTCTCGGTCTGCGATATCGACAAGACATTCATCGGTATTGAAACATATCGCCCCACCACTAAAAAGAGGTCTACTTTGGTTATACCGCATCACCTACCCGTTGCACACAAGGGTTTCCAACATGTAGTTTTCTCCAATGGAGTCTTCTTTTGCCTCACCAAGATAGGTTGCTTAGGGATGTTCGATCTGTCCACGAAGTCATGGAACGTTATTCTTCAACCACCTCCTAAACGCCTTGAAACTAGGAATGATCTGTGTTCATGACGGAGTACCAAGGAGATATCTACGTTGTATACACGCACGGCCTCGAGCCAAAACCGACATATCTTAAACTAGATCTTACGAAACAGGAATGGATGGAGAACAAGAGATTGCATGGTTTGACGTTTTACTTCGGCTTACAGTCTGCTGTCACGACGAATAGAGACATTGTGGGTACCCTAAGACTGCGTGAATGTGTCTGGTTTAATGTCTGGATAAAGCCACCCATAAACGCCTCTAGATTGTTCGAATCTTAAGATCTTATGTTTTTTCTTTCGATTTCTCTGTTTCTAGTTATGAGGGATTGTGAAGTTGACTTTGCTTGTATCAGAAGCAACATATGTAATCGGAATTGTTTTTTTTTCGGATTTGGATACTCGTTACTCGTTAGTGTTTGAAATGTTGGGTGAAATATAATTTAGGAAAATAAATCATATTTAGGATAAAATTTGTTTACATCATATCCTAATTTAGTTAGAGTTTGTATACTCACTTGTATGTTAGGCGTTATAACAAAGCCTGATATTCCGACTTATCGAGTCGTTTAAAATTTGTGTTTTATTTGTTGGCAAAAAAAAAGAAAACTAAACCTGAAATTTGACCTGAATTCAACCCAAAAAAAATCAATTGTGATATATTTTGAATTTAGTAAAATATCCGAGTAAGATTTACAGGTAGACCCGAATAGGTATTAAATTTGAAGTAATTAAACTTGTTAATTTTTTACGTAGCATCAAATCATTGGTTAATTTTGAGTAAATTCGATGAGTTCAAGTAGTTTTTATAGTAGAGTTTTCGGTTAATTTAAATGTCTTTGGGTAGTTTATGTAGTTTTTTATAGATTTTTTGTAATTCGGATTTCTTTAGTATTTTAAAATGTTTTTTTTATTTTTGAATAATTTTGGATATCGGATAAATTCTGATCCGAACCGAATCGGACAAAAAAATTAAAATATCGGAATAAAACTTATAAATTTGAATGGATAGCCGAAAACCCATCTTCATAAGTCATTTGACGAATTTGAGCTTTTCTTTTTAAAATCAAAAACAGAAATTGGGGAATTTGTTTTGGGCCTAAAAAGCTAAAATAAGGAAAAATCAAGAAGTATAATGTGAAGAATTATGACACGGGGGAGCGCACCGCTTTCTCTTGCGACGAGAATGTAATTCCTTCTTTCTCTTCCTCTTCTTTTATTCTCTTCTTTTTTCCTTCTCCGTAATGAGTCTGTGTTTTGTTCAAAGTGTTCCATCACCACTTCTTTTCTCTTTTTTCTAATGAATAAAACATTTCTGGTTTCTTTTAGTTCTCTCCTCCTTCTTCGAGGGATGGTTTTTTCGATTGATGGCGGAGTGGATCAGTTATATCACGGCAGTTCCACTCTCATATTTCCATCTCCGTCGTGGTCTTCCCTGACCAAACGATGAAATTTTAGGGAATAACATCCGGATTTCTCTTATAAATCGGAGAGGCCATCAATCGAAAAATCACGCTTTCATTGCTTTGACTTTTGCAATTCTTACACAATTTCACTTTTTCCAACAACACGTTCTCAGGGACATCTGTTTCCGATGCGTAAAGCAATCTTCATTGATTTGTTATGGAAACGAAGACCGCTATGGAAACCACCATGGAACCTTTGCGGAGAAGACAACGAGCAGAAGATGCACATTTGTTGTATGGCGACATCCATACAGTCGTTCAAAATTGGCAGTTCCATTCTTATTTCTATCGGAAGAATCAATACATTGGGTTCTTAACCGAAGAAATTCTTTAGATCTACAATGGAAGTCGGCCAATGTTATACAACAAAAGATGGTGTTAAAAATGGTTATGTGCATAACAGTAGACGAAGATCGCATCATTTGGAATGCGAGTTTTAGAGCGAATAAATCTTTTCTCAGAAAAGTGTCGCTTGATTTATTTCTTTGGTTTTGTTATTTTTTAAAAATCTTGTATTTTTATTTTATTGTATTTTTTATGTAACTTTTATTAATGACTATAAATAAAATTAGATGTAAAAAAAAAAGGAAAAATCAAGAAGTCTTTTGATACGAAAAACGAAACTCCTTTCATTCTTTTTTCTTGAAAGCGAGAAAGGAAGCATAAAAGAGTAGCAGGGAGACATCTCCTTATATACGCATGACCTTGAACTGAGATATCTAACCCAACTCATAAAGCCTTAAAGATAAGATCTGACGTTCTGTTCCAATATATATTAAAGACTAGGTAGTAACCCGCCCCATGCGCGGAGTAAAATGTTTATATAAATATTAATTAAATATAATTTTATAGTCATTTATATAGATATATAATGTGATTTCAACATTTTCAAAATCTTTTAAAATTGTATATTAATAAATGCAAAACAATTAAATCATATATAGGATAACACTGCTAAAAAATCAGTTATTTTTCTATCATTATTGATCGAGTAGAAAATTATGACATATTATTTATATTTGAATTTATTTTTAAATTGATATGAAGAGGCATACATTCAACTACTATATGTTATTTAATTAAATGTGTGGTTACTTTTTTAATCTATATTATTAATTAAGTTTAGAAACAGAATGATTTTCATTACCATAATTTTATTATTGATTGGTATCAATACAAATCAAATATTTTATGTTGATTTATTTTAGGAAATTTGAATTATGTTTAAATACAATGAAATTTATTATAGCTGTAGTTATATACTATAATAAATCTATCTGATAATCATGGTAAGTTGATATAAATTTGTGATTTTTATTTATATATTAAAATTGCTTGTAAGTTGCTTTTTAAGAAATATAATATATACTTTTTATTATATTATAATCTTTAAGAAAAATAATATATAATTTTTATTATATTATAAGATTATAATATAATATTAATAAAGTAAAAGTATTTATAAGTTTTATATTAAATCAAGATTAAAGAATTACAAATATATATAATATAAGATTATGTAAATAAATTATTATGAAGTGATATAGTTATTATTGTAAATCATAAATATAAGTCAAAACGAATAACTATACTGAAATATAATATATTTTTTAAAGTAAAAGTTATTTAATAAACATGATATATATATTAATATAAAATTATTTGATTATATTGGTCAAATACATAATTAAAGTTATATATTTTATGAATGAATAAATAACTTGTATTTTAATTAGAGACTATGAGATATATCATAGTTTTGATTATGTAATAGTGATAATTAATATAAGTGATCAAATCATATAATAGCATTATATGTAATTAATATAAGTAAGGATGACACTCTTGTAATAAACACATGAAGTAAAGGTTAGTCTTTTAAAAAGGATCCTCAAATAATATATAGGGGATTTCTCTAATAAGTTCATTGATACTATGAAATATAGATTTATTTTTGTTTTAAAAATTAGAAAATATGTACACAGATGACGATTAAATTGAATGATTTCCTAATTCAGTAATTTGGCGTTGCCCTGTTAAAGTAATCTTTTTCTGTTTAATGAATTAATCCTTTTATGCAAAATCTTTAGGGGAGAGAGTCTTGATCTGTTTCTCACTGAACACACCCACACGGAAACATAGAAAGCTATTCTTTTTTTTTTGTTCGAAACATGGAAAGCGATTTACTTGTACCAATTCACACGTAAACAAACCTAATTGTCTACAAGTATAATTTTTTTTGTTTGAACTTTTGGCTATTAAATGTTTTGAACACTGCCTGTAGTATTTTTTTTTTATCTTTTGATAGATTTTTTTTTTTGGTCAAAAGCAAATTTAGATTGAATCAGACCGGCTCAAAACGGGTTGAGGAAGAAACAGAGTTTAGCCTCCTCTTTGCCAAAGAGTCAGCTTGAGAGTTATGAACTCGATCGGGAAATGAAATTACAAGAAAAGAAAACAAATTGAGAGGATTGATTGGTGATGTCTTGAAGACTTCCGTAGATCTCAGCTCGCGCCTGGTTGTCCCTGATAGCGTGAACAAGAGATTGCGAATCGGATTCAATGGAGATTTTAGAGAAACCCCATCTGATCGCATCAGTGAGAGCAGCCACCACTGTCATGCCTTCTGCAATCAGTGGCGAGGTAACGATCTTTTGATAGATCTATATAATTCATATTTTCAGTTCACTGCAATTATTTTATCTTTAATAGCTAAATACATTATGTATGTTGATTTTTTGGTTAAAGGGTGTTTGCTAAATATTGTGTAAAAATATGACTAAATCATGTGTTTTAGTTTCATCTTTCATGGCTAAAGGGTTTGATATTTTCTTTGTCAATGTAGGTATTAAGGTTAAGATAAGATCATGACATATATGTTCCAGATAATAAGATATGTCTAATAAATACATTGAACTTTTGAGATTATGTCTATTAGTGACGATTAAATTGAGTGTTTTCTTAATATATTAATTAATTTTGTGTTGCAGTAGTACTGTTGAACTAACCTTCTTTCTCTTATCAACAAATGAATTAATCTTGTTTTAAGAAAAGTACTAGATGGCTTTTTCCGGCTATTTACTTTTCTGTATTAGTAACGTCCCGTTGTAGAACACCAGTAAGCATTTCAGTTTCATAAGAAATAAACAAAACGAAGAAGAATAAACGTTGAAGTTCTAAAAGAAGAATAAACGTATGGTGATGAATAAAATTCGATTTTGTGCAGCATCAAACCTATTAAAAGCAAAACACTCGATCAAAAAAAAAAAAAAAAAGCAAAACATATTGCAATTTTTGGGGGAAAGAATCTTTTTAAATTCATGTCGTGTTATATCTAAAGATTCCAATTGAGAAAAGTCAAAGATTCATTAGCTCAGGTCCTAATGTTGAATCCGATTCACCTATCCACCGACCGCGAAGACAAATCCTTACAATTAAGTTATTTTTCAATTTATCAAATAGTTACATTCCATATATTATTATGAGCTATCCAATCACATCTTATATGGTCACATCCTCGGTGTATCTGACTCAGACTTTCTTAATAGATTACTTTTATCCAAAACAAGTATGTTCTCTTTTTTTCTGATTAAAATAATATATGACATATATGTTCTGCCAGGCAATTACGTCGAAATTCTTTTCTAACACTTCAAAGGAAAAATATATTTAAATAACCAAAATATAGTTATTAAGATCACCAAATATCCAAAATATCATAGGTTTTAGTTTTCTTCTTCTTTTTTTTAGTTTTAATTAAAATATATAAAATTTATCATCTTGGGCGTATTAGTTATTCTTTGTGTTAGATTTTCTATTATTGATTCTTTTTTATAAATAATTATTTTTAGTTCGGGTTATAGAGCTTTTTATTTATTTAATCGTGTGATTAATTTAATTTGTGTGGAAATGTGAAAAAGGACACTTATATATTAAGACATTAAAAGTGTTTGATTCCATTTCCCACGAAATCCTTAATTAGCTTTTCAGATATATTCTGAATTCTGATCATGTTTGGTAACTCTTGGGATGTATCAATCCGAACGAATCATATTTAATCGCATTAACTTCATAAAGGTAATTTTTCATAAAACAAATGTGGAATCTAGGATCAAGAATTATGAATGATCAATATTCTCCTATTGAATTGATACCATAATTAAGTTACGATTAAAAATAGAAGCCACGTAATTTTGACGTTAACAACACAAAAGCCACGTCTTTTTTGCTATGCAATTTGCAATATGAAGATAAGCTAAATAACTTCATTTTGCCTATCAAAAGTTTTAAGTTTGTTTCCTTGAATCGAAAACCAGCCATAAAAATACTCCAATTTTCATTGAAATTCATTAAATATATAAATCCATATAAATTAATGAGAACAAGCAAATGTTAAAGGTGAAAATGTTATCCATCAGTATTAAAAAAAAACTAATTAATTCTATCCAAACCAAATTAATTTAGTCAATTATTCAATTCTCTCACTTTTTGAAATGATTCTCTCCTAACTTTTGCATATTATTTTCCTATTTCCATCCCAACATAAGAAAAAAAAACTTATATTATCCTATTCAAACCAACATTAACGTATATTACCATATATATATTGACCTTTATGACCATATATAGTACACACATAAAGCCTCACTTGTATATAAATACATGTAGCAACTAGCAATAACATACACACAAACCCAAAGTAGAACACACGAAAACGCTTTTGAAGAAGAAAAGAGAGACAAACGAAAAAGAAAAGAAAAAATAAACAGAAGAAGAAACCAAAAAGTCTCTTATAGTTTAAATGGCAAACCGTTTCCTCCGACCACACCTCATCCACCGCTTCTCCACCTTGAGTCCCGTAGGTCCTCCGGCCACCGTCGTCCCGGAGATCATTTCCTTTGACCAACCAAAACCAGACGTTGACCTCGATCTCTCTGACCAAGCTAGACTCTTTGCTTCCGTCCCAATCTCCGACCTTGCTCGTTCAACTGCCGTTCTTCACGCTACGGCCATAGGCCCTATGGTCGATCTTGGATCGTGGGTCATGAGTTCGAAGCTCATGGATGCGACCTTTACACGTGACTTAGTCCTCCGTTTCGTGAAAGGAACCTTTTACGACCATTTCTGCGCCGGCGAAGACGCAGCTGCCGCTGCGAGGCGCGTGAGGAGCGTGTATGAGTCGAGGGGGCTTAAAGGGATGTTGGTGTACGGCGTTGAGCACGCAGAAGATGCGGACGAATGTGATAACAACATCGAGAAATTCATTGAGACTGTTGAAGCTGCGAGAACCCTACCTACGTCCCATGTAAGATATCTTTATTTCAACTTAATCTATGCTTCATAGTCTAAAGATTTTTCGTCGATCTATTTCATTTTTATGTTTTATTTCCAGAAGAATCCTTCACATAGTTTCATCAAAACAATTTTTTTGGTATTAAACATTTTATATTTTCTCAAAATTGGCAAACATTTGGAGTACAAATATTACTACTATATTAGAATTTTTTTTTTTTTTTTTGTGGACGAACAAATATTAGAATCTTATATTGATGAAAAGTCAATTAAAAACAAATGCATATTGATGAAAAACGTATATTGATAAACATTTTTTTGTGGAAAAATATTTTGAGTAAAGAACTATATATTTTCACAAATATCGATTTTTATTTTGTTTTATTCAATTTGTTAACTATTTATTAATAATTGGTTAAAAAGAGAAATTCATTATTCAATTTAACCACTTTTTTTTCAATTTAACCACATTTTATAGAGATCAAATATATATATTAGTGGGACTGCGACACATAATATAATTGATTTTTGCAAGTTGGATCTACAAAAAAAAAGATCATATATATATATATATTATATGGAATTAGTTTGTGCAAGTTGCATCAACCAAAAAAATCATGTAGGAGTATATTGTATTATATGGAAATGCAGTAAGAAACGTGGACTAATATAATCAAAACCGACAAAAACGTTGCTGTCAAAAAAAAAAAGAGGACCAAAACCTTAAAAAGCACAAAAAGAAGGGATAATTGGGTAGAAGATAAGATTTGAGACCCAAATTAGTTTTTTAACAAATCCAACTCAGACACTAGACAATGAAAATATTTTGCCCACGGTTTGGTCTAAAATAACCTCACGCGCAGGAACTTAAAACAACTGATCTTTTAATATTCTCTATCTTCCTTTTCCTTTCCTTTAATACAACACACCAACATCTCTCTCTTTCTCGATGAATCTTGCTCAGGTTCCGATCGGGTTAAAGAAAAGCGTCTTCGTCTCTTCTTCTTCCTTACACACATCATCTTCTTCTTCCTTAAGAGTCCTTTTCTTCAGTTTTCATCTTTGAACTCGTATAAATTGTAAATACCTTAGATTTTGATCTGTTCTTCCCATCGACAAAGTAAATTATTTTTTCTGTCTGTATAACATTCTTTCGAGAGCTCCGTACAAATCTGGGTTTCTCGAATTCGCGAGTTTTGTGGGTTTTGAGTAATCTGTTGGTTTCCATAGAAATAGGTGACTTTGATTCCCTGGAAATTGATGTTTTTTCGGGGAGCCAATTATGGGGATTTCTGGATATTCTTTAATTCAATTTTTTTTATTTGATATCTGAAAGCTGAGTCTTCGAATTTTAAATCAGAACCAGCGAGCTGCAATGGTGGTGGCGATGACGATAGCGCTTTATGCTAGTCCACCGAGCAGCGTCTGTTCCCCGCCGCATCAGATCACCGCTTGTGATCTCGATCTGAGCTCCAGGAGTTCGTCGGCATCTCCTTCGTCGGCTTTCTTGGGAAGTATGCTTTGGTGCTCGTGTATTAATCTTAACACATAATATTGTCGTTACGTAGCATGCAACTTTATATAATCTGCCCATACCTAGTTACATATCATGCAATCTAGCATCATAACACATAATATAATCGTTTATTATGTATTAATCTTAACAAGTAGTGTTATCGTTACGTAGCATGCAACTTTATATAATCTGCTCATACATATTTACGTAGCATGCAACTTAAAATCATAACATGTAATATAGCCTGCCCATACTTATTTACTGCCCATACTTATTTACGTAACATTAATTACACGATATAAAACAATGTACTTATGTATAAATTAATATAACACAACAGCGTAGCATGCTAATATATAATTTTCTTTAATTTGCTTATCAGGATATGGAAACTCCTGCACTGCCTTCACGTAATTTTGCAGACGGTGAAGAACCTGTTGGTGAGAGAACCAATTCTAATTTCACAGTATATAATATTAATTATACACACCGTCATTCTCTTCGTCGTCGAATATAGGTGCGATGTCTCTGGCGAATGCTGCTGTTGGTGGCAGATCATCAACGTGTCCTCCAGACTGAGAACCTGCTGATGGTGGTAGATCATCAACGTGTCCTCCAGACCGAAAACCTTCTCGTCATAGCCTTTTCCCCTTATTGACGCTTGTAGAAAGAAGCTTAAATACAGCTGGCACGGCTTGGGCTATTCACACAATCAGCAAACATTAATTACACGATATAAAACAATGTACTTATGTATAAATTAATATAACACATCAGTGTAGCCAGCTGAGTGTAGCATGCAACTTAACATGTTAATATATATAATTAGTCGCCCATACCTATTTACGTATCATGCAATCTAGCATCATAACACGTAATATAATCGTTTATTATGTATTAATCTTAACATGTAATGTTACGTAGCATGCAACTTTATATAATCTGCCCATACATATTTACGTAGCATGCAACTTAAAATCATAAAACGTAATATAACATGCCCATACCTATTTACGTAACATTAATTACACGATATAAAACAATGTAGTTATGTATAAATTAATATAACACATCAGTGTAGCATGCTAATATATATAATTAATCGTCCATACCTATTTACGTAGCATGCAACTTAGCATCATAACACGTAACATAATCGTTTACTATGTATTAATTGTAAAATCTCATCATAACTTCCTATTCTCATTAGGGATAATTGGGTAGAAGATAAGATTTGAGACCCAAATTAGTTTTTTAACAAATCCAACTCAGACACTAAACCTGATTATTAGATGATTGTTCTTGTTAGACAGCTTCAAACTATTCTAAGTTTCATATGTAATAATATACAAATATAAATATATCAATGTAAAAGTTTCATGTTGCAATGTACATCTATACATAACACACCACATCCAATAATACATGCGTTAAACATTTAATTACACGCAACAAATATATCAATGTAAATGTTTCAATACGCAATCTACATATACACGTAACATACCACATGCAATAATATATGCATTAAACATCTAATTACATGCAATGTCATTTCGTATCATGTTAATTAAAATATATGTACGTAACTTAAATGTATATGGACAATGTGAGAAATTAAGTCAATCAGTCAATCAATCTACTTACAAACCTCTACGTCCACAAATATTTACTCGTTTTCTCATTTCCATACATTCATTCAATTATTTTTGCTTTTAATCCATCAAAACCTGCATTTATTACTCAATCTCACACCTAATAATCAAATCACCAAGTCTCATTAACTCTACTTACAATTCTTCCCCACTCGCAGCCATTCAACAACCTCACTCACATTCTTCCCCACTCGCAGCCATTCAACAACCTCACTCACATCCATTGACACCTCACTTTATTCGGTACCCTTATACCAAATTCTTCTATTTTTTTTTCTCTTTGTTGATTCCCTAATTTGTATTCCATTTCTTATTTTTCACCAAATTCTCCCCGAAAAGAAACACCAACTTGTCTGAATTTTTTTTTTTTTTTATAGATTAAAAGTAGAATAATCAAAGCCACGTCAGGTTCTCGTCAGACTTAAACGTAACACGTTAATCACGCAATGTGGACTTATTTGGAAAATCTGAAATGTCAACTGCACATGAAGAATATTCTTCCGTACGCAAAAATCCCGGTTAATTCGGGTTCGTTGATTAACCTAATTTCCTCTGTCTTTGCCGTAACAGTTAAGCTCGTTGGTGGTGAAAATCACAGCGATTTGTCCAATGAGTCTCTTAAAACGAGTAAGCGATTTGCTTCGGTGGCAACACAAGAACCCAAGTTTCAAACTTCCATGGAAACTCGCTTCATTTCCGGTTTTCTCCGGTTCAAGTCCTCTCTACCACACAACATCCGAACCGGAACCATTAACCGTAGAGGAAGAACAAGAGCTTGAGAAAGCTCACGAACGCATCAAATCCATCTGTCTCAGATGCCAAGAATCGAACGTACCGTTACTAATCGATGCAGAAGACACGATTCTCCAACCGGCGATCGATTACATGGCGTATTGGTCGGCGATTATGTTCAATACCGACAAAGACCGACCTATCGTGTACAACACGATTCAAGCTTATTTAAAAGATGCGGGAGAGAGATTGCACTTGGCGTTACGAGAATCCGAGAAAATGAATGTTCCTATTGGCTTTAAACTGGTGAGAGGTGCTTAGAGCATGTTTATCGCAGTCGCTTAACCCTGTCTCTTAAGGTAAAAACTTAAAAAAATAAATCAAAAATCATTAAAAGATGAAGAAACGTCTCCTAATTAGGAGAATTAGTATACGTATCTTGAGAGACACGTGTCATTGTGAGAAATCACAAGCTTTGTTCTTCGATGAAATTTTTTCTTCTCGCCATTGTTGCCTCAAAGCTTCATCTCTTTTCTTCTTTCGTTACGAGGAAGAAGAAGAAGATGGCGACGAAATCGTTGACAGTTGAACAAGTTCTAAATGAGAAGAAAACCCATGACCTCGATTCCGTCAAGGAACTTAATCTTGGCCACAGAGCTCTCATTCTCTCACCGACGTGAGATTCGTATCGTTTATGCTAACTCTGTTCCCATTAAGAAATTGAAATTAAAACCCTAATTGTGTGTAACTGATATTCATTCAGGTGTCTTGTTTGAGCAAGTTCAGAAAAATTGGAGAAGCTTGACCTCCGTTTCAACAATCTCATTGATCTTCAGGTAAAGCAAGATATTAAAAACCGCACCTTTACTCTACCAAATTGATTTAACATAGCTGAGGGCTTTTGAAGCTTATGTTCATGTTTTTTTATTGGTTTTAGGGACTGAAGTCTTGTGTGAATTTGAAGTGGCTACGGTTGTGAAAAATAAATTGCAGAGCTTGAATGGAATTGAAGGATTAACTAAGCTTACAGTAAGTTCCATTTAAATCATTTTTTTCAGTGAGCTTGTCTCTTTCTACTATGTTTTGTTACTTTCATCTCTGTACCGAAGTTTGCCACTTCGTTGCTATTAAAGCTGAAGTTCTTCAGGATTAAGCTTTTCTTTTGACAGAAAAACGAGTAAATAGTATATCTGCTTGCTTTGATTGTGTGGTATCGTTTGCAATCAGGTGTTCAATGCTGGATAGAACAAGCTCAAATCCATGAATGAGATCTCTTCTCTTGTCAATTTGCAAGCCTTGATTTTGAACGGTTAGCTGTACAACACAAATCAACGGTTCTGTCTTTGTATTCACAAGCTAGTACAGATAATTAACCCTTTATTGTTTTACTTGTTTCACTTCTTGTAGACAATGAAATCTCCTCTATTTGCAAGCTAGATCTACTGAAAGACTTGAACAATCTCCGTATGTTCTTCCATCATCAGATCATCATGTTACTCTTAAATGTTGTTGGCTAATTCCATCTATTTAAGTTTTGTTGTATCGTTATGGTGTGACGCAGTGAAGAATAAAAGCTATTGGTTCTTCCTCAAGTCATGCTCTGATTTTGATCAAGGTGATGTCTCTCTTCCACGGATAAACACACTGGCCTGTGTATATATAGCCAATCTTTTGTTTATATTGCCATTCACTATGTTTTCTTATGGGGTTTTACCATTCCACAATCTTTTGTTTATACTTTCATGTTGAGCCAACTTTTTTTTTCTAAGAATCCCTAATGTGGGTTTTACCATTGAAGCAAAGAAAACAAAAACATTTTGACAATGTCTCTTAACAAAAATTTAGTAATTAAATACTACCTAAGAGACACTATTGGGTCTCTCCCATTAAACATGCTCTTATATGTCTAGTGAAGCTAAGTTAGCAGATTCCTTGGGTTACAAGTCACCTGTCCACGACACCATTCAAGAGACGCATGCTTGCTACAATGAATGCATGAGTTTCCTTATGGAGAAAGCCTCAAATGGTTCCGGCATTGCGGTCATTCTAGCGACTCATAACACTGATTCCGGTAAGCCATTTGGTTCAAACTTTTTGGTTCTTGGATGAAATTGTACGTAGGCATTGATATATTGATATGCTTTTTTTTTTTCTCATTTGTGATTCATGCATGACAGGTAAGCTAGGGGCAAGGAAAGCGAGTGAGCTAGGGATAGATAAAGAGAACGGGAAGATTGAGTTTGCGCAGCTTTATGGGATGTCGGATGCGTTATCTTTAGGGTTGAAGAGGGCCGGTTTCAATGTGAGCAAGTACATGCCGTACGGGCCGGTCGAAACAGCGGTTCCATACCTTATCCGACGAGCATATGAGAACCGCGGTATGATGTCCACCGGTGCTCTAGACCGCCAACTTATGAGGTAACTAGCTAATTGACCGGTTTGGCACTTCGGCTTTTGGTCTAGATTTTGTTAGTAACGATGTGTTGTGTTTGTGTCTTTGAAGGATGGAGCTTAAGAGGAGAATAATGGCTGGGTGAAGAAGTAAACTCATGGAAGGCCACATTCATGGAAATTTATCAAATGTAGATTTAAAAATGAAGTTATATCCTTCGTTGATCATTTTATAATGTAATTAGCGTCTTTTGTTTTCTGCTTAATCAGTAATTTTATATTTTGTTGGTCGACTCACTATGATTTTAAGTGTATTCTTCATGTTTCCTTTCTTATATATTTTATTAAGAAAGAAATTTTATGTCAAATTCACACTTAAATGTAACACAAAACTATATGTTGTAGCATAAACTGCAAATATTAAATTATCTATAAATAGAAATCCGGATTTCATCAAAAAAAAAACACAATGAATTGAAAGAACTTGTAAAAAAATATGCAAGAGTTTAACTAAAACCGAAATTACTGAAATGAAGTAAGAAATAAGAGAGATTTTAAGATCTATGGTGAGATATGATCGACCCTGGCATAAGAATTCAGTATAACATTGGAATTTGAGCTGCTTACGTATCATTTCAAAATCAAACTACGTAATTCTATTTTGTACATTTGTACAATTGTATTTGTCTGTAGGTATTTGTGTCTTGGTGAAGTCCCTTTCTCAAGTGCACCCTCCTCTTTCTTTTATGATATTTCTCTTCCTGTGAACCTCTACTTTAAAATGTCTTTTTCTTCATAATGACCATTTAGTTGGAGAAATTAATAACCAAATTTATGTCGGAAAATGACTATTCCTTTTAAGTATCTCTATCCTCTTTGACCGTTGACCTTCTAGCCCTTTCAAGCTGAGATAAACTTTTTGTCATTTACTCCGTCCGGATGGATCTGAGTCTGTTGTCTAACTTCAATCTCCATCTTTCAATTCAACCATGCGCTTAACTTTGTTTTGCACCTTTGGTTTTATGTCTTAATGGATTCTAATTTTGGACCAGAATTTACACCAAAACAGTAAGCACCTAAATTCATTCATTGATGAATCGAAGTTGGTTGTTAAAAAGGTTGATCAAATCTAATCTTTCAAGACAAAAATATTTCCTTTTGTTTGATCGGACTGAAAATCATAAGTACAAAACTTGATCATAAAACAAATTCATGAGATATTGCTCCCAAGCTTCATGAGAGGAGGCTAAACCCAAAAAAGCTCATGAACTTGTCAATTACAAAACTTGATCATCAAACACATCAATGATATTGCTCTTACGTCTCTCTAATAAAAGCTCATTGTGTTCCATGTGGCTTCTTTTTGTGTCTTAGTAAGGCTTAAACTTACGAGCAGCTCGAAGTTGTTGTATCCTCTTCTTGTCTTCCTCGAACTTACTCTGAAGCGCCAAGAGTTCTATCAACCAACATAACACAAACCAAGAAACAATCATCAGAATCAGAATATATACAAACAAACTCGATGCGATCGTATTCCTAAAGCTCCAAAAACCAATTGGTCAGGACTACTTGTGGCATCACAAGTTGTAAAGTTTGAAGCTTTGAATATAGAAAAGCAAAGACTTACCACTGCGTTGTGCATCTCGCCTTTGGAAACGGTAGAAACCATGACCGACAATCTCAGTCTTTTTCTTCTTGGCTACCTTATCTTCCAAAGCAGCCTGAGAAACAGATCCAACGACTGTTCCAGATTCCGCGTCTGTTGTCTTTTTCCTTCCTTTGTGATGCACGACCACAGTCCATCCTCCTTCTGCTGCTTTAGCTTCTCGTTCTTGTTTCTCCTATATGACAGCAATAGACAAAAAAACTCTGTACTCACAAGACAATATACCTTAATGCTTCAAAATGTAGGAGAGACAAACGAACCTGTTCAAGGCGTTCTTCGTGAGCTGTCATGAAGTCATCGATTCTCTTTTGGAGCTCGTCCAAACCAGGTCTACTCTCATAGTAATCAGTGACCCACTCTGCAGTTTCACAGAGGACTTATCAACTTATGGCAGAAACAGATTCAAGAGTTTTCAAAAACCGAGAAGACAGCTTATCTAATCATATAAAGCTAATAATGAAAGAAACGGCATACTTTTCATTCCTCTGGAGCAGTCCTCATCGCCTGAAGAAATCTGATAAACATCCTCCTCCTCTTCAACTTTGTTCATTTTTTCTGAAGAGCTCTCATTCGCTTTTGTAGAGGTCAGCTTCATCTTTTTCTTTTTGTTTGATTTCTTAGACTTTCCTAAAGAATGACAAGTTACACTTTAGTTCATAAGAACACAAACACACATGGACTGCACGGACATAATATACCAAATGTTTTATGAGAGGAAAGATTTCAACTTACGGTTTCTTATTTCAGCTCCGTTACTAGCCATGTCTGCATTCACAGTTTCACTGGAACCCTTATCGTCATCAGCTGTCAAACACAGAACAAGAGTCATACGATAGATTTCGAGTGACAGTAACGAGAAGTTGAAACTAACAAAAGTTCCTTGTGCAGACCAACACAAATGAAAATGAACACAAGAGTATAACTAATATGGTAATGAACTCACACACCTTCTTTTACCAGATGATCATCTTCATCATCGACAGGATCACTAGATATTTCCTCGGCCTTCCTTTTATTCTTCGCCTTGTTCAACTTTCCCTTCTTTCCTTTCATTTTCTCATTTGAAGTAGCTGCAACAACAACCAAAGAGTCTAAAAACAAGATGGATATAGCATGAATTTTCGGATCTGCCCAAAAGAGAAAGTGCTCACCTTTCGGCGTAACTTGAGAATGCTCGTTTATATCAGTATTGCCTCCTTTCGCTTTTCTCTTCTTCTGCATTTTCTCACTGAGCTTACCATCAGCTGGAGAGCTACTTGTTTCCTCGGCAATCTTTTTACTCTTCTTCTTCAATTCAACCTTCTTTCCTTTGGGTTTCTCACTTGTAACAGCTGAAAGACAATCAAAAGATACTAATCTCAACACCAGAACACATCTTATAACATACTCTGCCAAGCTTTGTCCAGTACGAATTTCTAAATCCATCAAAGCCAAAACTTTCACCTTGTACCGTAACTTGAGGATGCTCACTTGACTCAACATTGCTCACTTTCTCTTTCTTCTTCCTCTGCATTTTCCCAACTCTCTTCTTATCAGTTTCTTCTCCATTGATTTTCTCAACCACTTCAGCTGAAACAAGAACAAAAAAAGAGCTTCAATTAAGCAAAAAACAACTTTTTTTTTTCTTTTGCTTAACCCTTTGTAATTGAAGGTCTCAAGTTCCCAAATCAAATAATTAACTGTAAGAACAGAACCCAGAATCGTAAACCCAATTAAGAAAAAATTATACAAATCCTATGATAGAATCGAGATAAGAGAAAAGAAAACAAACGCGAAAACTTTAGACTTTACCGTCGTGGGGATTTCTCTTCTTCAGCTTTCTGGTTTCCTTCATCTTCTGCTTCTTGCTTCTTTCAGTCTCGTGAGAATCGGAAACTATGTCGGCGACTATCGGCGTCGATGCTTTCGGAAAATTTTAGAATTTGTCAGGCCGCGACGATGTAAATTAGGGTTTTTGCTTTATGTGAGGTTTAGCACAAAAGCAATTACGGAGAGGGGTAAAGTTGTAAAGAGTAGCAAGACGAGAAGACAAATGCCTATTTTCTCGTAAACCGGAACGTTCCCGGTATTATGCAATTTAATCGACTCGGTTCGGTAATCCAAACCGGTTTACGGCTTCTAAACAAATTGTCGCTTGCACGAATCTCTCCGATGATACCATCACCGGAGCAAAATCGACGACAACAATGTTGAATCTCGCTTCTGCAAATCGAGAAGCCCTAATCGCACGAAGCATCTGTGGATCCGTGTTGAAAGGAAACTGGAAAAACATTCTGAAACACAAAATCGATTCGGGATTGTTAACATCAGCGATAACCACGAAGGTACTCTCCGAGCTTTCTTCGTATTCTGGCTATGGCGGACCTTCTCTCTCATGGAGTTTCTTCACCTTTACCGATTCTTTCCCGAGTTGCAAACATAGTTTACAATCTTCTTGGCAAATGATTCTGATTCTCACGAAACACAAACATTTCAAAACCGCACACCACCTGCTCGACAAATTGTCTCAGAGAGAGCTTTTGTCGTCTCCTCTTGTTCTGAGATCTTTAATCGACGGTGTTTCGGAAGACCCAGAAGTTATCTCTCATGCCTTTAGCTGGATGATGATATTTTACGCTAAATCCGGAATGATCAACGATTCGATTGAGGTTTTCGAGCAGGTTAGGAGTTGCGGGTTAAAGCCTCACTTGCAAGCTTGTACTGTGTTGTTAAACAGTTTAGTGAAGCAGAGATTGAATGATACAGTGTGGAAGACATTCAAGAAGATGGTTAAGTTAGGTGTTGTGGCTAACAGTCATTTGTACAATGTATTAGTTCACGCTTGTTCTAAATCCGGAGATACTGAGAGAGCAGAGAAAGTGTTGAGCGAGATGGAAGAGAAAGGTGTGTTTCCTGATCTTTTCACGTACAACACTTTGATCTCGGCGTACTGCAGAAAGCGTATGCATTACGAGGCTTTGTCGGTGCAAGATAGGATGGAGAGAAGTGGGGTTGCTCCTGATATCGTCACTTATAACTCACTCATATATGGGTTTTGTAGAGAAGGTAGAATGAGGGAAGCGACGAGGATGTTCCGGGAGATCAAAGGCGTTGTTACGGCGAACCATGTTACGTACACTACTTTGATTGATGGGTATTGTAGAACGAATGATTTGGATGAGGCTTTGAGGTTACGTGAGGTGATGGAGGCGAGAGGGTTTGTTCCTGGAGTTGTGACTTATAACTCGATTCTACGTAAGCTATGTGAAGATGGAAGAATAAGAGAAGCTAACCGGCTTTTGACTGAGATGAGTGGGAAAAAGATAGAACCTGATAACATCACCTGCAATACTTTGATCAATTCGTATTGTAAAGTTGGGGACATGGTTTCTGCAGTGAAGGTAAAGAAGAAGATGATTGATACGGGGCTGAAACTGGATATGTATTCGTACAAAGCATTGATTCACGGGTTTTGTAAAGTGCTGGAACTGGACAATGCAAAGGAGGAGCTGTTCTCTATGGTAGAGAAAGGCTTATCTCCAGGTTATTCGACTTATTCTTGGCTCGTGGATAGATTCTGTGACCAGAACAAGCAAGAAGAAATCTTGAAACTTCCAGAGGAGTTTGAAAAGAGAGGTCTTTGTCCTGACGTTGCTCTATACAGAGGATTGATAAGAAGGACTTGTAAGTTAGAACAGGTGGATTGCGCCAAACGATTGTATGAATCAATGGAAAAGAAGGGTTTAGTAGGAGACAGCGTTATATACACAACCATGGCTTATGCGTATTGGAGAACAGGGAAGGTCACTGAAGCTTCGGCTCTGTTCGATATAATGTATAATCGACGGTTGATGGTAAACTTGAAACTATATAAATCTCTCAGTGCATCATACGCTGGTGATAATGAAGTGTTGAGATTCTTTTGGAGTCATGTAGGTGATAGAAGTCTCATATCGAAAAGTATCTTACGGGATATGAACAGAAGCGAGGACCTTGTGAAATGAGCTAAGTATTGATCATGAACAAGGTTGAAAGACGTGAGAGTCGCTTGGAATCGTAGGTGAGAGGTTAAAGGTACTGAAAACTTGTGATCTAATTCTTGTGAAGAATCAAACTTGATCTCTCATGTTTTTGATGTCATATTTTGCACCATATATATCAAAATTATATTATTCATTTTTATAACTTACACAATCAGAGGAAACATTAATGTAAAAAAAAGCAACACATATTCATGGTGTATTTTCAATACATATTCGTATTTGCAGATTCGTATTTGCATTCGTATTTGCAGATTCGTATTTGCCATAAATTGAAACAAGGATTCTACGTAATGCAAATACGAATCTGCAAAACATTGGCTTTAGGCCTTTAACTGGTGATCATTAAAAAGTTAATGAAAATGAATAGAGAAGAAGATAAAATAAAATAATAGGAATGAAAATGATTATTTATTACATATTTTCTTTTCCAAATTTGATCAAAAACAAGAATTAAAAAAATGTAATAAATATTATTTGTAAATGGTATAATTTCGTAAGAATGAAGAAGATTTATTGTTCTTTTTCATTTATTTGGTCACCATTTAATCTTTTTTGTGTTACAACTTACCAGATAGCTATTTATTTATTTGTAAATAGCTGTAGTTTCTTTTAATTTTTGAACTTATAATCATGTTTTTGTTTCACTTAGAAAATATAAAGAGGGAAAAAACTCTATGTTTGATGTCTTATCCTCTCATTAACTGGAATTTGGCAAGAATCCATCAATTCAACTGTATACGAAGGTTCACATGCTAAAACGATTCATCCATTTGTAAATAGTAAATCTGAATTAGTAAAATCAAAACAGAAGTAAAACTGTAGACGAGATCACTTCATTAGAACGAGTCACTTGAGCTATAAATATCCAATAAACGAGTCAAACTCTCATATAAGCACATAACACTGATCTGAACAAAATACGGATTAATCATAAATCAATTATAGTCTCTCCACTTGATCAGGAACGACCGAAGAATTAAAACCACACCCCCATATTCCAACACTTCACCGACACGTATCATGCAAACCTAAAACTTAGGAGCATATATGAGAGATATATAAATCGTGGAGGAAACTCATAAAACTCAATTCAATCCCATAATTTTACTTTGCTTAAAGCAAAACTTATCTTTCTGTTGATTAAAGCCATTAAAATATGTCAAGCAACCAGAACCTCAGCTTCCAAGCCGGCCAAGCCAAAGGCCAAACTCAGGTAGTCCTAAAACAAATATTTATATTTTAAATCGTTGATACAATAAACAATTATTTACGATTTTTTTTTTTGTCCACCAAAAGGGTTCTTGAAGTGTGATTATAAAGTTTTCTTTAGCTAATTGTTTGATGGTCTTCAGGAGAAAGCTAACACGATAATGGACAAGGCTAGCAATTGTGCTCAATCTGCAAAGGAGTCTCTGCAAGAGGTAAATCCATACAACTTTTTTTCATGGTTAAATAAAATTCCATTAAAAATGAAAACTTTAAAATAAGTTTTCTTATAAATAATGGTTGTTTCACGTGCAAACAATTGTATAGACGGGCCAGCAGATAAAGGAGAAGGCACACGGAGCTTCCGAATCAGTGAAGAATGCGACCGGCATCAACAAATGAAGACAATACCATATGAATAATGATGCTATTTTCCCCAAATAAGACAATATTTCAAGTTTTGAACCTTTAAAGATTGGGTTTAACGGTTTGATTATTCCGACTGTTGGATTTTTTTATATTATTATTTCTACTTTTATAGGATTTCGTTTCTATTTGTTATCTTGATGATAATGTATTCTTTGAGATCCTTCTTCATTTCTAGGCTTCCATCATAAAAATAGCATTTTGAAATATCAAATGTTTGTTTTTCTCCTTTCATATCATTTAAGTTCGACAAATTTACTCGTTTGGAAACAAATTTACTCTTTTGAAAAACTAAAAAAAAAATGTGGAGTAAATTACAAGTTGACCTCAACAACAAGCACAATATGAGCTTCATTGGGTTCGAGTTAATGATACAACGCCATATGTTCTGTTTAATTAAGGTGACAATAAAATTCGCTACCAAGAAACCAAAGCAAACTAAACTTGAATTATTAAAGCAAAACTACATCAGTATTTTTTTATTATGAAAGTTTCTATTCAGTAGAAAAAATCTGAAACCAAACCGAAACCAAAAATAGTGTACCGAAACCACCGATTAATCAACCAAAATTTACGAAAATTTTACAATTTAATTATATACATACTTACATTAGTATTGATATAAATGAAAGCATTATTATGATATGGTTATGTTATTTATCTCTAAAACCAAACAAAAACAAATTGAGCTGAACCCGAACCAGATTACAAATGGTTTAGTTATCATAGATTCATTTACATTTTGGGAGCTAGACAAAATAATAATTTTGTTATATTTTTCATTATTAGGAAACATATACTTTTCATATAACAATAAACCCATACAAAACTAAACAAAAAATAAAGAAACAAAAATGCAATCTTATATGTGATAATAAAGATAGCAAGAACTAACTATAAACTTTAGTTTTTGATGTTGAGATTCAATATTTTTAGTTTCCAACTATACTAATTTTATATTTCAATGTACATTTTCACAAAAATAAAATTGTGTACTAATTTACATCAATATTACATAGTTTTATAGTCTATTTAATTTTTTAAGATAAAAATTTATAACCGGCACACTTGTAACTCCTAGCAATTTATCTATTATTAAGAAAACTGTATCTTTACGAAGGGGTGAAGGATTGAACCTTTGTAAGAAAAGAGAGGCAAGGAATCTTGTAAGTCTTCAAGAAAGAATAACTCCTTTTTGGACAAAGACTCAGAAGGCAACTTGGCATCCAGATACAGTGCAAAACTCTAACCTTTTTTGTAAACTCAAAATAATAAATAGCCTCTACAAATTCGAGAAGAAGAAAAAAAACAGTGGAAGAGGGAAGGTTAGATTTCAGGATCAACGAGGCAATGAGTATGATTAGTGATTCAACGGTCCCGGTTCACCCCAGTTTAGAGAACTTGAACTCTCCGCTTCTCCCTAAGATCTGTTCATGGGGGGTAATGTTAGGGCTATTTGCGGTTTCATTGATCTCCATGGCTTATGCTTGCTATTACAAGCAAACCGAGTCGAGTCCAAGCACTGGAGAGCAAGAGAAACAAAAAAAGAAGCAAGTGTTGAAGCCACTAGACATGGAACCAAAGATTGTTGTCATAATGGCCGGTGATGAAAACCCTACCTTCTTTGCCAAGCCAAGCAAGATTAATGCATGACCAGTACAAGATCTAGATTAGTGTTTTGGTTTTCTTTCTTCTTTAATGCTTCTTAATTGTTTATATTTGAACTGAGCTAAATATTTACAGTAAAATTATTATTTTTCTTGTTTAATTAATATTGTGGATATTTTCTTATAATTACCTAGTCTCCAAAAAAACAAGTTTGAGAAGTCGTTCGTGAAGCTGGTCGTCCTGTTTTTAGTATTGCAAGGAGATAATATCACTGGTCCCATCGTGAATTACAAATCTTTTATAATATGATAACAAATTCTTTTATATGAAGTACAACAGACGAAATAACTGTTTACCAAAAACATATATTTTAAAAAAATTTACCCAAAATATATGTTAAATATATTTAAAATTTGCTTTTTAAAGGACTTCATCTTCCAATCAGATAATTTAGGTTTGTCTCATGTTCCTCACAAACTCCGAGATCAATATTACGTTCAACCAGACTCATTCATTCAAGCTTACATAAAGAAAGATGGGCTTGACTGGTTTGAGCCGTAATTGTATATGGACAAAGCCACTTGACCTAAAAATACGATAGTTTCTCGCTCCCAATGACTAAATTGCTTCCCACGGACTCAGAGCTGATCCAGGTTCAATTGTTTATTTAATTTTAATTAAAAACTCTGTTTTGTGCATGAAAAAAGAGGTTACTAATAATAATCATTTATTTTCTAAAAACCTTTAGAAAAAAACTGATTCCATATGTACATAAAATTGAGGAGTATCTCATAATTTTTTTATAAAAAAAAAGAAAAGAAAAGATATAAATGAACATAAAGAGAGGAACCAGTAGATATGGTAAAAATCTATGAAAATATTGCCATCTTTTTGTTGGTTGAATTTTTTAATATTCAAATAATTAAGTTATATTTAGGTAATATATTAATTTGCTTTGACTCCCAATTTAAGGTCTTATATTAATTGAGATGCTTTTATAAATTAACTTCAGAAACCTAAAATATAAATATATATGATAACATGTATACACGGCTGGCTATATGTGAATAGATCATTCAGTTCAATACTATTATATGGTATCAAGAGCCTACCATACCCTAAAAAATTTTCTTCTCTCAATTCAAAACAATGGCCGCCAACTCCAACGTTGCTGACCACATCCAAGTTCTTGACAAAACAATTTTCAACATCAACACTTCCAACATTACCAAACTTACCAGAGCCAATTACCTCATGTGGAGTCTCCAAATCCATGCTCTCATTGATGGCTATGACCTTGCTGGTTACCTTGATGGTTCTGTCGTGATACCAGAAGCCACCATTGTCGTCAATGAGATCGCATCTCCAAATCCTGCCTATGCGACGTACAAGCGCCAAGACAGGCTCATCTTCAGCGGTCTCCTTGGTGCCATCACCACGTCCATCCAACCCATCGTCTCTCGGGCTGCCAATTCTGCCGAGATCTGGCAAAAACTGGCTGCAACATATGCTAAACCAAGCAGAGGCCACATCAAACAGCTCAAAGCTCAACTCAAAGCCTGGACCAAGGGAACAAAATCAATCGACGACTATGTGCAAGGTATTATCACTAGGGTTGATCAACTTGCCATCATGGGTAAACCACTGGATCTGGAGGATCAGATCGAAGTCGTTCTTGAAGGCCTCCCTGACGACTACTAGACGCTTGTTGATCAAGTGGAAGGGCGTGACACGCCTCCTTCCTTGACGGAGCTCCATGAAAAGCTGATTACTCATGAAAACAAACTGCTGGCTGCTGTCTCCGCTGCACCAACTCCGGTCTCTGCCAACGTTGCCTATCAACGCAACAACAACAAATCCACCAATCATCAGAAGCCATTCAACAACACCAATCGCTCCTCCCAACCCTGGCAGAATCCCTGTAACTCTTCTGCTCCACGTCAGCCCCGACCCTATCTAGGCAAGTGCCAGATCTGTAGTACTCAAGGTCACAGCGCCCGTCGCTGCCATCAGCACCAAGCTCTCACACGCTCAGCTGTGCCGCCTCACCAGAGCCCATTCACGCCATGGCAACCCCGTGCCAATGTAGTTGTTGCCAATCCATACAATCCCAACCCCTGGCTCCTTGACAGTGGTGCAACTCATCACATCACCAATGATCTTGCTAATTTCTCCTTTCATCAACCTTATGAAGGGGGTGATGATGTGCTGATTGGAGATGGCTCTCCTCTTACCATCTCACATACGGGTTCCAAACTCTTGCCCTCTTTAGCTCGTGATCTAGCTCTTAAAAGAGTTCGCTATGTTCCTAATATTCAAAAGAATCTGATTTCTGTTTACCGTCTCTGCAACACTAATCAAGTTTCGGTTGAATTCTTCCCTGCCTCCTTCCAGGTGAAGGATCTTCGCACGGGGACCCATCTTCTTCAAGGCAGAACTAAAGGTGATCTGTATGAGTGGCCGCTTGATCCGCATTCACCAACTGTGCTGTTTGCGTCACCGAGTTCCAAGACTACTCTCGCCTCTTGGCACTCCCATCTAGGCCACCCTTCTCCACCAATTCTACAAGCTATCTTATCTCAGTTTTCTCTTCCTGTTGCTCATTCACAAAATAAAACACAGTTATGTTCTGATTGTTCAATCAATAAGAGCCACAAATTATCTTTTCATCAAACTTCCATTACCTATACTAGACCCTTGCAATATGTGTTTTCGGATGTGTGGTCCTCACCAATTACTGCCCTTGATAATAGTCGCTATTATGTGCTCTTTATTGACCATTTCTCTCGATACACATGGCTCTATCCCCTACAAAAGAAATCTCAAGTCAAAACAGTTTTTGAAGCCTTTAAACCGTTGGTGGAGAATCATTTTCAATGCAAAATTGGAACCTTATTTTCCGACAATGGTGGAGAATACATTGCCACGAGATCATATCTGCAACAGCATGGGATTGCTCACCTCACCACTCCTCCTCATACGCCGGAGCATAATGGCGTTTCAGAAAGGAAACACCGCCACGTCGTCGAGACTGGTCTTTCGCTTCTCTCTACCGCACATATGCCGAAGAGCTACTGGCCATATGCTTTTCAGACGGCTGTCTACCTGATCAATCATCTCATCACACCTGTTCTGGGCAACTACTCTCCTTATCACAAGCTGTTTGGCGTTCCTCCGCACTATGAAAAACTTAGAGTTTTTGGAAGTCTCTGCTTCCCGTGGCTTCGACCCTACATGAAGCACAAGTTAGAAGATCGTTCGAAACCATGTGTCTTTGTTGGATACTCCACCTCCCAGAGTGCTTACCTTTGCCTTGACCGTGCCTCTAATCGCTTGTATACCTCCAGGCATGTGATTTTTGACGAGTCTCAATTCCCCTTTCGCTCTGCTCTGCTGGTTGCTCCCTCACCGGAAAGCTCTGCTGCTCTTCCATCTCAGGTCGAAATTGTTCCGACGATAGCCACGATGTCGCCGCCACAGCCTGGGTTCCCCGTCGAAGGTCCTCACCCGTCACCGCCGCCTGCACCAGCTTCACCTCCGTCGATTGCTCAGGTACGCGACTCTTCTTCTCTCTCTCCGATACCACAAATTCCGCAAAGGTTAATTTGGCCACAGGCCCGCTGACCATTCCCAAACCACCCAACCTAATCCCCCTCTCACTCAAAGGCCCACTGCCTCAGTCACTGGAAGGCCCACTGGCCCAATAGCTCCAAACCCAAACCAAACCTCCAACCTCCCTACCCAAACGAACACTTCCTCTGCCTCATCTTCCCTCGTTTCTCCCTCGCTTCCTTCCACCTCTCATACAAACCCGAACCAATCCTCAGTCCCTGCAAATCCACCACAAAAAAATTACCCCATGAAAACACGAGCCAAAAACCACATTACTAAACCTAAACAAAAACACTCACTTGCTGTCACGGTTGCCAACCCTCGTCAAATCTCACCGGAACCAAACACTTACAAACAAGCTCTCAAGGATCCCAATTGGCGTGCGTCTATGTCTGAGGAGTACAATGGACAGATTGAAAAACACACATGGTCTCTTGTGCCTCCCTCTCCACGACAAAATGTTGTTGGATGCCGTTGGGTGTTCAAAAACAAATTCAACCCCAATGGTTTGCTTGATAAGCATAAATCATGGATTGTCGCCAAAGGTTATCATCAACAGTGCGGCCTTGACTACAAGGAAACCTTCAGCCCTGTCATTAAAGCCACCACCATTCGCATGGTTCTTGGTGAAGCGGCAAGCAAATCATGGCGTCTTTGTCAACTGGATGTAAATCAAGCATTTCTCCAAGGCACACTGAACGAAGAGGTGTACATGAATCAGCCGCCGGGCTTTGTTGATCCTGATCATCCAGATTATGTTTGTCGTCTGCACAAGGCTATTTACGGGCTCAAACAAGCGCCTAAGGCTTGGTACCTAGAGCTCAAAGGATTTCTTGTCCAATGTGGTTTCGAGAACAGTCTCTCCGATGCTTCTCTGTTTGTGTTGAGCTCTGGTACCATTCTTCTCTACTCCTTGTTTATGCTGATGACATAATTGTCACAGGTAATACACCCAAAGCTGTTGCGAGTATCATTGCTGCTCTGAGTGCTCGGTTTTCTCTCAAAGATCAAGGTGATCTCACCTACTTTCTTGGCATCGAGGTTACTCGCACTTCCAAGGGTCTTCATCTGATGCAACGGAAATATATCCAAGACCTTCTTCACAAGACTAATATGCTCGATGCTAAATCCGTTGCCACTCCGATGCAATCCGCCCCTCGGTTGTCATCTACAGATGGTTCTCCTCTTGCCAATGCATCTGAATATCGAATGGTTCTCGGCAGTCTTCAATATCTTGCCTTCACAAGGCCATATATCTCATTCGCAGTCAACCGTCTCTCCCAATTTATGCACTCGCCGACGACGGAACACTGGCAAGCCGTCAAACGTGTGCTGCACTACCTTGTTGGGACGATGACTCATGGAATCTTCCTCGGTGTCAACAATCCTCTCTCCCTCCATGGGTTTTCTGACGCAGACTGGGCAGGAGACATCGACGATTACATGTCCACCAATGCATATGTCATTTACCTTGGTAAGCACGCGATATCCTGGTCTTCCAAGAAACAGAGAGGTGTTGCTCGTTCATCCACTGAGGCTGAGTACCGTGCTGTAGCAAACACTACCGCAGAGATACGGTGGATCTGTAACCTTCTCACTGAGCTCCGAATTCGTCTACCCACCGTACCAATCATCTAATGCGACAATATCGGCGCCACCTATCTTTGTGCTAATCCGGTCTTCCATTCTCGCATGAAGCACATTGCTCTTGACTATCACTTCGTACGTGGGCAGGTTCAGAATAATTAGCTTCGTGTCTCTCATGTCTCTACAAAGGATCAACTAGCTGATGCTTTGACCAAGCCTCTCCCGCGCTTACCATTTCAACAAGCTTGTCACAAGATTGGAGTTCACCAGCTACCTCCATCTTGAGGGGGTGTATAAGATTAATAAACATTAAGGACCTGCTTGTAATTATTATGTATTTAGTTTACCCTAATTGTATAAGCCTAGTATATATACATGGCTGCCTATACGTGAATAGATATTCAGTTCAATACTATTATATACACAACATAAAAAAATATAGAGCCCTCATCGTTCCCTCTTATCTCTAAAGTTTCACAAAGAGGCGATGAAGAGAGGATGCAAAGAGAAGAGCCACGAAACCTCAAGTCTTCGTCATGGAAGAACATCCACCGGAGAAATCAACATCCCTCTCGATCTAGCGGTGGAGATACTAAAGAAACTACCGGCGAAATCACTAGTTAGGTTTCAATGGGTCTCGAAGCTTTGGTCAACAATTATCAGCCACCGTAAAGACTTCATAGAGTCGATCGTGAGGCGGTCTTTGACTCAGCCTCCGCGTGATGCCCATCTTATCTATAATCTCCCCAACGACACGGAATGTTTCTTAGTCATCTCATCTTCTTGTCCTCAAAACACTCACAAAGAATCGGTCTCAGTCCTTGCAGAAACTCAGGGATATGTCCGCGGTTTGTTTTTGTGTTGGTCATACGAACGTCAAGAGGGAGCTATATATAACCCTACCACAAGGCAGACTTTTAACTTACCAAAGTCGAACCCTTCACGCAATGGCGTTTGCTTCTTCGGATATGACCCTGTCGGGGATCAATACAAAGTATTGTTCCTACCAGACTTCAGTGTGGAGCAGGTTTGTCAGGTATTCACATTAGGAGATCCCACGGCGAAGCAATGGAGGAACATCCAAGGTACTGAGTCTCTCTTTTCATCGCTACTTTTAGCCTGTCATGTTTCCGTCAACGGGGCTATGTATTTCCTGGCGACTACTTTTGAATACAAGTTTTTGAGTGTTGATCTTCGGTCCGGAAGTTTTATCATGTTGACCCTCCAAAAGAACCGACACCGATGAACCAGTTCACGTATCTGATAAGCTACCAAGGGAAGTTAGGACTCGTGTGTTGCGAGCAGAAAGTGGAAATTTGGGTTATGGAGGAGGATGCTGAGAAGAAGACACAAAGATGGTCAAAGATTTTCTTTTATGAGATGCAGGGTTTTGAAGACTGGCCCATCTCGGATGTCACTCGTTGTGGTGAGATTGTTTTTACCATTGGACCTAATTGCATGTTACGTATCATTTACTATGATCTGAAGCGCAACAGTGTCAGATATGTTGACCTCCACGACAGTTATCCTCAAGAAAGAAGGCTTCGCAGGCCTCCTTTTATCCGGACTTTTGCAGATTATGTCGAGAACACAATGTGTTTGTATTAGTAAGGACTAAGGATTTTTCAATACAACTTTTGCTTGTTTATTGATATGTTATACATTTATATATTACCCTATTGCAATGAAGGCCTCCTTGTGGGGTTTTTGTTATTTTTTTATTATTAATGTTATACAGTGTAAAACAAACGTCTATAATGCAGTTCTTTGGTTTTTGAACAGAGATAATTGATGAGTCATTTGTAACAAAATAGAAGGAAAATCTCAGAGCATTAATCCGGAGGAGCTTGAGCTTGTTCACCAAGAGCCTATACGAGGCAGGGGCTGGTGGTTGAAACACCATAGACCAACTAGTTAAGATTTAAGAGCGTCTCACTTTGAATCTGCATTCTAGTATGATGACACATGTCCACTTGATAAGATTGTTTTAATCGTGTGTTCTCCTCTTTCTTAATCTCATATATGGAGGCGTGGAGGTGAACGTGAGGTTTCCGTTTGGAGACGAAGAGATTTCTCAAGCGAGGATATACCATCAAAAGAACCATGTTTATGGAATGTTCCCACGTCATCTTGGTGCAAACGCAAAAGAAAAAAAAAATAATACGCTCGACTTTCACAGTAAAAACCACACTAGAGAGACCAAATGTTGGAGTGTTTTAGCCCCCAATTTGAGAGGCAGTCAAGAGTAGGGGGAGACGATTCCATGCAGTAACCCATATGTGGATATGTTTCATGAGCACGAAAAAGAGCAAAGTGATATTGGCAAAGTAAAGTACACTCAAACCCAGCTCCGGTTAGCTTGGTATCTCTTCTTTCTAATACACTATATATGCTAGATGTTTTCATCTCGAGTTCTTAATGTGAGACTTATAACATTTAACTAAAATTTTCAGGCTTTGCAATCTTTTACGTAACTCTTAATGTCTCGCAAATTCAAGAATTGAAATAAAATGTTATATAGATTCTATGCTTTTTCTCTTTATAGCTTGTCAACATCAAGCTACATTACGTTGTTTGTACTAACACAAATCAAAGCCCTCGCAAACTTTGACACTGAGTCCCATGCGTATGATCATTCATGTTGGTTGATAATTGAGTTTGGTCAAGAGTTGTGACTTTTGGGTCGTGTTGTTTCATTCTGAGAGGCACAAGTATGAAGAGGCACAAGTCAATGTGTTGTAGTGTCTGTTTATTTCCTGAAGTTTGTAGGCTTTCACAAGGTTTAATCTTGTTTCTTTTCTGACTCTGGTGTTTGTCGGCTCTTCGCTCCGGTTATAGTTCCTTTTAGTATGTTGTATGTGGCTGCTAATGAATAAAAATCTTCAGATGATAATTAAAAAGTTAAATTCCACAGTCTTGAAACACTTGAAAAGTCTTGAGGACCCATGAGATATGGATAAAAATCTATGAAAATATTTGCCATCTTTTAACTGGTTCAATTTTTTAATATTCAAACTTCATTGTATGGTGAAGTTATATTTAGGTAATATATTAAATTGCTTTGACTCCCGATTTAAGGTATTATATCAATTGAGATTCTTTTATAAATTAATTTGGGAATTCTAAAAATATAAATGATAACATGTGTATACACAACATAAAAAATATAGTGCCATCATCATTCCCCCTTATCTCTAAAGTTTCACAAAATGGCCATGAAGACAAGATGCCAAGAGAAGGGCCACGAAACCTCACTATCGGCCTCACGTCTTCGTCATGGAAGAACATCCACCGGAGAAGTTGATATGTTGTATTTTTAGTGTTTTTAAGGCTTTGTTTATTTTTATTTTTATATGTATTCATAGATATTTTGGGGAAATTTGAGGTAAAAAGGTGGAATCAGGCAATGAAGACTAAGAAGGGACAAGAGGTGAAAAAGAAGAAAAACAACTCGTAGCGACTGGATGTAGCGTGTGGATTTGGGTTGCTACAAATCAACCGGAGATAGCGACCAGATATAGCGACTTGATCCTCTCGCTACGAAGTTTAAAACATTACAGCGTTCATATGGCGCCTGGATTATAGCGACTCGATTTCGGTCGCTACAAAATCAAGAACTCACAGCGACTGGAAATAGCGCCTGGATTGGGTCGCTACGAAATGTATGGGTCCAAACGAAGGTCTTCCAGTGCGATTCAGCCTCAGCACCCTTCATCAAAGTTGAAGAGGATCGAGTTAGCTTTCCAATGGAGTTGGAATCAGGTCATTTCCGATCTGTGGTTAAGAGATATGACGATTCTAGCAACAAGGACTCTTGAAGCAAACTTATCCGAAAAATTGACTTTGCTTTGTTGACAAAAATGGCACAAGAGCACTCATAAGTCTCTTGACCCTTGAGAAGAGCCAAGGTCATAAGTCTCTTGACCCTTGGAAGAGGCAGGTCGACCCCACTTGTATTTAAATGTTATTCACTTAGTTAGAGTATATATAAACTCATATAGGTTTCATTTGTAAACACACTTAATTTTTATCAAAACACAAACTCAACAAGAGTTTGGCTCTAGCTTGGTCACGGGTCTCGGATCTTGGTGTCGTAGTCCAAGGCTGTATGAAAGTGCAGGTTCCTAGGCTCTACTCCCTGTGGATCGATACCTTGAAGTGCTACAAACGATATGCCGTTATGATTGCGGTGTTGTGCACGTTGAGGGTAATTGACGTGCCGAGCCTAAAAACTCGCACAATCAATTTGGCGCCGCTGCCGGGGACTAGTTCGACTGCCATTAGAGATAGGACAGAGGCTGAGACTAGAGTTCTTCTTTCATCTTTTTATTTTCTTTGTTGTTATTCTTTTCTTTTTTTTCTTGTGATCTTGCACTCTTGGGCGTCGTTACTTGGAGTGAAAGAAACAATCAAGGAGAGGAAGAGTAAGGAGACACAACCTCAAGCTAGCGACGTTAAAGCGCCGCTTGGGGACTCCCCCAAGCCTATCCTCTATCTTTATTTCGTTTTTGTGTTTTAATAAATCTTCTTCCGGGCTATCGTTTGTTGTTTGCTTGCGGACAAGCAAAAGGCAAGTCCGGGGGAATTGATATGTTGTATTTTTAGTGTTTTTAAGGCTTTGTTATTTTTATTTTTATATGTATTCATAGATATTTTGGGGAAATTTGAGGTAAAAAGGTGGAATCAGGCAATGAAGACTAAGAAGGGACAAGAGGTGAAAAAGAAGAAAAACAACTCGTAGCGACTGGAGTAGCGTGTGGATTTGGGTTGCTACAAATCAACCGGAGATAGCGACCAGATATAGCGACTTGATCCTCTCGCTACGAAGTTTAAAACATTACAGCGTTCATATGGCGCCTGGATATAGCGACTCATTTTCGGTCGCTACAAAATCAAGAACTCACAGCGACTGGAAATAGCGCCTGGATTTGGGTCGCTACGAAATGTATGGGTCCAAACGAAGGTCTTCCAGTGCGATTCAGCCTCAGCACCCTTCATCAAAGTTGAAGAGGATCGAGTTAGCTTTCCAATGGAGTTGGAATCAGGTCATTCCGATCTGTGGTTAAAGAGATATGACGATTCTAGCAACAAGGACTCTTGAAGCAAACTTATCCGAAAAATTGACTTTGCTTTGTTGACAAAAATGGCACAAGAGCACTCATAAGTCTCTTGACCCTTGAGAAGAGCCAAGGTCATAAGTCTCTTGACCCTTGGGAAGAGGCAAGGTCGACCCCACTTGTATTTAAATGTTATTCACTTAGTTATGAGTATATATAAACTCATATAGGTTTCATTTGTAAACACACTTAATTTTTATCAAAACACAAACTCAACAAGAGTTTGGCTCTAGCTTGGTCACGGGTCTCGGATCTTTGGTGTCGTAGTCCAAGGCTGTATGAAAGTGCAGGTTCCTAGGCTCTACTCCCTGTGGATCGATACCTTGAAGTGCTACAAACGATATGCCGTTATGATTGCGGTGTTGTGCACGTTGAGGGTAATTGACGTGCCGAGCCTAAAAACTCGCACAATCAATTTGGCGCCGTTGCCGGGGACTAGTTCGACTGCCATTAGAGATAGGACAGAGGCTGAGACTAGAGTTCTCTTCTTCATCTTTTTATTTTTCTTTTGTTGTTATTCTTTCTTTTTTTTTCTTGTGATCTTGCACTCTTGGGCGTCGTTACTTGGAGTGAAGGAAACAATCAAGGAGAGGAAGAGTAGGAGACACAACCGTCAAGCTAGCGACGTTAAACGCGCCGCTTGGGGACTCCCCAAGCCTATCCTCTATCTTTAATTTCGTTTTTATGTTTTAATAAATCTTCTTCCGGGCTATCGTTTGTTGTTTGCTTGCGGACAAGCAAAAGGCAAGTCCGGGGGAATTGATATGTTGTATTTTTAGTGTTTTTAAGGCTTTGTTTATTTTTTTTTTAAAAAAAAAAAAATAATAAAATTATTTTTTTTTTATTTTTTTTTTTTTTTTTTTTTTTTTTTTTTTTTTTTTTTTTTGGAAACTCGCACAAGAGTTTGGCTCTAGCTTGGTCACGGGTCTCGGATCTTTGGTGTCGTAGTCCAAGGCTGTATGAAAGTGCAGGTTCCTAGGCTCTACTCCCTGTGGATCGATACCTTGAAGTGCTACAAACGATATGCCGTTATGATTGCGGTGTTGTGCACGTTGAGGGTAATTGACGTGCCGAGCCTAAAAACTCGCACAATCAGAAGTCAACATCCCTCCCGATCTAGCGGTGGAGATACTAAAGAAACTACCGGCGAAATCACTAGTGAGGTTTCAATGCGTCTCGAAGCTTTGGTCATCAACTATTAGCCGCCGTAAAGATTTCATAAACTCGATCTTGAGTCGGCCTTTGACTCAGCCTTCGCGTGATGCCCATCTCTTCTTCAATCTCCCCAACGACAGGGAATGTTTCTTAGCCATCTTTTCTTCTTGTCCTCAAAACACTCACAAAGAGTCGGTATCATTCCTTGCAAGACCTCAGGACTATGTCCGCGGTTTGTTTTTTTGTTGGTCATACGAACGTCAAGAGGGAGCTATATATAACCCTACCACAAGGAAGTCCTTTACCTTACCAAAGATGAAGCCTTCATGCACTGGCATTTGCTTCTTCGGGTATGACCCTCTCAGGGATCAATACAAAGTATTGTTCCTACCAGACCCCACTATGGGGCAGGTTTGTCAGGTTTTCACATTAGGAGATCCCACGGCGAAGCAGTGGAGGAACATCCAAGGTACTGAGTCTCTCTTTTCATCGCTACGTTTAGGCAGTGAAGTTTCCGTCAACGGGGCTATCTATTTCCTGGCAAGAACTAGAGTCACCAATACTGGTTTTGAATATATGTTTTTGAGTTTTGATGTTCTGTCCGAGAAGTTTTATCAAGTCGACGCTCCAAAAACACTGACACTGATGAATCGGTTTTCGGATCTGATAAGCTACCAAGGAAAGTTAGGACTCGTGTGTTGCGAGCAGGGCGTCGAAATTTGGGGTATGGAGGAGGATGCTGAGAAGAAGACACAAAGATGGTCCAAGATTTTCTTTTATGAGATGCAGGGTTTTGAAAACTGGCTCATCTCGGATGTTACTCGTGATGGTGAGATTGTTTTTGTCAATGGACCTAATGACATGTTACGCATCTTTTATTATGATCCGAAGCGCAACAGTCTCAGATATGTTGACCTCCAAGACAGTTATCCTAAGGAAAGAAGGCTTCACAAGCCTCCTTTTATCCGGACTTTTGCAGATTATGTCGAGAACACAATGTGTTTGTATTAGTATGGATTTTTCAATACAACTTTTGCTTCTATATTGATATATTAAAATGTAATGACTAATGATCGTAAAAGAGGTTACATATTTATATGTACCCTAATACAATGAAGCTGTCCTTGTGGGGTTTTGTTTTTTTTTTTTTTTGTTGGATTAATGTTATATAGTGTAAAACAAACGTTTATGATGCAGTTCTTTGGTTTTTGAACAAAGAAAATTGATGAGTCATTTGTAATAAAAGAAAAAGCAAATCTCAGAGGTTTAATAAGGAGGAGCTTGATGTTCACCGTATGATCCTACGAGGCAGGAGCTGGTGGTTGCTACACCCTAGACCAAGTAGTTAAGAAAATCTCACTTTGAATCTGCAGTCTAGTATGATGACGCAGGTGGGCTTATTGTTCGAGTCTTGTGTTCTTCTCTTTCTTAATTGGGTGGAGGTGAACGTGAGGTTTCCATTTGGAGACGAAGAGATTTCGCAAGCGAGGATATACCATCAAAAGAACCATGTTTATGTAATGTTCCCATGTCATCTTGGTGTGTAAGCGAAAAAAAATAAAATAGTCTCGACTTTCACCGTGAAAATTAGCACGTAAGGTGACCAAATGTTGGAGTGTTTTAGCCCCCAATCGGAGAGGCTGTCTTATGCTTGCTATTACAAGCAAACCGCTTCGAATCCAAATAGCAAGAGAAACCAAGAAAGAAGCAAGTGTTGAAGGCACTAGACATGGAACCAAAGATTGTTGTCATAATGGTCGGTGATGATGCATGACCAGTACAAGATCTCTAGATTAGTGTTTTGGTTTTCTTTCTTCTTTTATGCTTCTTAATTGTTATATTTGAACTATGATAAATTTTTATAGTAAAATTATAGGCTTTCAAGGTAGGGTCATTATTACCCGCAGCCAAGGGGTCTTTTCCCTTTCCAACGAACCGGGGCCTTTGATCTCAATGTTAATCATCAGCCTAAATGATGAGCTCCGCGGATTTCGAGATGCTGTCTAATCAAGTTTTCCATCCATTTACGTCGAGCATTCGACCAATGGGCTGGGGGGCATTTGTTGGGCTCGGAATCCGCACAGTAAATCTGGGCCGACCAAGCCCATGAGTAAAAAGGGATTTGGGCCATAACCATAGAGCCCAACCGAGATATCGCAGCCCGAACGTTTGGATGAACGAGTTATCCGGAGTAAGGAAAGCCGAGACAGAGCTATATATTTGAAAAGGATGGAGCACACAAAGAACCCTTGTCAATTTTCTGCAGACATTCTTGCTCGACCAATTCTCTTTCTTCTTCATTCATGTAATCTGATTCACTTCGCAAAATCAATATAAAGTCCTATTTCGTTCATTCGACCAACTTTTGTTCTATTCGCAAGTTGTTTTTCAACGCTTGGTCAGTTAATTCTTTCCCAAAACTCCATTAAAATACATTTGTGACGTTCAGCTCTCACATCCGGTGTTTCGGTAATTCAAAAATTTACGGAGCAAATCAAATCGAAAAGATACGGATGATCCGGACAGAGCAAAGCGAATCACAAATACCTTTAAAATACCGGATATCCGTTTTGTGCCACCTCTAAGTTACATCACATTATGAGCGTTTGTTCCTTAATGCTTAATACTATAATTAAGATGATAATTCGTCATCGGCTCAAAGAATAATAAAAAAGCGTTTGACTCCGGTTGACTCCACTTGGTGTTGAGAGCTGAAAGCTGTGGCGGTTCAAAAAAAGAAACCCTAAATTTCTCTTCACCATGTTGAGTTTTTGTGCTGGTGGTGGTGGTGACCAACAACCCACGCGATGGGGTCTTCTCCTTAATCTGGTGGCGAAGAAATTGGTATATGACCGAACGATTTTCAGGTGCGGAAGAAGCCATCTGCTGATTCGGTTCATGGACTGAACTAACAGGGCCAAAAGCAACTGTCTACAATGTGTCAACAAAGGAGAGCCGACCTCAGGGGCTTATGGAAGGGCCAGCGAAGACTTTGCAGCCACATACACGTCAGCTATGATGTGGTTGGTCCTTGGCATGAGCTTGACAGGGAAGCTTGTATGGTATTGACATGTGGTTGTCATGACAGGAGAGAAGATTGAAAAGCTGGGAAAAATGTCGATGAAATCGGTAAAAAGGAGACTGAAGAATGAGAAGTTTTTTTATATTTGTTGTTTGTTTGTTAAGAGCAATGCGGGTGAAACATTTTGGACTGTCCTAAGCGAGTTCAAAAATTGTGCATTTTTAAAAGATCATTAAATGATAACAGTTGATAAAAAAAATATGTTAAAATTTCATAAGATAATCCAAGTCCATGAACCTTTTATAAAACAAGTTAAAAAGGAACAATTTATTATTAAAATATAACTCTTTTGCATTTATTCTTGCAAAATCAGTCATTAAACTCGGATAGTCAACCATATATATCTCAATTGACAACAAATTAAGTCATTTAATCTATTTTGTGACAAAGTAGACCACAAAAAAAAATTATTAGCTTCAACTTTGAAAAACTTCTTTTAGTTAGGGCGACTCATACCGGAATAATCAGCAATATGCGATACTCAACTTTTTTGCTTAGATAACAATTCTCTATTTTTCTAAATAAATCAAGCATTTCAATAGAGTTTCATTTGATTCTCGGAAAATATTTAATTTTATAAACAAATCATCACCAACAATGTCTGAATGCATATCATTCTTTAAAGAAGCTTCTAAGTTAAAACATGATACCCCCAATGTATTCTTACTTGTGGCTGTTAGTTTTGAAAATCAAACAAAAACCCCAAAGTTTATTCATACATTTGAAATTAATATATATATATATATATATATATATATAACTTATTTATATATAAAATGGATGTCTCTATAACCTGAATATCCTAAGCTTTTGCTTCACCTGTTTGCCCTATAAACTGAGCTTGGTTAAGAGTAGCCTTTTGTTGTTGTGTTGGTTTCAGACTCTCGGTTAAATTTCAGACTCTCTTAACCTTAAACTTAATTGCTTGTTTTGGGAGTTATTTCTCGATCTATCATCCTATACAATCTCAGTTTCAGGTTTACATGTGGAGACATAGCGTGGAGCATCGGTTGTACAATTTCAGAATTTATTTGAGGTAAATCTCCTATTTGGAGTAGAGTTTTTGTGTGATTACTAATAAGCTAATTTTGTTCTGTGGCTATGCAGCTACTTTTATTTGGTGAGGAAATGGTGACTGGAGTATTGCCAGCTCCGTTCCCCGGGTCCCGGGTCAATAGCTCGGATTCAAAACTTGGTTTTGGCTATGCTTGAATATTGTGAGAGAAGTTTAAGATCTGCTAGAAGAAGAGTTTCAGTGATCCGGAACTCGAATCAAGGCTGTGATTTAGCTGAGCTTCAACCTGCATCAGAAGGGAGCCCTCTTAGGTAAATGTGTTTAGATGATCATCTTTTTTTTTAGTTTTTGTTTTGTTCAAGGAAATAATATTAATTAGATAAATTGTCTATTGGCTTTGAAGTGCCAAGACAGAAATATTGCAAGTCATTGCATAAAGACGGTGAGAAGGAAGACTCGTACTGTTATGGTTGGAAATGTCCCTCTTGGAAGCGAACATCCGATAAGGATTCAGACCATGACCACATCAGATACAAAGGATGCTGCTGGAACTGTTGAAGAGGTTTTTGCAACTGTCCCTTAATCTATTTGCAGTTTGAAAATATTGCTTGAATTCTGTGACCTAAATGTACATTAAATTTGAAGAGGTGTCAGAAACTTGAATTGTGTTGCACCATAACCCTATGACTAAATGTCAAATTGTATGTTATATGATGGTAGGTTATGAGAATAGCGGATAGAGGAGCAGATATTGTGAGGATTACTGTTCATGGAAAAAAATATAAGATAAACTCGTTCGGTTTAAGATTATTAAATATACTTTTAAAGAAAAATATTCATTTTAAAATAAATTTAATTTAATACGTAAGTTATATTTAGATAAAATATTTAATTGCTTAGAATCCCAATTTAAGGTATACCCTATATCTAATACAATGAAAGAGACTTCTGTCTCTCCTTCTACGGGCAAAAAAAGCCACGTGTCCTTTCTGTGATAGGCCAGAATCTGATTATTTTTTACTGGGCCTTCGGGTGTGTATTCAAATTTGATTTGGAAAACTTGGGCTTAAAATTTTCTCTCGGTGGTAACGACGCCGTCGATACTGTCGTCGATTACAGAGCTCTTTCACCTCCCCGTAACGCCGGAAACGTTATCTCCTTCTCCTCTACCTCTCGATTTAACTCATCTCACCTTCTTCAATTCTCTTAACTATCCGACCGATGCCTTTCCTACACCGTTCCAGCAACTTTCCTATAAATTGCGTCTCAAAATTCACAACCCTCACTCATCGAAAATCATTTCCCTCTTTGCGCTCACCTTATTTCCGATCATAATATTCCTACTTCTTCCTTCCAAATGGCCGCCGAATTGCAGGTCATCTCCGTCAGTCATTTTATGTTGGCATTGAACATATTGATTTTTGATTTCTACCTTTTGATAAACCTTAACATTGTGCTCTCTTTTTTTGCTTCTCCAGCAACAACAAAAGGAAAAGGGAGGCAGAAGAAGGCACGTCATACCACCATAGTAAGACCTTTTTTTTATTTTCTTCAATTCTGTAGTTTCTGGAGATCCTTAAAATTTTAGAATTTTTTTATCTAATTTAAGTTTTTTTTTCCTCTTCTACTGCAATGATTCTAGATAAGAGTCTTCGTATAAATCTACCGAATCAATAAAAAAACACTAATCGGATACAGTTCTGTGTTGTCTGCCAAATTAAACTTCTGTCAATAAGAAATATCTAGATCTTCACTGATTTGGGTGCTTTTGATCAGCTCACTCACTTTCCTGTTAAATTACTAACCAATTCGTTAGTTAATCCACTCTTTCCTATGAAATCCGCTGTTGAATTTATAAGGTTTAATATCTTTTTTTTTTTTGCGTCTAACCTAGGTTCGTTGATTAAGCACATGTCATGAGTTCTGAAGTGGACTACAGGATCATCCTCTAAAATCTGCCGATCAGGTGATTTGCTCAATTTGTTTTGTTTTTTTTTCTTTTCTTCCGGGAGATTGATTTTGTTAGTTTTGATTGTTTGTTGTGTAGTAAACCCGGTTTTAATGAATCGTTTCTCAATTTTGGCTTCTTGTGCTGACACAAACGTTCTTCAGTTTGACAATGGTTACTTGGTCGAAACCGTTGTGGAAGGAAATGAAATCGGTGTCGTTCCTTACAAGATTCGAGTTTGCGATGATGAAGTTAGTAGCAACATCATCAAAATCACTCCTCCTTTGGCCAGTGTAAAATTCTCTTCCGTCGCCTACATCTCTTCGATTTATGACTTAGTTTTTATGTGTTTGCAGTTTATCTACAATTCATTTATAACATTTTATTCTCTCTTATGTTTTTCTTACTGTTGGAGAGTGATTTGACTTTGTTTATAATCTGTGTGTGCTCGTGGGCAGACAGACAGCAGGGGAAGATTGATGGCTGGATCGATTCAAGGTAAAACTGGACATGCAGATGGTAAGCCAAGCTCGGTTTAATCATCGGAGAGGAGTAACATTGGATACTAAAGGGAACGTTTACGTCGCTGCATCTGGAAGAGAGTAAGTATCCACTTTTCAATATGCTTCACCCTATGTCCACTTCGGAATTCTTTTCATCATGATATAGTAGTGCTCAAATTTATCTGAAGTGGCAGTGATTGATAATAATATACGTATGTGATTAATCAAATAGAGGTGATGGAAAAGCAGCAGCTGATGTTATTCTATATATGGTATGTAATGGGATATGTGGAGCTCTTAGTTCCTCGGTGAAGAAGTTTTCTAATGAGATAAGTGTCCGTTTTGTAATGAGATAATAAGTGACCTTGAAATTGAAAACAAAAGAAATGGTTTGGGTCCATTAATGATGAACTTGGGACTTTAACTCTATATAAAAACCACAAAGGGGACTAGAGATGAGGAGCCGAGTGTTTAATTCTGTTCTGATCGATCACAGGTTCTGGTACTTTAAAACGGAGGGTAAAGGAAACGAAAGAACATGTCTTTTCTTTTGATTTATTCAAAGCTAACAAAGATAAAGCAAAGGAACATGAGAATCAATCTTTGTGCTGCACAAAACCAGTAGAGTTGAAGAGTTCTTGGGCGAAACCAAATCAAAAATATGGTCAGACACATTGAACGCTAATATGAACAACCAATTAAACAAATTAAAACCAACAAAAGATCTATTTAAAAGATTATATACAAATCCCGCGCATCGCGCGGGTATTCACCTAGTATTTTATATTGGAAGCTATTTTTGCTGATGTGGTAATACCAAATTTTTCTTTTTTATTTATTTTTTATTTTTAAATGTGTTATCAAACACAATTATCCAATATTATTAATTTATTTATTTAGTTATATATATTACATGTTGTTATTCTATTCGATCAATACAATATTAAGATATATACATGTTATTTTGAAGAAAATAGATAAATACAATTTTGAAACCATATTTTTGACACAATTTTCAATAACATATAAGTATAACATTAGTTATGAGACTAAATATATATATATACATATATATTTATTTATTTATGTATATGAAATATATAGTATCTCTAAAATTTACAATCGATCAAAACATATATAGTATACAACAAAGTACATCAACAACAATAAAAAAATATCTAATTACTCATTTCATAATTTAACTTTAACAATCTTTCATATTTTCTAAGTATATTAATGATCGATTATAAATGTGAAGCAAATATCAATATAATTACTAATTACTACTAAATACTAAATACTATCCTAGTTATATTAATGAGATGCTCTTATAAAAAAAAATTGGAAAAATAAAAATATATATAAAAAAATATATATATAAAAAAAATATAAAGCCCTCATCGTTCCTCCTTATCTCTAAAGTTTCACAAGGAGGCGATGAAGAGAGGACGCAAAGAAAAGAGCCAGGAAACCTCACTATCGGCCGCACGTCTTCGTCACGGAAGAATATCCACCGGAGAAATCAACATCCCTCTCGATCTGACGGTGGAGATACTAAAGAAACTACCGGCGAAGTCACTAGTGAGGTTTCAATGCGTCTCGAAGCTTTGGTCATCAACTATTAGCCGCCGTAAAGATTTCATAGACTCGATTGTGAGTCGGTCCTTGTCTCAGCCTCCACGTGATGCCCATGTTATCTTTAATCCCGACAACGACCGGGAATGTTTCTTAGTCATCTCATCTTCTTGTCCTCGAAACACTGACAAAGAATCTGTGTCAATCCGTGCAACACCTAAGAAACATGTCCGCGGTTTGTTTTTGTGTTGGTCATGCGACCGTCAAGAGGGAGCTATATATAACCCTACCACAAGGCAGTTTTTTAAGTTACCAAAGATGAATCCTTCACGCACTGGCGTTTGCCTCTTCGGATATGACCCTCTCGGGGATCAATACAAAGTATTGTTCCTACCAGACTCCAGTGGGGAGCAGGTTTGTCAAGTTTTTACATTAGGTGATCCCAAGGCGAAGCAGTGGAGGAACATCCAAGGTAGCACTGATCAGCGTCCCTTTTCATCGCAACCTTTAAGCAGTGAAGTTTCCATCAACGGGGCTATCTTTTTCCGCGAAAGCACTAGAGTAAACGATACTAGTTTTGAACATGTATATAAGTGTTTTATTTTTGATGTTCGGTCCGAGAAGTTTTATCATGTTGACCTTCCAAAAGAACAGACACCGATGAACCAGTTCACGTATCTGATAAGCTACCAAGGGAAGTTAGGACTCATATCTTGCGAGAAGGGCGTGGAAATTTGGGTTACGGAAGAGGATGCTGAGATGAAGACACAGAGATGGTCCAAGATTTTCTCTTATGAGATGGATGGTTTTGACTGGACCCTCTCGGATGTTACTCGTGGTGGTGAGATTGTTTTTATCAATGAACCTGATGACATGTTCCGTATCTTTTATTATGATCCGAAGCGCAACAGTGTCAGATATGTTGACCTCCAAGACAGTTATCCTAAGGAAAGAGGGCTTAACAAGTGTCCTTTTATTCGGACTTTTGCAGATTATGTCGAGAACACAATGTGTTTGTATTAGTAAGGATTTTTTCAGTACAACTTCTGCTTCTTTATTGATAGGTTAAAATGTAATGACCGAAATTAAAGAGGTTACATATTTATATGTACCCTATTACAATGAAGGTCTCCTTTTGTGGTTCTGGTTTTTTTATTTGGATTAATGTTATATAGTGTAAAGCAAACGTTTATGATGCAGTACTTTGGTTTTCGAACTGAGAAAATTGATGAGTCATTTGTAACAAAAGAACTAGAAAGCAAATCTCAGAGCTTTTATCCGCAGGAGCTTGAGCTTGTTCACAGCTGGTAGACCAAGTTGTTAAGAAAGTCTCACTTTGAATCTGTAATCTAGTATGATGACGTAGGTGGGCTTAAGATTGTCGGACTATTGTGTATTAACGCAAAAGAACCATGTTTCATGAGCACGCAAAAGAGCAAACTGATATTAGCAAAGTAAAACACATTCAATAATTATAGTGAAAAATGATACCAATTAATTAATTACATGAATTAGAAAGAAGAACAGGAGAGACGAGGACTTCTTTCTTTAATCCTGAAAACGCATCCTAATATGATAGTTTCACTTTCATGGCATTCCGAATCTTGAAATCCAGTTGCATGCATATCTCTTATTATTCATATCATCCAAAATCATAAACTTTCAAACTTTTAATGTGTTATTCTCTACCAATTTTTTTTAGTGTAAAATGTTAATGCTGCATTAATCTAACATCAATCATAATCTCGGAGTGGTTTTATAATTTTCCAATTAATCTGGATTAATTTCTGCATTCATGAGATTTTTTAGCATGACATAATTTAATTTTGTATTGATCAGATACAAAATCAAAACAGGCTACAGAAGTATCATCTTTAGACGACTATAAAGCCCATCTACCAAAGTAATCATCTTAAGCCATAGGTTGATCTACCAAATTAAACCTGAGACTCAATCCCAGCTCCGGTTAGCTTGGTATCTCTTCTTTTTAATACACTATATATGCAAGATGTTTTCATCTCAAGTTCTTAATGAGACTTTAAAATTTAACGAAAATTTTCAGGCTTTACAATCTTCTATGTAACTCTTAAAGTCTCGTAACGTCAAGAATTTTTTTTGAAAGTTATATAGATTCTATGCTTTAAATCTTTATAACTTGCCAATACGTTACGTTCTTTGTATGATACAAACACAAATCAAAGCCGTCGTAAACTTTGACAGTGAGTCCCAGGGGCCCCGTGAGTCCCATCCCATGGGTATTAAACTATTAATTATGATCATTCACACATTCACCTCGAAATTACCATATATACCCCTGAGGCGTACTGTATACGACCTGATGAAGGCTGTTTTGCTATGCCAAACCGCTCAGGCATAGACAAAACCCATTTGATTGTGGATCAAGAAGCAACTTTTATCAGATGTAAAATATTTATATCTAATAAAAATATTTTTCTATTTCAAAGTTATTATATTTTAATATGATTTTAAAAAGACTTTCCTTTTTCTAATTTTCGTTTTTTTATATATGCAAATATTATTTTATGTTTTAAAATTACTTCCCTTTATTATGTGATTTTGGAAAAAAGAAATTATTAAAAAAATTAAAAAAATTTAGTAATGGCAATTATTTTAAGTTATTTCCTATTTAATATGATTTTTTTTAAAAAATACTTTCCTTTTTTGGAATTAACATTTTTATATCTTATAAAACTATTTCTGCATTTCAAAGTTATTTCCTTTTTAATATGGTCTTCTAAAAACTTATCATTTTTTGTAATTTTCGTTTTTTATATCTATACAAAAATTATTTTATGTTTTAAGCTTATTTCTTTTTATTATTGTGATTTTTTAAAAAAAAATCACTAAAAAAAATATATTAAAAAGTTTCAGTAATGGTAAACTAATAATATAAGGGTAATAATTAGAATTCATTAAAGAAATTCAATAAAATAATAGAATTAACGCGTGACACCTAACAAACTAACTTCTCAGGATATTAATGAAGATGCTCTTATAAATAAATTACTTTTCGGAAAACTAAAAATATACTACTATATGAAAACCCTACACAACATAAATAAAAATATAGAGCCCTCATCGTTGCCCCTTTATCTCTAAAGTTACACAGAGAGGCGATGAAGAGAGGACGCGAAGAGAAGAGCCACGAAACCTCACTATCGGCCTCACGTCTTCGTCATGGAAGAACATCCACCGGAGAAATCAACATCCCTCTCGATCTAGAGGTGGAGATACTTAAGAAACTACCGGCGAAATCACTAGTGAGGTTTCAATGCGTCTCGAAGCTTTGGTCATCAACTATCAGCCGCCGTAAAGATTTCATAGACTCAATCGTGACACGGTCTTTGTCTCAGCCTCCGCGTGATGCCCATGTCATCTTCAATCCTCATAACGACAGGGAATGTTTCTTAGTCATCTCATCTTCTTGTTGTCGAGACACTCACAAAGAATCGGTCTCAATCGTCCTTGCAACACCTCTGGAATATGTCCGCGGTTTGTTTTTATGTTGGTCATACGAACGTCAAGAGGGAGCTATATATAACCCTACCACAAGGCAGTCTTTTAACTTACCAAAGATGAAGCTTTCACGCAATGGCGTTTGCTTCTTCGGATATGACCCTGTCTGGGATCAATACAAAGTATTGTTCCTACCAGACTTCAATGTGGAGCAGGTTTGTCAGGTATTCACATTAGGAGATCCGACGGCGAAGCAGTGGAGGAACATCCAAGGTACTAATCAGCGTCCCTTTTCATCGCCACCTTTAGGCAGTGAAGTTTCCATCAACGGGGCTATCTATTTCCTGGCAAGGACTGAAGTAAACTATACTACTTTTGAATACAAGTTTTTGAGTTTTGATCTCCGGTCAGAGAAGTTTTGTCATGTTGACGCTCCGAAAACACTGACACTGATGAATCGGGAGTCGTATTTGATAAGCTACCAAGGGAAGTTAGGACTCATGTGTTGTGAGCAGGGCCTGGAAATTTGGGTTATGGAGGAGGATGCTGAGAAGAAGACACAAAGATGGTCCAAGATTTTCTTTTATGAGACGCAGGGTTTTGAAGACTGGCTCATCTCGGATGTTACTCGTGATGGTGAGATTGTTTTTATCAATGTACCTCGTGACACGTTACGTATCTTTTATTATGATCCGAAGCGCAACAGTCTCAGATATATTGACTTCTTAGACAGTTATCCTAAGGAAAGAAGAAGGCTTAACAAGTCTCCTTTTATCTGGACTTTTCCAGATTATGTCGAGAACACAATGTGTTTGTATTAGTAAGGATCTTTTCAATACAACTTGTGCTTCTTTATTGATAGCTTAAAATGTAATGATCGAATAAGAGGTTACATATACCCTAATACAATGAAGCTCTCCTTGTGGTTTTTTTTTTGGGATTAATGTTAGATAGTGTAAAATAAACCTTTATGATCCAGTTTTTTGGTTTTTGAACAGAGAAAATTGATCAGTCATTTGTAACAAAAGAGAAGGAAAATCTCAGAGCTTGAATCCGGAGGAGCTTGAGCTTGTTCACCGTATGAGCCTACGAACAAGTTGTTGAAAGTCTCAATTTGAATAGTCATTGTAGTATGATGACGCAGGTGGGCTTGATAAAGATTGTCGGAGACTTGTGTTCTTCTCTTTCTTAATCTCATACATATGGAGGCGTGGAGGTAAACGTGAGGTTTCCCTTTGGAGACGAAGGGATTTCTCAAGCGAGGATATACCATCAAGAAGAATCATGTCTATGTAATGTTCCCATGTCATCTTTCACTGTGAACACCACATAAGAGAGTAGAGAGACCAGAAGTTGGAGTGTATTAGGCCCCAATATGTGGATATGTTTCATGAGCACGCAAATTAAAGAGCAAAGTGATATTGGCAAAGTAAAATACACTCAAAACCCAGCCCCGGTTAGCTTGGTATATCTCTTCTTTCTGATACACTATAGTGTATCCACTATATATGCAAGAGATTTTCATCTCAAGTTCTTAATGTGAGACTTGCAACATTTAACCAAAAGTTTCAGGCTTTACAATCTCTTATGCAACTGTTAAATGTCTCGTAACTTCAATAATTAAATAGTGAATTAAATAGATTCTATGCTTAAGATATTTATAACTTGTGAACATCAAGCTACCTTACGTTCTTTGTATGATACTAACACAAATCAAAGCCCTCGCAAACTTTGACACAGTCTCATGGGTACTAATTGTTGAAGTTCCGAAGAAGAGAAGAGGAACAGAGATTGAACTGAAACTGATTTTACTGGATCTGAAACATGTTAGTTTTAACATCACACCAACACTGTTAGTCTGTTCTCTTATCTACATACTAGATTATAACCCGAGCCCGGCTCGGGTATTATATATTCATAATATAATCTACTTAAAATTATTATTTTTTAAAAAAAAAAACCAATATAGTTGTTTTGATAGTATAACATTTGAAATATATATATCTATCCAAAATACACTAATTATTAATATATTACATGTTATTGCATAGTTGTAATTTTTTGTTCAATTTGAACTTTAAAAACTTTGGAAAGAAACGACAAGATATTTCAGGGATGAACGGGAATCTTTTATTTTCAAAAAGAAAAGGGTTCCGAATTTTAAATGACCTATCTGGGATCCAGATCCGTAGGTTTGGAAATATTATTAGGGATCCGGATCCGTATCGGGGATCCACTCCGTATCCAATCTGAATATCCGGATATCCGGAGGGCCGAATCCGGATAATAAAACTTAGGATCCGGATATCTGATTTTTTAAGTCTGGATATCCGGAGCCAGATCCGGATCCTTTAAATATACTATATTAATATATTTTAAATATATTAAGAATTATACATAAAAACGAACTTAAAAATTATTTATATAATATTCTACTTTTATTTTTTGCTAATAGTATATTATATTTTATTATTAATATTATTTTATATATTTAATATATATTTTACGGATCCGGCCGCAGATATCTTGATTTAAGGCGGATATCCAAAATCCGGAAGCCCCGGATCCGGATCCATATCCGGATATGAATACCTAAAAAATCTGGATATCTGGCTTCGCTCCAGTCTTTATAGCTAATGGGCTATTAATGGGCTACTAAAGTTTTAATAAGTTTAATAGTTAGTAATGACATGGCTAAATAAAAATATTTCATTGGTTCAATTTTCCTTAAATTGCTCTCAGTGAGACACGTGGCAGAAATCTCTCTTGGTGTCTTCTCTATTAATATATAGGGGATTTGTAACCATTGATGTGTAACTAACTTATACTAATCAATATAACTAATCTTAACTAATACGAATATATCTTTATCTTATTACGAGATATTAATTACTAATCACACATTCATATATATAGAAATTACCTTTTAGGCCGGAAGAATGAGAGATTGAGATGTGTAGGTCTTACTCAGAATCACGAGAAGAAGAAGAATGGTACATTGCTTTAATATTTCAAAACGGCTAGCTATCTTAAATCCCTTGTGTGGTGTAAAGATGCAAGTGGAGATGCAAGAAAGATATGTCACTTCTCTTGATGCCATTTACTAATGATTAGTACAGATTAAGTAAATTTCATTAATATAGTATTTTCAGTATTATGACTCAAGAAAAAATATAAACACAAATATATTCCAATGATTAGTACAGATTAAGTTGATGAGCCATTAATGAATACAGACCATATAGGAGCTTAAACTTGTTTGAGCGTATGATGACGGCATGTGGTTTCGATTAAGATAGCCTGAGCCTTGTTGCTCTGCTTTTTCTTAATCTCGTACATGGAGGTGACCCGTGACCGAGAGGTTTCTGTGTGGAGACGGCGAGATTTCTGAAGTGAGTAGGTTATAACATCAAAGAGCCATGTTGATGCAGTGTTAAAATCTTGGTAGTGTCACACGAAAAACTGAGGTAGAAAAAAACCTTCACTTTACTGGGAATCAAGTTGAATATCATGGGCACTTATATCGTGATTGAACAGTATTATATTGTTTAGGAAAGAAAGATTTAATCATTGTATTATAAATAATTAAATATGTACGCAATCGATACAAAGCAAAATGTAACATATAAAATTGTTTGATCTTTTTGTGTGTTTTATAAGAAATTGTTTGTAATGAGAACAGGAAGAATGAATGGTTCTAAGGATTTAGATTATTTATTTATTTATCGAACCTATTATCACTAAATCATCTACTAATTAGATCGAAGACAAGATGTCACCGACTCTGCGACTCATCATTCCCCTTAAGAGACAAACGAATGCAAACAAAGATAGCACACAAAGTTGGACATCTGTTCATACACAAATCCGTTGCATATGTTAAATCTCGAAATCCAAATTAATTGTCTCGGCGGAAACTATATTAAATATTTTTCAAAAAAAAAACTATATTAAATATCCAGTATTAATCCCATATATACTATGTGAGGATCATTTTAAAATAAAAAATTATATTTTGTTATTAACAAGTTTGTCATATGATGCGTCATCAGCATATTTTTTTAGATTGTTTTTTCTAAAAAAGTTTTACACTACTAATAATTATAAAATATGTCACTCATAATCTGGTACAAAAATTGAATACATCTAATCAAACTAATCATATAATTAATTACCAATATAAAAAGAATATCTCATTTGATTTCCTTATATGAAAACCACAAAATTGTTAAATAATTTAAAAACAAATATTTGATATCCAAATATATCATATTATTTATTTTTAAAACATATAAATTTACTTATTATTTTTTATTTAATCTTCTTTTGTTAAATAAATTGAATCATCACATCAAACATATAATATAAAAATACAAATTTTCCAGATATGCTATCATTTGAATTTGTAAAAACGAATATAAATTACTAAAACTGTTAAAATTCTACATCAATTTTTTCTTTTTTGTAAAAATGAATCAGAAATTTGTTATAAAAAGATCCAAATGATCACTAATCATATGAATAGGGAACTAAATGTATAATATCAATATATATATATATATATATATTATGTAAAATCATATTTTATATTGTTCATTCATAAAGAATATGTATTTAATTTGAATTATAATTTATTTTAAATTTCGACCATATATTAAATTAATATATCCACTATCATGAAATTTAAAGTTTGATTTGGATAAGATATATAGGTTCATACGTATATAGTGTAAAATCATTACTAGGTGATATGTGTTGAGGTTTGATTTATAATTCAAACGCATTAAAGATACGTAAAGAAAGGTACATATATCATAAGATATCACGAAATGTATATTTAATTAATTTTAAAGTTACGAAGACTTATGAAACAACAAATTTGAAGATACCACAATCTTTTTCATTAGTAAAAGTTCAGTTTGTTTCTTAAGCTTTGTAATAAATTTTCTTTTTCATTTCTTGATAAAATATTTTCTTGTTATTTGAGAATTGTTCATAATTCTATATATATCATATTATCATATATATCATAAATATCATATAAAATAGTAAATGATGACGTTAGCTCAGAAAGAAGATAAAAAGGTAGCACTATTCGAACATGTTACAGAACATGGGCTTGATCAGAACCTAACACTAATTTTTCAGGAAGCTTCGTGTTTGGTTTCGTATACAGAGAATTCTGAGTGTAAAGATACATTCCCCTCATGCTATATTGTAAAACTAAAATGGCTTCACCATCTTTAATTTACACCCATTAATTTAATTTTATTAGTAGTACAACGTAATAATGCTATATTTTTAACAAGGGTGTACTACATGAGATAGGAGAACATCGAATTTTAAAATATAGTTTTTCGCAACTACCATAGTATTGGTGAACCTAATTATTTGAGCCATTAGGAGATTACTAGACATAAACAAATAGAAAGAAACAAAATTCTCCATATAGAAGAACAATTATTCTTTTTCGAATCATGTCGGATATAGCTTTAAACGTTAGACATAAGCTGTACTCGATGCAAAAAAAAACTAATAAAATCATACGAGCAGCCTTATTCTTAGCACATGCACATATATACATACGCGCCTTATTACTAGCACATGCACAACTACAGCTCTCGATCGTAAACCTTCCTTCTTCTTTTTTTTTTTTCCTTTTTTCTCTCTCTCTCTCCCCCTCTCTCTCGATTCAAGATTAGGGTTCTTGAGTTCTTGATGGAGAAGGAAGGATGCAGCAGTAGTGAATCAGGTTGGACCACTTATATTTCGTCGCCGATCAAAGTAGATGAAGATGAAGTCGCGGATCATGAGGACTGTTATGAAGGGTATAACATCTATAACTACTATAGAAAACGCGAAAACGAAGAAGAGAAGAATAAAGATAGCGATGATTCGATGGCCTCCGATGCTTCGTCTGGGCCAAGTTATCAGCGCTATCACCAGAAGGACAACAAAGGTGGACGAAGAGAGGCGTGCAATTTGAAGAACGGGAAAAGTGAAGGTAATAGCAAGAGTATTGGTGATGATAAGAAAACTGGTTGTTCATACAAGAAAAAAGAGAAGAGAAAGAAAGAAAATAAGACTACCTATAGAATGAAGTGATTAATCTTTGTATATTGATTATTGTTTTAATATGTAAGTAGTGTTTGTATATTGGGACTATAATTTCCTAATTTGTTTGGGGGGTTTTTGATGCCTCAAGGATAGGAAGGTTGATTCTTTTATTAAATACTTCTATATTGTTCGGGATGTGTTTAATTTGATTGATGTATATACTTTTGTTTTTGATATTAGCTTCCTTTTAATTTGTGAATCGATATTTCTGAGAAAGAGAAACTCTGGAGCTTGTTGATCATTTCACTCTGTTTTTACGTTACAAGTTACAACTATCTAAATTTCCCTCTTCGTTTTGATTTAGTCAAGCAAAAGGGAAAAATGAAATATTCTAATCCCATCGTTTAAACTTATGATATAGATACACACATATATATACATTATACACTACAAAAGAAACAAATTCATAACGACTATAATTCAATGAAAAATGAGAAATACCAAAAGAAATGATAACGATGAACTGATCATGGTGTGTAATTAAAATGTTGTCATGAATTATATTTGCATATGAAAAGAGAAGAGAAGGCATGTGTAGTGAAAGGTGTACTCGGAGACAAGTTTCAATTATTGTTACAGATACTGAGGCTTTGTGTGTTTTGCCCAAAACTCTCTGGAAACCTTTTGATGTGAATAGTTTGGGTGTAAAGAGAAAATGGATCCACCGCAGACACATGCCACCAACATGGCAACTCTTCCACACAAACTTAATATCAAATAATTTTTTAGTAAAATATTTGACAAATTGAAGCAAAAAATAATGTGGTTAAATTTTTCATGATGCATGAAATTATATGCTACACCAATCATTATTCGTTACATCCGGATTTTAAAAGTGCCTAATTTTCCTCGAGAAAATTTTATTACTTTTAATAATTCACATGCATCTAATTATTGTTTAATTTATATTATATATAAATAAATTAAATTTACGACAGAGACTCCTTAGGACAAAAGGCAAATCTTTTCTGTCTCTCTCTTCCACAACTTCATTTTATTTTTTAGTTTTTATTTTTATATGTAAAATTTGTATTAAAATTAAAAACTGTTTCGACAATGAATGCATCTGAGTCAGGATTTTATATCTTTGTTTACATGTTTTAGTTTGATGCGTAAGATCTTCAATTGTTAACACCGAACTCAAGGTTATCCAATTTGAAGCTCATTTTCCAAGTATCAGTCTATGAGATTGGAAACTGAAAGGATATAAATTATAAACTCCGTTCTTCAGTTCCAAAATAGGCAACTCATGGGAAGAATGCAAAAGGGAGGGATAAGTGAAGACGAGCTTTCACTTGAAAGATCTACTATACAATCCACACACGACCCTGAGATTTGATCAAGGATATTTTATATAAAAACTACTCTAAATAATACATGATCCAAATGGGAAAAAACTTACTTGAACAATTGATTGGACAATCTATGCAAAGCTTTTCCAAAAAAAAAAAATTCAAAGCTACGGAAGATAATCGTATTCAATCACAACTGAGAAATCATCCCAAGTTTTGTTTTTTTGAAGGACAACCATTAACAGACATCACATGAATATATATTAAACTATCACTCGATATCTTTTCTTTGGTCATTTGGTAATATTAAGAGAGAATTAAGAGTGTACGAATAGACCGTTTTTAAGATGATGAGATTTCCATCTGGGCTATACGGAATGGACTTTTTAGAGTTTGGAGGATTTTTTTTCAAGAATCGGACCCTGACATACATTCATTGATGGTGATATAAGGGACAAAACTGTTCTTATCTTGACTTGACTAAAAAATAATCAGTATAAAAAGTTAAAAACTAAGTTGTTCGTTCCTGTCTTGACTATAAACTATAAAGTGTTGTGTAGGGGCGGATCTAGGTAGGCAGTAGGGGGGCAAGTGCCCCCGGTTGATTTTTGAATATACCTAAGTAAAGACTTGAAAATACAATAGCTCAGCTGGTAATTTCTTCTTGTGCCCCCGGTTGTCCTCGTTTGGATTCCTACGTTGCCTCTTTTCGTTGTCCAAATACTATATTATTTAAATTTCTTCCATTCTTTTCATTTTGTGCATATTTTCTTTTGTAAATACATACTGTTCTCTTTACTTAGACTAGATGTTACTTTATCAAAATAGATTTAATCCAGTATTTACTTTATTAATTAGTTTTTTTTAAAGTTTTCATTCATATATCCTGTAAACTGCACTTACCTTTCTTATATACTTAAAATGTATAATTTATATTCTAATTTTTATCATCTTTTCATATATTTCCTAACTAATAATATTTTAATGAACTATTATAAAATGATAAATAGTAACATAATTACCATTTGTCATTTAAAACTCAGATGTAGTATAAGGAAAAAAAACTTAATAATGTAAAATATCAAACCAAAAATATTATAAAATATATTGTTCTGTTATTGATAAAATTGTGCCCCGTTAAAATCATTTCTAGATCCGCCCCTGGACTTGTGTTGTTGATTTGTTTTTCCAACTTTTGAGGTGGTTTGGAAAAACTGTCGCTATTTCTTTCATTGTCTGTTTCAATCACAAGTCTCTTTCAATCCCACTTACGTTATGTCCAACGATCTTAGTGGCCGCTCTTTGTTTTCTTGTCCCGTAAGTTTCTTGCCACACCAGTTGGAAGAAAAGCAGGTTGTTTTCTTGACTGAAAAGAAGGTCTCCTTACGTAAGATTGTCTTCCTTTCTTAGATTGAGAAAAGTGGAGGGTCATGGATTCTCTCAGGTAACACAAACTCTGATCACGTGTCTTAGTTTAAGGCCTTCTTAATTAGATAGCAATATGCTTTTGTGAGTCTACGAAGCAAGATATATCTATGAGGTGTAATTTGGCACAAAACCAAGGCTCACTTATTTATTTAGGTTTAATCATGAAGTTGTAGACAGATCAGAAAGAAAATATAATCGTTTCGCGCGCCAGTCAGTATCCAATTGTAAGTGGCCTATCCAGAACTTTAGGTTTAGCTGTGCAGAACATATATATTTATAAATCAGTACTAATGTTCTGAAAGCTAAACCCAAGAAAAAAAACAAATTACTCTTTTGTAAGTTAAATCTTGCAAAATAGTTATGACTTATGAGTTCATGCCCTACAATACCAAGTTACCAACATATTATTCTGATAAAGCTCTTGGTGGGTCTAGAGACTTGCTGATTAGCTTTTGCCCTTCGCTTTAAATTAGAAAAGTTTCGCACACAAACCAAGGTAGACAAACAACTTTAATTTGTGTGTTTACGTTTTATGTTTAGTCTGAAAAACTCACAGTCTTGGCCATTTTAACAGTTCTTTTTTTTTTGTTAATTTTATACTTAAAACATTAATAAGAATTACCATTTGCGTTTGAGGTTTTTGTTTACCTTCACAAAAATACTTATCAAATACGACTATTGTTTTATAGCTCGAGTTATTCATTTTTCACCTTAATGCAACGGCAAAAAATTGTGTTTCATGCAATGTGAGGCCTAAAGCGTTGCCCGTTACTTCCTTTACATGCAACAAAAGTTCGTAGAAGTGCTTTAAAAATTATTTATTTACTAATATATGGTCTTGACCGGAGACAGATGTCTGGATATACATCTATTGATACGTACTAGAGCAACTAAAATATTATCTATACAATGTCATCTCTTAACCAAGAGAAAGGGCTCTGATTCTGAAGCTGCATATCACTAATCATTTTCTTAAGCTCAGAGGTTTCCTCTTTGAGCTGAGCATTCTCCTCAATGATCTTGTCGTTAGACTCCAAGACGCGGTTTAGTTTTCGAAGCAACTGATGATTCTCATTTCTAAGCCACATCACTTGTGACCAAAGATCATCAAGCTGTCTCTGCTTCCTCATACGCGATCTCCTAGCTGATTCTCTGTTTGATATCTTCTTCTTCTGCTTCCTCTCATTCATTATATCCCTCTGATTCTCTTCTGCTTCATCCGAGGTCGAGCTATTGCTGCTCATGAACTGTGGAGTGTTTACACAAGTTTGGAAGCTGTAGAAAGGATTAGGGTTTTGCCCGCTGGCGCGAAATGGCGAGGTTGTCGGGAAATGGGAAAGGTAAGATGGTGGACAACCGTGGAGGCTGAAGATGTTGGTTGATGGTTGCATTATCGGCAGAAACTTGATGCGCAAGGTATGGTTTTTCTTAGTTATGTGATTAGAGAGAGAGGAGAAAGGTAGGAGGATTTTAGAGGTTGTGATGAATCTTTGGTGTGTGAAGACAAGTGCTCTTCATATAGACTAGTAGAGACCAGAGTGGACCCCGGTTTCTGCAATTGGGTCAAACAATGTAAAAGCATTTTACAATCGTGCAGCTACGAGCCTACGACGTGAATATCTATATAAAGGACGAAGATTATTATACAAAAATCAAATGCCAATATTTTTTCTATATAAAGGAGAAGGACGAAGATTATTATACAAAAATCAAATGCCAATATTTTTTTCGCCTACAAATTTATTGAACTACTTTAACATTTTTTTTTAACCATGAACTAGTCGACAAAAAAAAAAACCATGAAACTTTAACGAAAATGATAAAGCTTCAAACTTTTCTAAAGTAGGTTTGTATAAAATAACGAGTGCTAAAGACTAAAGACTGAAGACCGATTGTAGACCGTGTGTGCATGAAAGATCTACTGATTCATATAATCTGCTGAATCCCGAAAATTAAATTCATGATTCATATTAACCAGTCAAATTTTTATTTTTTTTCTCTCTAACCAGGCAAAAATTATTTGTAGTAAAATGCATGGGGACTATAATTTTAATAATTATTTTGCATCTAGAAAATATGTCCGATTACATATATTTGGATTAAATAATTCAGAATAATATTTTCAATTGTAATTTTAATCTCTAGAACTTTCTCATTTGTACTTGAATAATTTGTTATGATTTAATTTAAAAGGAATTTATAGATAAATACCATGAATGGTTTTTTTATCTTACTTTTTTTCGGACTCCACCTAAAGAGCCTATCCACTTTTCATGTGGGTTGCTGCTTGCTAGAGCCAAACAATTGGGCCAGAAAGTTTGGGCTAAATAATTGGGCTTTGATCTTATTCAGTGAAATCACTTATGTTAGGCCCAGAAATGAAAGACGTCGGCGGCGAAAGCAACTTACAAAAAAAAGTAATAGTTACGATAATGTTATGAACCGTTTGGTTAATGAACTCAATATAAACCGATCCATATAGAGGTTATTAACATAACCGGTCCTTAGTATAATTAGATGTTTTCCTTTATAGACAAGAAATAGGTTTATGGAATATTTCCTTTTCTTTGTATGGGTAGTAAAAGGATAATTACCTTTTCTCTACCTGGTGTAACCACTATATAAAGAGACCATTGGTCCTCATAATAATATACACAGAACATTCAGTTCACAACACGTTATCAGCACGAAAGCTCCTAAACCCTAAAACCCTAGAGACCCTGAGTAGCCGCCGAAACTTTAAAGAGTCATATCTTTCAAACCGTGAGGAACCAGAAGGCGATCTAGATATCAAATCGAAGCCCTCGACGAGACGAATCTACCGGTGAAAACCGCTTGTCGATCCGACATCGGACGCGCTCTCACGCACGCATACAGTGCACGACGACCCACCAAATAAACCAAGGAGATCCGATTTCAGCTTGTGTTTTCCGAGGTCATTAGCTCCCGGTTCACTCCAATTCAAATCTAAAAGAAAGAAAAAGGTAAAACCCTAAACTAAGAACAAAGCAAAACCGAATTGGACATTAATGAACTTGAACCCTAAAATCGGTTGCTCCCATGAACTTGCTTGATCTTATTAAAACCTTGAAATCGAACATTGACCTAAGCTATATCATGAGTTTAAAATCGGTTGTTTGATAAACTTGTTTGATCTTATATTCAAACCCACCTTGAAATCGGACTTAAGCTTATGAAACCCTAAAATCGGATTGTTTGAATATAGCCTTACTTGTTTGCTGAATCGATTTGTGATCTTGATTGCATGTTTAAATTAGTTCATTAGCTTGCTTATTTACCTGTTTAAAATCGCATGAGAACTTGCTTGCATCAATCACTTAAATCGAATTTGGACTAGCATAGAAATCGCATGTATCATTGATTGAAATCGGATTGTGTGAGTTAGGTTGTTAGAATCGATTTGTGCATGCTTGTTTTGGCCATAGTTGAAATCGTGAAACCCTAGAGAAAAAGCTAGGTTGAAATCGATCCTAAACCTAATCCTAATCCTAATCCAAATAGGAAAACCTTAATCCCTTCCTTTTAGTAAAAAGGAAAGTGTTAAGTATATCATTTTTCCCTTTTGTTTAATTTCCTTTATTGGTTTATCCCTTTAATGAATTGCCTTATGATTAATTTTCAAAAGGGAAATTGATTAATATTGCTAATAGCATAATAGAAAATCGGTTGCATGATTTAATTAATTGATTTGCATAATTGATTGAAACCATGAAGTATTAAAATCGGACATGCTATATGCATATATATATAAACCGGCCATTACCACTAATGTCCGGATTTATTAAAAGCCCCTAACTGAAAATCGTTAAAACGTTTTTCAGATGGCTGACGTCAACTTTGATGCATATGAAAGAAAGGCCAAAGTTAACAACTTTGAATACCCGATCCTAGATCTCTCAGGAGACGAATTTATGGAATGGTCATTGAGCACGAGACTTGCTCTACAAAACAGAGGACTCGGAAGATGCATCTACAAAGATAATAATGAACTTGAAAGCCAAAAGCAAAGAGCCATAAACATTATGCGCTCATCTCACTGAGGATCTAAGAGATCAGTATGAAGATACTAAAGATCCAGTTGACCTCTGGACAAAGCTTGGTGAAAGATTCTCAATGAAATTATGGCTGACCTCATGGATGGATGGAGTAGACTCAGCTTCCAGGACTATGAATCCGTGGATGAGTACAATTGTACTCTACTGAGAATCGTACATGGCTTTATGCTATGTGGCGAAGTGATAACACACATAGATCTTTTAAATAAGACTATATCTACATTCCATCCGAGACAGATAGTGTTATCACGAAAGGCCGAAACTTTCACCAACTATAACGATCTACTATATTACCTCCTTGGTCCACAAAGGACAAAAAAATTATCAGTAAAGCTGATGACTTCATAAAGAGGCGTAAAGAGATGACAGAACCTCAAACGCGCAATGAGGAAGAATGCTCAGACTGTGAGGGCAGTTCATACGTTGACTAGAAAATAATTTAGTTTCCGATTTATACTTTCATGTTGCTTTCTTGTTTTGATTTGCTTTGGATTCATGTCTTTGAATTTCTATCTATGATTTAATAAAAATTTTAAGGCTTTAAGACATGATTCTTGTTTTATGAAGTATGGACGTATTCCTTGTGGATAGTGGGTCAAGTCATACGATCTTGAAAGATGAAGATACTTCATAGACCTTAAACTAAGAAAGGCAATCGTAGAGACTATAGCAGGACAGGCCAGTCTTATAAAAGGCCACGGCCAGGCCGCCGTTCTAATGCCTAAAGGCACACATCTCGAAATTCCATATGCATTGTTTTCCCCAGACTCAAATCGTAACTTATTGAGCTTTAAAGACATTCGTTTGAATGGTTATCATGTGGAAACAATGGGCGAAGGGAAGAAAGAATTTCTCCAAATAACAAAAATCGCCAACGGCAATAAGAAGGTCCACGAGACCATACCTGCTATAGCTACGGGCGTGTACTGTACTAAGTTCAGTATGATAGGGGCCAATGCCACCGTAAACAAAGCCCTTACGGATATGTTCACTCTATGGCACGACCGTCTGGGACATCCCGGGTCGGGAATGATGCGGAAATTGATCCTCAACACGAATGGCCACGCCTTGAAAGAAAGGAAATTGATCCCTATGAGTCTCACTTGTGCCTCGTGTTCGCAAGGAAAACTGATTGTAAGACCATCACCAGTAAAGGTGACTAAGAAAACGATAAACTTTCTGGAAAGGATTCAAGGAGACATATGCGGACCAATCCACCCACCTTGTGGGACATTCCGATATTTTATGGTCCTCATTGACGCATCTACACGATGGTCACATGTATGCTTATTGTCATCACGGAATATGGCATTTGCAATACTCCTTGCCCAGATAATCCGCCTAAGAGCGCACTTTCCAGACTTTCCGTTAAAGTCCATCCGTATGGACAACGCGGGAGAGTTTACGTCCAGAGCGTTTGATGACTACTGTATGTCCATGGGGGTAAGTGTTGAGCACTCCGTGGCACATGTACATACACAGAACGGCTTAGCCGAGTCTCTCATCAAACGAATCCAGCTGATTGCTAGACCATTACTCATGAGGTCAAAGCTTCCAGTTTCAGCCTGGGGACACGCTGTCTTACACGCTGCAGACCTAATCCGTATCAGGCCATCTAGTGACCACAGGTTTTCCCCAATGCAATTACTAACGGGTCAAGAGCCAAACATATCCCATCTTAAGACATTTGGATGTTCAGTCTATGTGCCTATTGCTCCACCACAAAGAACTAAGATGGGACCTCAAAGGAGGATGGGGATATACGTTGGATATGATTCACCCACGATCATAAAGTATCTTGAGCCAACTACCGGTGATTTATTTAAGGCCAGATACGCGGATTGTCATTTCGATGAGTCCGTTTATCCAACTATAGGTAGAGAAAACCGGCTGACAAAAGAACTCTCATGGAATCAAACATCCATAAATTGGAAAGATCCTCGAACCCAAGAAAGTGACTTGGAAGTTCAAAAGATTATACATATGCAAAAGCTAGCTATACAATTGCCAGATTCCTTTGCTGACCCGCAGAGAGTTACTAAGTGGTATGTTCCAGCCGTGAACGCACCAATACGCATTGATGTCCAAAGTGGACCGCAAGTGCCTACAGAGTCTAAACCGCGAGTAAAGCGTGGAAGACCAATTGGTTCCAAAGATAAGACGCCTGGAAATTAAGAAAAGGTGCTGATATTCAGGCCGAGGAGATAACTAATGGACCGGACACTTATGAGCCTAAGGAGCCGCCAAATGATGCTCGGGACGCCGAGCCTCATGGTCCTGAAGTTCCAGATAACAATGAGATCTCAATAAATTATGTTATGTCCGGAATCCAATGAAACAGAAAAGATATCGACGTCGATGATATATTTGCATGCAACGTAGCACTTGAGATTATGAATGAGGATCTAGAATCCACGTCAATAGATGAGTGCACTCAACGATCTGATTGGGCTAAATGGAAAGAAGCCATAAACGTGGAGTTAAACTCTTTAAAGAAGAGAGAGGTTTTTGGTCCCATTATCCGGACACCTCGTGATATAATACCAGTTGGACATAAATGGGTCTTTGTAAGAAAGAGAAACAAACAAGGAGAGATTGTTCGACAAAAAGCACGGCTTGTGGCACAAGGATTCTCTCAAAGACCTGGAATCGATTATGAGGAGACATACTCCCCTGTGGTGGATGCAACGACATTCCGATTCCTTATAAGTTTGGCCATAAGAGAAAAGTTAGATCTGCGGTTAATGGATGTTGTCACCGCATACTTATATGGTCCACTGGATAATGAAATCTATATGAGATTGCCAGAGGGTATTGAGCTCAAAGATAAGAAAAGTTCTCGAGAAGAACACTGCATTAGGCTAACCAAATCCCTATACGGACTGAAACAAAGTGGGCGCATGTGGTACAATCGTTTAAGCGATTACCTAATGAAATCCGGTTATAAGAATGATCCCATCAGTCCGTGTATCTTTATAAAGAAGTTTGCAAACGGTGGATTTGTGATTATAGCAGTTTACGTGGATGATTTGAACATCCTCGGCACCTCTGGAGAAATCACCCAAACAGTTGATTTGTTAAAGGCCGAATTTGAAATGAAAGACTTAGGAAAGACTAAGTTCTGTTTGGGAATACAGCTTGAGTACGTCAAAGACGGAATCCTTGTGCATCAAATGGCGTATACTGAAAAAGTACTCAAGAGATTTAATATGGACACAGCTCACCCATTGAGTAGCCCAATGGTCGTAAGGAGCATAAGCCCGGACACAGATCCGTTTGGTCCAATAAGAAAGGATGAAGAAGTCCTTGGTCCCGAAACGCCATATCTAAGTGCCATAGGAGCGTTACTATACTTGGCTAGTCACACTAGACCAGATATTTGTTTTGCCGTGAACCTCCTATCAAGATTTAGTTCTTGTCCAACCCAAAGGCACTGGAACGGGATTAAACATTTACTTCATTACCTTCAAGGAATGAAAGATATGGGTTTATTTTACACTAACCATAACGACAAAGGTTTAGTTGGTTTTGCTGATGCAGGTTATCTATCGGATCCACACAATGGACGATCTCAGACAGGATATGTGTTCACTCACGGAGGAACCGCAATTTCATGGCGATCCATGAAGCAGACAGTCATGGCCACATCATCAAATCACGCAGAGATTTTGGCGATTCATGAAGCCAGCCGTGAATGTGTTTGGTTGAGATCGATGACTCAGCACATAAGACGAGATTGTGGGATGACAGATGGAAAGGACGAACCGACCGTACTTCATGAGGACAATGCTGCGTGCATAGCTCAACTGAAGGATGGATACATCAAGGGAGACCGACGACGCACATTCTGCCAAAATTCTTTTTCACTCACGATCTCCAGAAGGCTGGAGAAATACAAGTGCTTCAAGTCCGTTCAAGCGACAACTCAGCTGACTTGTTCACAAAGTCGCTCCCAACTTCCACGCTCAAGAAGCTGGTGTATCAGATCGGCATGCGCCGACTAAGGGACTTTAGTGATGTCTAAATCAGGAGGAGTAATACGTGCTGTACTCTTTCCTCACTAAGGTTTTGTCCCACTGGGTTTTTCTTTAGTGAGGTTTTAATGAGGCAGCATCCCCAAGCGTATTACAAAGATCCTTGGTTGCATCGGGATTCGGTCATTTCGTCCAAGGGGGAGTGTTATGAACCGTTTGGTTAATGGACTCAATATAGACCGATCCATATAGAGGTTATTATAACCGGTCCTTAGTATAATTAGATGTTTTCCTTTATAGACAAGGAATAGGTTTATGGAATATTTCTTTTTCTTTGTATGGGTAGTAAAAGGATAATTACCTTTTCTCTACCTGGTGTAACCACTATATAAAGAGACCATTGGTCCTCATAATAATATACACAGAACATTCAGTTCACAACAGATAAGTCGATAAGACGAGGACATTCATGCATGCACCATAAATTATGGAAGGTAGTGTTAGTGGTCTTTAGAAGTTGTAATTTTCTATATTTTGTATTTTTGTATAGATGTTGAAGTATTGAAATTAATATGCGGTGGTGATTGTAATACAAACTTATTTTGTTTCTTTGTATAAATGTTGAAGTATTGAAATTAATATGTAGGGTTGATTAGTACCAAATCACATCAAAGCAGAAGCAGCAGAACGGATCCAATATAATAATTATTGGGTTATAAGCAAATATTAAAAATGGGGCATATTAATATTTATTTATGCTAAAGAGTGATTTTTTTTTTTTTGAAAAGTCCATATATGAGAATTAAACCCTCCATCTCATCAACATTATTATTATTACTAAAAAAATTATGTAAAATTGTCGAATATATGTTACTAGGTGATTCACCCGCGGATATGCGCGGGACAGGGGCGGACCCAGAAATAATTTTATCTGGGTCAAATTTTTAATTAACAAAAAAATAACTAGGATAGTGATACCAAGTGAGAATTGAACCTGAGATTTGGGGGTTCAATTGCTAACATTTACCAGAAATACTGCAGAGTTTTTCTTGTTTATACATATATGTAAAATTTTATACTGATTTATGGGGTGTCAAGTGACACTCCTTTTGCCTTACTGGGTCCGCCATTGGCGCGGGATTGAATATTTATAGTTATTTTTTTTTCTTTTATTTTTTTTGTTTTTTGCATTTTATATTGTTTTAAGATCAAATATGAAATAATGTTATATAACTTTTAGTTGTTGTTTTACTTATGGCTATTGTTTTGGATTAAGTTATAATGATTTGCATTGTTTTGGATTACTTTATTTGGCAAAATTTTTAATTTTCATATATGATTTTTTTTTGTTTTTTTCTAATTTTTTTGTTTGTTTATGTCTTGTAAATATGGTTAATTAAGATTAGTTTGATTATTTTATGTTATCTTGATAAAAAAAATATTTTCTCGGCTTTTTTATATACACTTGTTTGGTTTTTAATTTTTTTTGGTAAATCTACTGATAAGTTAAACATTGAATCCAAAATTTTAGGTTTGATTTAGTGGGTTTAAACCTATTTAGACCCATTAAAATTGGGCAAAAATTACATAATTATAAATTGATCTTTTAACTTTCTAAACCACCATATTTACAAATCTAGCGATTCTAAAGTAAAACTGTGTACCCCTTAAAAAGAGTAGATGTATATTTTTATTGGAAATGGTAGATGTATATTTGTAATTCTAAAACAAATGATCTTAAAATCATGGTTGATGCTGATCTTGACAATCGTAAATATGTATTATAAAAATTGATAATTCTAAAATCAACTATTTTTTTATCTAAGAAAACATAAACAAAACATAATTTAAATTATTTAATGTTTTATAATATTTCTTTATAAACATTTGTTGTGTCCTTTTGTGGCTTCCCTTCTTTGTCAATAATAAGAATCTTCAGATTAGACATTGATTTAATATTGGAAACTGCAAACTTTGTAAAATAGAAATTTAAAAATTCAAAATTTATTTTATTGCAAATAGAAAATAAAACTTGGATAGTTATCAAAAAGTAAAATAAAATAAATATGTAAAAAAATAAAAATGAAATTGAAAAAAAAACTAAAATGAAAATTTTTGAAAGTTAAACTTCCCTTTATTTTTAGAAATTTAAAATTTTATTGCAAAATAATTAAAATTAGATAGTTATCCAAAATTAAAATAAAATAAATTGATAAGGAAGAAAAAGGAAATTGCAAAAACTAAAGAAAAATAAATTAAAAAAAACTTTGAGATTTTTTACTTTTATTTTTATATTTAGGTATGTGGAGATTTTCTTTTTTAATTTTAATTAATATTGGGATATTCCTTTTTATTATTCTTGTAAACACCTTTAAAAATTAATAATTGTATTCGATATAATAATTTTAACTCAAAAAGGTTAAAATAGGAAATTCCAAAAACTTTAAAAAGGAAATTTAGAAAGTAAAACTCCCATTTATTTTCATAAAAAGGTTTTGAATTTATAAAAAAACTATTTTGATGAAATATATATACTTTTTTAAAAAACAATTTCTATTATAACGAAAAAATAATTAAAAATTGAATAGTTATTGAAAAGTAAAATAAAATATATTTATAAATAATAAAAAGGAATTGTAAAAATTGGAAAGAAAAATTTTAAAAATTTTAAATAAGAAATAGAAAATTGCAAAAACTTAAAAATAAAATTACTAAATTCCCTTATTTTCTAAAACATTTTTAATATATAAAAAGTTATTTCATAAAAAAAGAAACTAAATTTTCCTTTTTAAAATAATAAATTTTAGAAAAATAAATTATCTCGTTAAAAGTAAGTTATTTCCTTTTTAATATGATTTATAAAAAAGCTTTTCCTTTTCTTAAATTTTCGTTTTTATTTCTATAGAAAAATTATTTTATGTTTTTAAATTAATTCCTTTTATTATTGTGCTTTTTAAAAAAATCATTAAACAAAAAATATATTAAAAGGTTCAGTAATGGCAAACTAATATAATAATTGGAATTCATTAAGGGTATCTCTGTAATCAACCTCGTGAAAATTAATGTGAACGCGACACGTAGGAAACTGACTTCTCAAATAATATTATAGAGATTGGCGACCGAAAATACAAGCTTTTTTTTTTAAATTTCTGTCAGAGCCGACTCTACATATTTAAAGCACCAACTACTATAGAGATTGTTCACTATTTTTCTAAACCGGTGGTGTCATAAAAATTCAAGTATCTAATTTTTTTTTTAACTTTAAGGATTTCATTAATTCTAGAAAAAGTTACACAAACTAGGATACAGCCAATTTAAAGGAGCTTAAGCGAGAGAAACGAAAACATTTCGTTCTCCAAACTACTTTTCAATGAAAAAAAAGATAGCATGAAGAGAAGGAACCTAGCCATAAAGAGCGAGCCATGTTTGGAGGTAGGTTGGATCCGAAGGTGAAATATTCTGAGTTCTTGCAAGAGGGTCTAATCTAAACTTGATTGTTTGTTTGATATCTTCTATGAGGGCAGCCGGGGATCTTGCACATCCTGTATGTAACCTTGAATTTCTTTCCTTCCACACACTATAGAGACAAGCTTGAAAGAGGAGCTTAAATATAAGGAGTAAATTCGAATCCGAAGAATGGTTTTTAAGCCATGTAACTGCATCTGCAAACGGTCTAGGCGGTGTGAGGTGTGCTCTTAAATGGAAAAAAGACCAAACCTCCCAGCTGAAATCACAGTCGAAAAGGAGATGTTGCTTTGTTTCATCATAATAGTTGCAAAGCAAACAAACTGATGGAACATCTAACCCCCAACTTCGAAGTCTATCTCGTGTTGGAAGTCTGTCTTTTATTGCCAACCAAGCAAGGAAGGCGTGCTTAGGGATTCTACCTTTATACCAAATCTCGCCACACCAGTTTACCCTTTCTGTTAATGGATGTAAACTGTTCCAAGTGATAGCAACTGAAAAGTTCTCAGTAGGCTCCCTATTATGTACCTTCCATAGATATCTGTCATCCGTCTCTGAAGAAGCAATCACTTCTGCACTAGGTAAGCACTGTCTAAGAAGAATAATGACCGGATTTCTACTTCGACTGTCTGACAACCACCAACGATTGTTACAGAGACCATCCGCAACTACAGCATCAAGTGGTAAGCCCGCCATCGTCGGGCCTCTCTCACTTGTAAGATCCAATAAAGGACCCAAGCCAGTCTAATTATCATTCCCAAAGCTAGCCGTTAGACTATTTCCTACTTCACATACTAACATGGGGCGAGCTAGAGGTCTAAGCTTGCATATATTCTTCCAAATCCAACTACGCGAGGTTGATGGATCTATGTCCCAAAAGTTTTGTTGTCCTATAAGGTTAATTCTCACCCATGAAACCCATAAAGAGCCACCTGCAGTGAAGATCAACCATATAAGCTTGAGACCGAGAACTTTGTTCCAGTCCATTAAACGTCGCAGTCCCAAACCTCCCGCATGCTTAGGAGTGCACACTACATCCCAGCTAACTTTTGCACCTCTCGCTGAATTAGGAGCTCCTTTCCATAGAAAACCATTACACATTCTTTCAATTTCGAGGATGCATTGTTTTGGAATACTAAAAATTGAAGCCCAGAAAGTTATTGTTGAATAGATGACTGACTGAATTAGTTGAAGACATCCAGCAAAGGAAAGATGACGAACAGTCCAATAGTTAAACCGTCCCACAATCTTGGTACTGATTGGTGTTTAGGCTTTAGAGGCTTTAGACCACTTAATTTTTTTGTAAAGCCATGAAAGTCAAAATTTTGCCAATCACTATTTTAGGTTTTAGACCACTTAAACTTTTCTCTAAAGTCTTCAAAGCCATTTTTAAAAAAAATTCTTCTATTTTGTTCATGTTTTTCTAAAGTCACATTTTGAGGCTTTAACTCAAAACCACAGCTTCTAAAGCCAAATTCTCTACAGCCAAATTCTAAAGCAACAGCCTAAAGCCACAGCCATAACCAATCAGAGCCCTTGTCTATTAGGGGCTGGAAATCTGTCCTCTTCATTTTCTTGGATGAAAGCGGAATCCCCAGATACCTTACCGGCAAAGAGCCTTGTTTCAAACCATATTGCACTGCTAGTTGTCGACATTTATCCCCATCACCACCGTCGATCATAACTTCAGTTTTCTCATTATTAATGTGAAGTCCTGAAATACTCTTGAAATTTTCTAGAATTGACAGAATACCTTGCAAAGAATTCTCTGATCCATCAAAGAATATAAGGACATCATCTGCAAAGCTCAAATGCGTAACAAGAGGAACCTCACATTTCGGATGAATACCAAACACACCATTCACAGCACCTGCATCAAGCAACTTAGAAAAAATATCCATCAGCAGCACAAAAAGTAAGGAAGAGATTGGATCCCCTTGTCTAAGCCCCTTAAAACCCCTGAAATGTCCTTGTAGCTCTCCATTAATCACGATGCTGTAAGAAGGAGTGGTAACACATTCCTTAATCCATTCTGTCAATATCATCGGTAACTCAAACGCCTGGAGAAGCTTCAAAAGACAATCCCAATTCACGTTATCGTATGCTTTGGATAAATCTATTTTAAGGCAACCTCTTGTAGGTTTTCCCCTCTTATGAAAATCTGTTACCAACTCTGAAGCCAGTAGAACATTTTCACAAAGGAGTCTGCCCTGAACAAAGCCCACCTCATTCAACTGCACTGCATCGCTGATTATTAACTTTAGTCTCTTCTTTATCAGTCTAGCTATCAAGTATCTAATTTGTGTTAATGATTTTTGTGAATCCTCAACATGTTTTAGGCACCGCTAATATAGAAGATGGGCTGGATTGTATGTCTTTTTTATAATTAAATAGCAAATATGTTCTCATAATAAAGATATAGAAATGTTCACTATTTTTCTAAACTGCTAATAAAATTCACGTATTTAATTTCTGCTATTAACATTTTTACCAATAAAGTTACGGATTATGACATTCATCTTTTAGGCCAAGCTGACGAATTCTGAATTAGAAATTGAAGAAGAGAGATTAACTGCATAACTTGGAGAGGAAACAACCTATGTATTAGTTGCAGTGTCGATACATGTTCTGCTAAATAGAATGGTACCCAAAATGTTATTATTGATGCTCAATTTTATTATTGAGGTTTCCCATTGTTATTGACTTGTTGTATTGTCTGCATTTTGGACTTATCTTTGTGAAGTACAGCTGTATTGTATAGTACTCTACCATTTTGTATATAAAGAGATGATCGTGAAACCATGTTACCATCTCACACTTCCATTTCTTTTTTTCTTTTCGAATTGAATGTTAAATTTCAAACCAAAAAGTCTTTTTTACATGTACATGCATTCTTTAATTTGAAAGGTTTGCAAACTGCAAAGATAGTGGAGAGAAAATACCAAATAGACGTGTAGACGGCTTAAGTTCTAATACTAAACCAGAACTCTAAGCTATCATTTAGCTTATGGTCACCATCCGCTCTGGCTGTGGAGAGTCGATTGCGGACAGTCTTGTCGATGAGCTTGATAAGCCTTGCAGAAGGGGAAGGTTTTTCTCTGTGGTTTCTTAGATTTCTCTCCCTCCAAATTCCATAGACTACAGCTTGGAAAACATATCGCAGGATAAATTTCTTTATGTAGTCCATAGTATTGTTTTGGAGAAGTGGTATAATGTTGAACCAGCTAGTTGTGTAATTGGTTTGAAGTAGACGTCGTGTTAGAGCGGACCAAACCTCAGCAGTGTAGGAGCAGTCGAAGAAAATGTGATCCCGAGATTCTAAATGTTGCGAGCATAAAACGCAGGTAGGATTCAGTGTTTGGTTCGAGACCTGTGTTCTGTCGCTTGTAGCCAAACGATTTTGAAGTGCAAACCAGGTGATAAAAGCGAACTTTGGGGTTGCCTTCGAAAACCATATACTTTCTGCCCACAGCTTCTTTTCCCGCTGAGTGCGAATTTGATTCCAGGTTTTTTTTGAGTTGAAGATCGGCTTATAGATGTTTTCCGTCTGTTTCCAGATCGCAATATCATCAAGTTCATCCTCTCTAGTATTCTGATGGTTTGAAATAGCTTCCTCAATTTGTTTTATAAGCGGAATCCGGTGCATTCTCCTTCTATGAGTTGTCAGAATGTTGTTTAGTGAGGCATTTTCTGAGATTCCCAAATCAATGAACCCTCTATCACCCAGAATCTGATGCAGTCGTCTTAAACTCGACCAGTGGTCGAACCAAAAAGAGGTGCCTCGACCATTGTGAACCTCCATACGCTGAAAATGCTGAGCAAGAGTTCGCAGTTTTAAAATTTTTTGCCACATCCAGGACCCAGCTTGAGTCGTGTATTTTCCCGCCCAGAAACTGCCTTTTCTGATGAGATACCGCCTCAACCAAGAAACCCACAAAGAAGATTTACCTGATACAATACGCCAAATCAGCTTCAAACCACTAACTTTGTTAACCTCTTTCAGTTTCATTAGGCCTAGACCTCCCTCCTCCTTTGGTCTGCAGATGTCATCCCACGAAACCTTTGCTCTTTTTGTGTTTAAATCCGGTCCGGACCATAAGAATGCTGCACTTATCCTGTCAATCTCCTTGATACATTTTCCTGGTAGTTGAAAAGCATGCATCCAAAAATTTGAAATACTCCTTATCACAGAGGAGAGTAGTTGTAATCTGCTTGCATACGAGAGATGCCGGGCTATCCAGGTTGTTATTCTTGCTCGGATCGTTTCAATAAGAGGTTTGTAGTCATTTGTTGTCATCCGTTTTGTGAGAAGAGGCAAACCCAAGTAGCGAACCGGGACCTGACCAGATTCAAATGGAAATTGTGCTAGAATGGCATCCTTATTTGAGCCAGAAATACCAGCCATGTATACAGTGGATTTCTCTAGACTTATGTTGAGCCCAGATTCACAAGCAAACTCATCAAAAACTCTCATTACCCCTTCAACAGAAGTATTATTTCCTTCAGTGAAGACAATCATGTCGTCTGCGAAACACAGATGTTAAGCCCCACGTTCTTACACTTTGGATGGTAGCCAATGAGGTTTGCCTGAGCCGCTGCATCAAGTTTATGTGAAAGATAATTCATACATATCACGAAGAGGTAGGGAGATAAAGAACAACCTTGGCGGAGTCCTCTTCTGCTTTGAAAATAGCCTGCTGATTCACCATTTACTTGCACTGAGAATGATGCAGAGGAGATGCAGAGCCTAATCCAATGGATGAATTTTTCGAGGAAGTGGGATGCTTGCAGTGTATTCAGTAAAAATGGCCATTCAACCGAGTCAAAAGCTTTTGATATGTCTTGTTGTAGTCTTTAACCAGCTCTGTAGCTAGAAGTAGATTTTCCATAAGCAGACGATCTTTAACAAAAGCGGATTGGTTGTAGGTGATGAGTTTCGGTAAGATGCACCTGAGTCGATTGGCCAGTATTTTTGATATGATCTTATACAAGACATTACAGCACGAGATTGGTCTGTAATCTTTCATCTTCGTAGCCTCATTTTTCTTAGGAATCAACACCAGAATTGTTGAGTTTATTCCTTAGGAAAGAAACCTTTTATGAAAAAAGACTGAACTGCAACCGTAACATCATGTCCAACAACATCCCAAGCTGATTTGAAAAACTCGGTTGTGTACCCATCTGGTCCCGGCGATTTATTCGCAGGCATGCTAAAGACCACCTTGTGAATCTCCTGTGAAGAAACCCCTCTTTCCAGAAAAATCCGCTCAATGTCGCTACATCTGAATTTTATCAGTTTTTGAAGATCGTCCACTGATTTGCCGGTGAATTCCGGCGGAGAGTGTGTGAGAATCCTATAAAAAACCTCTCAGCTTCATCTTTAATACCAGCTTGCGTTTTTATTATTTGACCATGCTCTCCCTCAATCTCTCGGATGCTGTTTAGCATTTGTCTGATTTTGATAGCATTGTAGAAAGATTTGTTGTTTTGATCTCCAACCCTAAGCCAGTGGAGTTTAGATTTTTGCTTGAGAAACCCCTCCTCAAGGTCATACAATCGCTTCCATCGTTCATATGCCTGCATCTCCTCTTCAATTGCAGGTTGTGTTGGTGTATTAAGAGTTTTTTCCTGTTTAACACAAAGAGTTATAAGCCTCCTTCACCTTTTTTATGATCATCCCCAGATTTTCTTTGCTTAGACTTCTGAGCGGTTGTTTCAGCCCTTTCAACTTTTTTGTTAGTCGGTACATAGCAGAGGTTGAGTGGAATAGCGGTTCCGTGTTCTTCCAGTTTCTGTCGACTAAGGGTAGAAATTCCGGCATAGTTCCTACAACATTCATAAACTTGAAAGGTTTGCGTTTTACCTCCGCCGGCCGTTGTAATTGAACACGACATCGCAGGTGGTCAGACACTCCGCCTGCTTCAAAAACGCCATATACATTTGAGTACTCACACTTCCATTTCTTCTTTTGCATTGTTAGTATTCCAAAAAGTTAAATTAGCTTAAAGAAGGAACTCGATGAGTTTCATTCCTATAACCCTTTCTTTTCTTTTATTGTTCTTTTATAATTTTGAAAGCGTGTTTGCAGCTCCTACTATACACTTGTGTCATCCTGAACAAAGGGACGTTCTTCTTGAGTTCAAGAACGAGTATGAGATTAAGAAACCTTGTTCTGGTTGTATAGGTCCTCCCAAGACGGAGTCATGGACAACCAAAAGTGACTGTTGTTATTGGGATGGTATCACATGTGATGCCAAGACCGGGGAAGTGATCGAGCTACAACTTACTCGTAGTTGCCTCCTTGGTCGGTTTCATTCAAATAGCAGTTTATTCAGACTTCAAAACCTTCCTTTTCTAACCACTTTTGTCCTTTCATATAATCATTTAAGTGGTCAAATCCCTTCTTCTATTGGAAACCTTTCTCATCTCACATCTCTCATTCTTTCAGGAAATCATTTCAGTGTGTGGATTCCTTCCTCAATTGGAAATCTTTATCATCTCACATCTCTTAGCCTCAATGATAACAGATTTATTGGCCAAATACCATCTTCACTTGGAAACATGTCATATCTCACTTTTCTCGACCTCTCTATTAACAATTTTGTTGGTGAAATCCCATCTTCTTTGGGCAGTTTAAAGTTGTTGTACACCTTACGTCTTGATAATAATAAGCTTAGTGGTAACCTCCCACTTGACCTAGCCAATCTTACAAAGTTGTCAGATTTAACACTCTTTCACAATCAGTTCACATGCACTCTTCCTCCTAACATGGGTTCACTCTCCAACTTGATTACCTTTTCTGCAGCTGACAACGGTTTCACTGGAACTCTCCCTTCTTCTCTCTTCACCATTCCTTCTTTGATTTCTATTAATTTAAGAGATAATCAGCCTAACACCACTCTTGAGATTGAGAATATATCTTCACCATCTCAGCTAATAATTTTAGACCTTGGCAACAACAACTTCATAGGGCCAATTCCAAGATTCATTTCCAAATTAGTCAACCTTCAGACACTTGACCTTTCTAATTTCAACATCCAAGGCCCACTTGACTTAGTGTTTTCTTGCATCCCAAGTTGCTCGCAAATCTTTACCTATCTCATCTAAACACCACCAATACGATTGATTTGACTGCAGTATTATCATATTTCAAGAACCTCATTTCTTTGGATCTCTCAGGAAACCATGTGTTAGCCACAAACACGACTTCAATTTCTGACCTTCCTTTGCAATCGGTAGATTCGTTGTACTTGTCAGGATGCAATATCACAGAATTTCCAGAGATTTTAAGAAGTCAACTCGGAATGAGAATGCTAGACATTTCTAACAACAAAATCAAAGGCCAAGTACCTGGATGGCTACTACTACAGTTGGAGTACATGAATGTTTCCAACAACACTTTTATTGATTTCGAAAGATCAATGGAACCTAAACAATCCTCTCAAAACCACCTATGAAACACTTGTTTGGCTCCAACAACAACTTTAGTGGAAGCATTCCCACCTTCATACGTGCAATGCGCTCTCTAATCATTCTTGATCTATCAAACAACAATTTCAATGGTTCAATCCCCCGTTACATGAAAGATCACAAGAATACTCTTTCAGATCTAAACCTTCGTCAAAACAGTCTTAGTGGAGGCCTACCATAGAATATATTCAAAAGCTTATGGTCGCTTGACGTTGGTCAAAACCACTTAGTGGGAAAGCTTCCAAGATCTCTGATCCATTCCTCCACTCTTGAAGTTCTGAATGTGGAAAGCAATAGACTCAACGACACGTTTCCGTTCTGGTTGAGTTCTCTACAGAAGCTGCAAGTTCTTGTCTTACGCTCTAATGCATTCCATGGACCCATCCACCACACCCGGGTCTCTAAGCTGCGAATCATTGACATATCACATAATCACTTCAATGAAATTTTGCCATCAGGTTATTTCAAGAACTGGACAGCAATGTCTTCACTTGGAAAAGAAGAAGACCATTTTAAGGAAAGATACATCGGATCAGGCTCTTACCATGATTCGGTGGTTTTGATGAATAAAGGTGTAAGTATGGAGCTGGAACGTATTTTAAAAATCTACACAGCAATCGATCTCTCGGGAAACAAGTTTGAAAGAGAGATTCCAAAGTCCATCGGTCTACTAAAAGAGCTTCATGTGCTCAACTTGTCAAACAATGCTTTCACCTGTCACATCCCATCATCTGTGGGGAACCTAACAGAGCTCGAGTCGCTGGACGTTTCTCAAAACAAGCTTTCAGAAGAAATTCCACAAGTGCTAGGGAACCTCGCGTTCCTTTCTTACATGAACTTCTCTCATAACCAGCTTGAAGGTCTAGGCCAGGCACTCAATTTCGAAGACAAAACTGCTCTTCTTTCAAGGACAATTTAGGACTTTTTGGTCCTTCTATATATGAAGATTGTAGAGTTATTCACGCACCAATACCACATGAAACGCCTGGAGCCAAAGGAGGAAGATGAGGAAGAGGTGTTGAGTTGGATAGCAGCTGCAATAGGATTTGGACCTCGTATTGCCTTTGGATTGACCATTGGATACATACTTGCTTATTACAAACCGGAGTGGTTTATAAATCTTTTTCACCAAAACAAAGGGAAACTCAGAAGCACCAGAACTCATTAGAGAGGTAATGTCTCAATTTAATAGAACAAATAAATATATAAACTAGACAGGCTACGGATGAATGAATAATTGAAACTGACTTATTAATCGTTCTTTGTTTGCGTAGCTTTCATAAATCCAAGCTGATGATCTCGGACAAGGAAATCAATAAAGAAGCTTGGGGAGAAAGCAACCCAGTTATGTCCTTATATATTTTATTTTTTATGTCCTAATTTGCGTTCTTGTTTCCGTCTGAACTTGTTTCTTTATGTTTCAACCCTACTGTTGATTTCATAGTTCACGTGTGTGATTATTTCTTCCTCTGTTTTGTCCTATAAATGTTCACCTAAGTACAATCTGACAAGATGGAAATGAAGAGATCAATAAATCTGGAGTATCTAATGACAAATATTTTACTGATCTCTCTTCATCTTTCATGTCTTCTATATCCTTAATAAATATCTTTAACAAGAGCAGCATTTAGCAAAACATTTGTTGAAAATGTTGTTCATGTATTGTCTTTTTTCGGCACTCGCTTTAGTCGTTAAACCAAGTTGATACAATCAATTATTTGTAATATTTACTCGTCTCACCTAATTTTGATCAACCGACTGATCAACGTTTCTCGTGGTGTTATAATGTTTACATTTTCGATATTCCAGAGTTTCATAGAAACAAATCTCTTGTAATATTGGACCTTGCTTCCACATCTCTTCAAGGTAATATTCCAGATTCTATTAGCAACCTCAGACATCTGAATGTTTTGAGACTTAAGAACAGTCAATTTTCTGGAAAGATCCCATCTTGAATTGGAAACTTTTCTTCTCTGACCACTCTCGAGCTTATCGACCTTTCTTTTAATTATTTGTCCGGTGAAATCCCACCTTCTTTTGGCAATTTGAAACACTTAACTAGCTTACGTGTAGCCTACAACAAGCTTAGCGGTAACTTTCCCACTAAGCTACTGAATTTGAAAGAGAGTTCACTGATTTAGAACTCTCTCAAAATCTGCTGATTGTCTAGTATTTCTATTTCGATATAGAGTACTTTCAGTGTTACTTTAAGAGCCTTACCCATACGGATGCCACCTGGAACCACGGTGGAAACATCAGCCGAACAGTATTCTTGTTTGGTGCAATATGTACTGATTCTAATACTTTTTCCACTCTTGGTCCATCTTCATATATCTTTTGATTAGCTCAACAATGTTTAGCTTTCTTCATGTACTACTCTGTATCCATCACTATGTAACTGATTTGATCACTTATAAAGTTGCAGCCTTTTCAAGCATTTGAGCATTCTCATGCCAGAGTTTCTGATTAACACATTTCAGACAGTTTTCATTTACCACCAATGTTTTTGAGACACAGTCCTAAGACAGTAAGACATCTTCCAATTTTACATTTATACATTCCACAAGAAGCACTGTACCCAACCCTAAGACACTGTCTTCCAGAGCCCTGTTTTGTTTTTGTTGTTGTTGTTGTTATTGTTATTGTGGAGAAATATTAGACACAATACTAAACTCAATCATGCCCACTTCTATTTCATCTTCACAGATTTCATTTTCTTTATAAATCTTCCCTTATTGGACTTAACATTCGTAAAAAAAAATTAAAATCTCAGCTTATTGGATTAATCATTTTTACAATTCCCAAAAAATTCAAAATTATTGAAAATTTGGAAATTCACAGTAAATTCCATCTTATAAAATTTGAAAAATTTTGAAAGACATAAAAATTTATGAATTTACCTCTTATGCGGTATTTGAAGTATTTGTTTCTGAGAAATACCCTCAAATACCATACTTTCATGTTTTTGTGACAAAAATACCACACCAAGGTGAAAATGACAAAAATAACATTTATTTAATTATTTAAAGATAATTAAACTAATAAATTTGGGTTCAAAAGTCATTAATTAGGGTTTAGATTTTGGGTTTTAGGGTTTAAGTTTAAGGGATTGGGAAGAAACATATGAAAATAAATGTATAATAGTCTTTTTTCTCTCCAATAAATGTTATTTTTGTCATTTTTATCTTGGTGTGATATTTTTGTCACAAAAACATGAAAGTGTGATATTTTTGAAAATTGTCCTTTTTCTTAACTTTTTAGTTTCAATTTCGAAAAAAGTAAATCAGAACTTTTAAATTGAGAAAAAGAAAAACATTAACTAAAATTTAAAAATTGAAAATTTCAATATCTTTTTTTTCATTTTATGGAATACACAACTGGACAAAAAATATTATGTATTCTTTTTAAATAATTTTTAAAAGTTGAAAATCTTATTTTGTCCCAATATACCCAAATTTCAATTTTGTTTTACATTTAATATGAATAAGAGATGTAAACCAAATAAATTTCCCGATTTTAAAAAAAAAAATCAAATCCCAAATTTTCTAAAATCCTCGTGGATTATTAAATTAAATTCCAAATCATTTTTACAATTCCCATAAAATTCCAGATTATTGAAAATTTGGAAATTCATCAGTAAATTCCATCTTATAAAATTTGAAGAAATTTGAAAGACATAAAAATTAATGAATTTACCTCTTATGTGGTATTAGAAGTTTTTTTTTCTTAAATTTTTAGTTTCAATTTCGAAAAAGTAAATCAGAACTTTTAAAATGAGAAAAAGAAAAACATTTACTGAAATTTAAAAATTGAAAATTTCAGTATCTTTTTTTTTCATTTGATAGAATACACAACTGGACAAAAAATATTATGTATTCTTTTTAAATAATTTTTAAAAGTTGAAAATCTTATTTTGTCCATATATACCCAAATTTTAATTTTTTTTTACATTTAATATGAATAAGAGATATAAACCAAATAAATTTCCTGATTTTTAATCATTTTCTTTAATATATTATTATTAACTTTTTAAAAAGAATCAAATACCAGATTTTCTAAAATCCTCTTGGATTATTAAATTAAATTCCAAATCAAATCTCAGATTTCTTAAATTCTATGAATCCGTAATCCAATAAGTCCTTGTTTAAGCTTTTCCAAGCTTCTTCAATCTGTTTACTCAGATTCCACGCAGACAGAATAACACCAACGATTCCAACAAAGACAAGGACTTGAAGCTCCAAATCAGACCTAAAGGTAGCTCATTTCGTTTCCGATAAGTCTTTGCCTTTGTTTGTATTTTGCGTTTATCAAACGATTGATATTCTCAATCTCACCCACTCACAATAGTTAAATGAATCTAAAGTAGAACAGAAACTAAAGACATAGAGAACTACGAGTTCCTCTTGATCTTATAAACCAGATCAAATGGACGTCTCGACAGTGACTTAAACACCCTAGCAATTGTTAGTGATAATTGAGTTACGTCAGTGAGAAGAAATGTGATCAAAGGGCATGACTTGTTGACAAATCGTTTATATCAACATTTACAAGTGAAAAGTCACAAGACTTAGCCTTCGTACGGTTGTATTGTTGTGTCTATTAGTTTTCTATATGAACAATTTTGTCCTATGTGAATAACAGAACACAATGTTTAAGAAACAGAACACTTTTTTTTTTTTGTCTTTTCTTCTCCAAAACACTAACAGCAACTGTTTCTTTCACTCTTGTTCAGATCTTACGCACAGATTCACTCACCACCTAATAGATTTACCTCTGTTTTGTGTACAGCAAGTACAAGAAGAAGGAGAAACAAAGAGAATAAGAAGAACAACAAATTGTAGCCCAAAACCCCAAGAAATCTCACTTGGTAAACTCTCTTGAACTAAACTCTTTAAGTTTTCTCTCTTGCACACTCTTAAGAGCTTCTCCTTGGTCTCCACGCTCAGATTGCACTCACGTACTTCACCAATGCTTTAAGAGTTATTTACCTTTGTATGCCATTGATTTGTCTTGTTGTTGAACTTGAACTCTCATGTGTGTCAGATTTCTACCAAACTTAAACCAGTGCTTCACCAGACTTTGAACCGTAGTCTCAACAGTTATACATTTATCTTTGACGGTGTCAAGCTATAGAATTGACAGCCAAAGTTAACGCCGAATGGGTTGTTGGTGTTAGAATATTAGTGGCACACTCTTTCATGTGACAATCCTGTTGTTGATCCTGTAGATTTTGGTGTCTGGTGTACTTTTCATTTACCGGGAGATTCATTGGTAGCTGTTTCAGAAGAAAAACTGAGAAGATGAATCGATTGGTTGCGATAACATCCAAGAGGTTGAGTCATTGGCATATTCTGGAGAAAGGTAATCCTGGAACTGCTCTTACTCTTTGCGGTTTCTGTCGCTTGGGACGAGCGTTGTCTAGTGCCAGTTATGCTTACAGAGAGAAATTTAGAGGTGGGTTTCTGCATGATATTAAGTTAGATGATGCAGTTGATTTGTTTGGTGAAATGGTAAATTCTCGTCCTTTACCTTCCATTATCGAGTTCGGTAAATTGTTGAGTGCTATTGCAAAGATGAAGAAGTTTGATGTTGTCATCTCTCTGGGCGAGCAGATGGAGATGTTGGGAGTCCCACATAACCTCTATAGTTACAGTATATTGATAAACTGTTTCTGTCGCCGCTCTCAGCTCTCTCTTGCTCTGGCAATTCTGGGGAAGATGATGAAACTCGGCTATGATCCTGATATCGTCACCCTTTCTTCGCTGCTAAATGGTTTTTGTCACTCTAAGAAGATTTCCGAGGCAGTAGCTTTGATTGATAAAATGGTGGAAATAGGATATCAACCTGACACAGTAACATTTACAACTCTAATCCACGGACTTTTCCTCCACAACAAAGCTTCTGAAGCGGTGGCTTTAGTTGAACGGATGGTGAGGAATGGCTGTCAACCAGATCTCGTTACTTACGGTACGATTTTGAATGGAGTATGTAAGAGAGGTCACACTGATTTGGCTTCGAAATTGCTTAAAAACATGGAGGAAGGTAAAATAGAGGCTGATGTTGTCATCTACAATACTGTCATTGATGGTCTTTGCAGACACAAACATGTGGATGATGCACTCAACCTGTTCAATGAAATGAAGAACAAAGGAATTGGAGTGATGCTTCTCAGCTACTAAGCTGCCTTTGTATCTATGGAAGATGGAGTGATGCTTCTCAGCTACTAAGCGGTATGATTGAGAGGAACATCAACCCCAATGTCGTTACGTTCAATGCATTGATCGATGGGTTTGTGAAAGAGAGGAAGCTTTTGGAGGCCGAAGAACTGTACAAGGAAACGATCCGAAGGTCTATAGATCCTGATACTATCACTTACAGTTCTTTGATCAATGGACTTTGCATGCAGGGTCGTTTAGATGAGGCGAAGCATATGTTTGATTCGATGACTAGCAAAGGTTGTTTCCCAAATGTAGTGACTTATACTACTCTAATCAATGGATTTTGCAAGTGTAAGAGAGTAAAAGATGGTATGGAACTCTTCCGCCAGATGTCTCAAAGAGGATTGAAAGGCAACACAGTCACTTACACTACTCTTATCCAAGGGTTTTTCCGAGCTGGAGATTCTGGTAATGCCCAAAAAGTTTTCAAAGATATGGTTTCTCGTGGTGTCCCTCCAAATATTTGGACATACAACATTATCTTGGATGGGATTTGCAAGAAAGGGAAGCTAGAGAAAGCATTGGTCATATTCGAGGATATGCAAAAGAGTGTAATGGAATTGGACATTTTCACATATAATATTATCATTGAAGGAATGTGTAAAGCTGGCAAGGTGGAAGCTGGGTGGGATTTATTTTCTCGCCTCAGCCTTAAAGGAGTGAAGCCTAGTGTTGTAACCTACAATTCCATGATCTCAGGCTTGTGTAGGAAAGGTTTAAAGCAGGAAGCAGATGCATTGTTTAGGAAAATGAAAGAACATGGGCCTCTCCCAAATAGTGGTACGTATAATACTTTGATCCGGGCACATCTTAGAGATGGTAACAAAGCTGAATCAGCTGAACTCATCAATGAAATGAGGAGTTGCGGGTTTGAGGGAGATGCTTCAACCTTTGGCTTGGTGACTAATATGTTGTATGATGGGAGATTGGAGAAAAGCTTTCTTGACATGCTTTCTTAAAACTTTTTATCCGCCAGAGGGGTCTTCACTTGGAAACATCTGTGAGGTGAATGCTTTTCTTATAACTACTTCTCGATGTTTAAGTTTTCATGTCAAATTTGTTGTTGTGTGGTACTGCATTGATTATAAGAATTTCACAAGCTAATCTATTATCTATGTACCAGAACCCTTTTGGTTGACTACGACATATCATTTGAGTTTTTTGTTCTTGAACTTAGCAAACTATCCAGACCGCCACATATACGCTCAGAATGCCTAATCAAGATGCATTTATAGATAAAATGAGACCGTTCACCGATGTCCACTGATCAAAACGCTTGGGACACCAAACCTCTCGAAGATCATATAGTCTTAAGTAACCATATAAAGCACTCCGAATCCATATCTGAACAGTGAATTTTTAGATCTGTTGAAGCCGAATTCAGATATGGAATCTGTTGAATATGTTAAGAAAATATATATTGTGATTTTTTAATATAAATCAAACTATAGCCATTTAGAATATATCATTCCAATTGGACAAATCAAACCATTTTTATCTTACCAAAAAGATAGTAAATGAATTCTATAATAACTTAAAGAAGCTTTTTGGGCCTCTGAGGCTATCCACGTAAGCTTTTTTGTTGTTCCAAAATCGTGCCACGTGGCAGTTTAAAAATCTATTAAGAATTTTTTTAATTTCTTAATTTTCTTTTTCATCAAAGTTGTGGTATATTATTGGCCCCTTTGAATACCTAGCTTTAATTCAGTAAATTATGTATTATTCTGATTTGTATCGTCTCTTCTGACGATTCCGTTTCGTCTTCCCCTAGAAATTAACTATTTCATGGTATCTCCTTTTCTTTTCTCTCTCGATAACCTGATGATAGGTTTTTTGGTTGTCTTCCGATGTCTGCTATTATTCGATCTCAAGCCGTGGAATTTATCCAACCCCAAATCATAGAATCCATTCCCTTTTCTCTCTCTTGAATACCTGGTGTTCGGATTTTATTTTTCTTTCATTTGTTCGACATCTACTAATGATGTGTTTAATTTTGTTGTTAACAGATGTACAAATCGATATTTCGTTCTTCTATACGCCCGTCGACGGTTTAGCGAAAGCTGGTAAGAATCGATTGAAAAAGCTCACAACATAATTATTTAACATAATTTTTATTTCACAGATCAGTGATTCATTGGTCCCTACTGTCTTTGTTACTTGAGCAAGATATATGAAGTCAAGATTTGGATGCCCTTTGTTGTATGCGTTTGTGCAGATCGGATTTAAGTTAGCATTTTCTGAGCTCTTTTCCATCTGCCACGTCATCAGTCTTGAAATCAAAAGTTACCCATGTTAAAAAAAGTTCTCCATCTAAGAGAACTGAAAATTAATTAAGGCGGATGTATTCAACTAGGTATTTGAATTGATTTGTTTTAAAATCATAAATTCACTGTTCAAACATGAATTTTAAAAACCATTTAAAAATTCAGTGTTATTGAACTTGTGATTTTAAAATATACCCTCAAATTCACTGTTATTGGAAATATTTTAAGTGATGAATTTCAGGAGATTTGCTGGGATTTGAAAGTGTTTTGGTGAAATTGCTTAGTTAAAAATATTAAAATCCAAATTTCATGGTTTTAGATGGGATTGTAGAGTTTTTTGATTAAAATCATTTCAACTTCCCTAATTCACCCAAAATCATCTCAAAACTCAAATCATCTCAAATATTTTCAAATACAAGATTGAATACACCCGGAGAGAATTGTCGATCCTTCTTCTGGCTACCAAAGAGTTACAAACGCAATGGCCAATACCTTTTTCCAGCACAATATTTACGAATTCAATGCCTCGGGCTTTACAGCTCCTTCTATTTCTATCCGTTCAATTCTCAGTGATTATAATACCAACCTTCAACCTCGGTCGCATATTTCATTCGCAGAAATCCATCACCTCCGTTTAAATCTGGGTATTATTGTTCTTTGAAGTGATCGAATTGGAGGCATCTATAGCTTCCGGGCCGAATTAAACCAGCCACGCCAAAAATCTCATGAAGAAAATTGACCTTTCCCTCTCCACGCCTCCCATCTTCGTCTACGGTTAGTAGGCTCAATCAGAGTTGTTCGAAAGCCAAGCGAAGCAGAGTATCAGGATTTGTGGGCACACAACGTAGCAGAGCAGAGCCTGATGATGGTGATATAATATAATCAGATCGCCAACAGTCAATGGGTATGATTTCTCCTATAAGCATTTCAGTGCTGTGATTGGTGCCTGAATTGTATATATAGGGTGCGGTAAGCTTTTGCGGAAGCCTGAAAGTTGAGATTGATCCTAATCTTTTTTGGGTGAAACAGGAATGTGTCGGTTCAGGTAACCAAGGGGTCTCTTCCAGGGAGACAGCTGAACATTATGGAGGATCAAAGAGAGGACCAAGAGGTACAAGACATAAAATGTCCTCTGAGAAAACAATAGAGATGGAAGATGGCGTTTTGGCCGAGTTTCAGGGTGGAAGGTCGTCCGCTGAGAAAGCTCCAACCCGTCCCATGTTTGAAAGATCTCCTCCCTCTTTGCCAAGTGTATGAGACTTATGATGTTTTCTTTGTCTTATTTTTTCTCTCTTTTGTTTGAGTTTGATTTGTTTACAAGCAAAGCAACCCACATGAGTTATGTGTTGTGGCTTATGAATCCCGTATTGTCTTTTTAGATAGGGAACATTAAATATTTTAGACGTTTAAGGAAACAGAGAAAACTTGCTTTTAGAGACCAAATCTTCATTCCTATATTCCACTTGTGATTGGAATATAGCAATGACAAGAAAATTAACTTACATGTCATTGACCGACATTTTGGTGAAGCCAATTGCTAAGGCATGTGCTTTCCTTTTGCTTTCCTTTTGCTTTCCTTCTGTGTACATGCATGGCCTAAACAAATAGAGACTCATGATTTAAGAAACAAAAAAAATCGCACCCCAGAAAGAGTTTATATTCTAATTCATACCACTGGCCTTTCTGCGAGAACTTCTTCATTCATCCAAAAACGCCTCCATAGGATGTAAGACCAGGACACATTATGTTTGAACCAGAGAGAAGAAGCCGCAGTGTTGCCATGTATGGCCCGTCACAGATATAGAAGGAGAGGGGACATTGTTAAGAATACTGTAAGAGATAGAAAGTGGTGAAGGAAAATTCAGAAAACAAATCCCTGATGCATTAGTTTGTTAGTTTACAAACCACTTCACTACAATGAGTGAAGACTTGTTGGAAAGAAATCCTTCAACACTGTTTCAAGTCTCGGGTACTGCAAAGTGCAAATTACATTAACATCTTTATATCCAGATACCTACTCATAATTATAAGAAGTTTAAGATGGGATAAAAGAAAACAAGAGGCACACGTCTCTTGAATACTCTGGCGAATCCTATGTTCATCAGATGCCTTCTCTTGGTTTTTTTGACAATATTTCCTCCAATGAAACCTAAGTTAAATATACCTTGATAGATATAATGGTATCGCAAGTAGATCTTAAGGCATGCCCAAGTAAAAAAAACTTCTAAAAAAAGAAGATAACTTAAACTTGACTGCATTAAAGAAATAGACTTTTTCAAAGACTCAATAGTCAATAGGAAAGTGTAAGCATGCTTCGGAGACAGATAAACACAAACTGCTTGATAATTGAGTGTTTATGCTGGTCCAATAGAGAGCAACATTATAATATTGGTTTTGGGGTTTATTTAGAGATCATGAAAGATACCTGCGTCTAGCGAGAGGAAGAAGCACAACAAATTAAAAGAAAAATGCATTGGATAAATTTTCTTACGATTGGATAAATTTTTCAGAATAGCGGAATATAAATGATATAAATGAATTTTAACTATATTTTACATATCTTTTTATATACTATACAAATAAATATATAAAAATTATTAAAAAAGATGTAAGATAATAGTATTACTAGAATAAAAAAATTTCATTATAATTATTTTCCTTATTTTAATATATAAAAGTTTAATGAAGTTGTTGAATCCAAACCATAAATTCAATTTTATTCAGTCTATAGATATTTATATAGTTAACAAAAATTAAAAAAATTATTAATTATTTAAGAAATCAAATACGTCAATGGTCTCTACCTACATAAATGGATATCCTATCTTTGCAACTATATAAAACTATATTAATAAAAACATGAAGCATTTTTTAAAAAAAGATCAGTCAATAATAAATAATAAAAACAAAACAAAATAGCACTGAAAAAGAAAAAAAATATACTATCCGCGCGGGATATCATCTAGTATTACTAAAACAAGGTTTTAACACTATACTGATAGAGACACCCAAATGGTTCTTTTTTTTTTTTAATAAAAACTCTTAAAAGAAAAAGACTTCCGTTTAAATGTCTTTATAAAATTCCTCAAGCGCCAACAACCAACGAAGTTCCTCTTCCTTCACCTCCCATTCTCTAAATTTTCTTCTTCCTAAATTAGTCTTCTTCACAGAAATAGATTCTCAAAAAACCATCTCCGATTCCTTGTACAACGTAGGGTTTATAGATCTTGCAAACACTTCTTCTCAATTTCAAACCGGATCCAATTTTCGCAAATCAACTTTCAGATTTCAAATCTGTTCAACCAGTTGAATCTAAAGTTGCAACATCTGCAAATTTTCTTGTTTTCTTTCTATCCAATATTCAAGATTTCAAGATTTCAAAATTTTCTTGATTTCTTTGTATCCAATATCCAATATTCAAGATTTCAAAATTTTCTTGTTTTCTTTGTATCCAATATTCAAGATTTCAAGAAGTTGCAACGTCTGCTCCATGCGTTCAAGATTCCAAGATACCTGTCTTTACGTCATCCCTAATATTTTGCTAAATTTCTTACAGAATCGCTAATTAATGGCGATTGAAGATGGAATGTCAACCGCTCCACTGTTGCCTGAAACAGAGAGAGATGCCGAGATTGGTCACGACGAGTTCAACGGAGCTTCTTTTAGTGGAGCGGTTTTCAATCTCGCCACGACAATCATCGGTGCTGGTATCATGGCTTTGCCTGCGACGATGAAGATCCTCGGACTTGTTCCCGGAATCGTAATGATCGTTTTCACCGCTTTCTTGACCGATGCATCGATGGAGTTCTTGCTTAGGTTTAGTAGATTAGGGAAAATAAGATCTTACGGTGGCTTAATGGAAGATTCTTTTGGCAAACCTGGAAGGATACTGTTGCAAGTTGCTATTCTTGTTAGCAACATTGGTGTTTTGATCGTTTACATGATCATCATCGGTACTTAATAATCTTCTTATCTCTCTGAATATATCTTTGCTCTTTGGATTTGACTCTAGATTGAGATTTGTTTGACATGAAGGTGATGTCTTGGCTGGAGAGGATGAAGATGGAATCCACCATGTTGGTGTTCTTGAAGGATGGTTTGGGGGACAATGGTGGAACACAAGAACTTTTGTTCTTCTCATTACAACTATCTTTGTCTTTGCACCATTGACATTCTTTAAGCGGATTGGTTAGTCTCAATGGAGATAGTCTGAGTCTTCAAGTTTGGTTTTTCGTTATTCTTATGGCTTTTATGCTTCCTTGCAGATTCTTTGAGGTTCACATCTGCCATATCAATTGCTTTAGCGATTATTTTTCTTGTCATCACGGCGGGAATAGTCATCATAAAGTTGTGCAATGAGGGTTTGGTGATGCCAAGACTCTTACCAAATGTCACTGACTTGCCTTCTGTCTGGAAACTCTTCACGGTTGTGCCGGTCCTTGTCAGCGCATACATTTGTCATTACAACGGTATAACACTCAAACGCCTTCTTTTCTAGAATCAAAACAAGAACTCATGTGTTGTAAATCTCGTTGTGTTTCAGTTCACAACATACAGAACGAGCTTGAAGACTCGTCTCAGATAAAACCTGTTGTTCGATCAGCACTTGTGTTGTGCGCTTCTGTTTACGTAATGACAAGCTTATTCGGATACCTGTTGTTTGGTGACGAGACACTTGATGATGTTCTTGCAAACTTTGACACCAATCTTGGGATCCCTTTTGGTTCGGTACTAAATGATGCAGTCAGAGTCAGCTATGCAGCTCATCTAATGCTTGTGTTCCCCATTGTCTTTTACCCTTTAAGGATTAACATCGACGGTCTATTCTTCCCTAGAGCTCCATCACTTACTTCCTCTGACCTTAGATTTGGCTCCATCACTTGTGGTCTCATTACTGTAATCTTCTTGGGTGCAAACTTCATTCCAAGTATTTGGGATGCTTTTCAATTCACTGGAGCAACCGCTTCTGTCTGCGTCGGTTTCATATTCCCAGCTTCTGTCATCTTGAAGTAAGATCCATTGTTTCATAAGGGATATTGATTATGAAACCTAATAGATCATTATGAAACCTAATAGATCTTTTGTGTTCTTTCAGGGATCGTCATAGCCAAGCAACAAACCGAGACAAGAATATAGCCATTTTCTTGATTGTTCTCGCGGTATTATCAAATGCAATAGCCATTTACAGTAATGCTTACGCCTTACTTAAGAAGAACAAATCCACATTTAAGATATGAGAAAAAGACTGATTCTGTTTTATTCTCTTATTCTATGTGAAAAACCAAATAAGAGGACGGGGAGAGTTATTGGTGTTAAGATGTCTTTAGATGATTTTTCATTTATATAACGGTTTAGATCATCTTTCATTTGTATAACGGTTTAGATAATTTTTCTCACTCTTTGTATAATTGTATTCATTTAAAGAAGAAAAATGAAAAAACAGAAAAAAAAACAATAAATCATTTCTCTTCTTACAAATAAATAAGAAGATCATAAAATGATAACAATATAGAAAAAAATTATGTTAAAGTTTCATAAAATAATCCAACTCCATAAAGTGCTTATAAAAAAAAAGTAAAAAAAAAACAATTTATTATTAAAATATAACTCTTTCGCATTTTTTTACTCCATAATCAATTATTAAACTCGGATAGTCAAGTTTTTCAATAATAGCTGTCTCAGTTGACAACAAAGCGAACTCATTTAGGAGGTGTTATTGAATTTTTGTTTTAGTGCGTTTTGATGTAATTGAATTATGAAGTATTTTGATGAATTTATCGATGATGTCTTATGAAATAAAAGACAAAACTCATGTATTTGATTTTTAGGAGAGAAAATACATTGAAATCCACTAAAACTGAATTTTAAAATAATCAAAATTAAGGAAAATGAATAACAATGGTTTTTTAATGAATTTTTAAATACATCAAACAAATATTTAATCCAATAACACTTGTTTGCAATGAATTTTAATGTACCTTTTCAATAACATTGGATTTAGTTGCGCATTTAGTACACTCAAATACATTAAAAACTTCAATCTAATAACACTTCATTAATCTCTTTTGTGACAAGGTAGACCGCAAATAATTTTTTATTAGCTTCAACTTTTAAAAACTTATTTGAGCTGTGACGACTGATATGAGAATAGTCAACAATATGCAATAAGCAATTTCTGTGTTCTAATAACAATCCTCTATTTTTCAAAAAATCAAACATTTTAATAGAGTTTTATTGGTATTGATTCTAGGAGAATCTTTAATTTCATAAACAAATCATCACCAACAATGTCTGAATGCATATCATTCTTTAAAGAAGCTTATAAGTTCAAACATGATACCCTCAAAGTATCTTCACTTGATGGCTGCTAGTTTTTAAAAATCAAACAAAAATCCCAAAGTTTATTTATACCTTTAGAATTAATACAGATATACTCCCTCTGGTTTCATTTACTTGTCGTTTTAGACTTATTAAAATCTTGTTAGAACTTAGTTGTCGTTTTCATTTTCCAATGCAAATTCATTGGTTTTTCATTTTTTATAATCATTTATATTCTGCAAGTTATTCTACTATTGGTTGAATTATAGTTAGGTAGATAATTAAATGATGTTTTTAAGAAATTAATTATTTTCTTAATCTATGTGCATAACTTCAAAATGACAACTAAAACAAAACAAAGGGAGTATATAACTTATTTTATTATATAAAATTGATGCTCCTATAAAATAAATGTCTGAAGCTTTGCTTCACCTGTTTGTCCGATAAATCGGACCTGCTGGTGACACTTTGGGTGAACTCCTCCATCTCACATTTGAGATTTTCGTAGATAATGTTTTAAAGCTAGGGCATTGGTGTTTTTAGGCTTTTGAAAACACTATTAGTCTCATTTCCCCATATAAAAGCCAGAATATGTATAATGTTATAAAGTGAAAGCCAAAATAACTGACGCACTTAATGCACGTAGTGGGCCTAAAAGGTTTGTGGTTGGCGTATATGAATTTGGGAATCCTAGATGTTTTAGTGCTGAGGAGTTTCACCAGCTCCTTAAAACAATTTATATTGGTAGATTCATAAGGAACGTGTGCTCTAGAGATGTTCTCAGTGATGTCTCTAGAGTTAAAGAATTCATGTGTTTCTTTATCACTATTACTTTGTTTCATTTGGGTTAGAGCCAGTACTAGTGCACCGTTTTGGACTGCCATAAGCGAGTTCAAAAATTGTGCATTTTAAAAAAATCATAAAATGATAACACTATAGAAAAAATATGTTAAAGATTCATAAGATAATTTAACTCTATAAACTGTTTATAAAAAAATAAAATAAAAAACAATTTATTATTGAAATATAACTCTTTCTGCATTTTTTTCCTCCATAATCAGTTATTAAACTTGGATAGTCTAATTTTTCAACCATAGCTGTCTCAATTGACAACAAAGCCAACTCATTTAGGAGGTGCTATTGAATTTGTGTTTTTTGATAATTGAATTATGAAGTATTTTGTTGCAATTTGATGATTTATCGATGATGTATTTTGAAATACAAGACAAAACTCATGTATTTGCTTTTTAGGAGAGAAAATACATTGAAATCCATTAAAATTGAATTCTAAAATAATCAAAAGGAAAATGAATAACATTGGTTTTTTAATGTATTTTAAAATACATCAAAAAAATAATTAATCCAATAACACTTGTTTGCAATGAATTTAAATGTACTTTTGAAAAGAAAACATGATTCAATAACATTGGATTTAGTTGTGCATTTAATACAATCAAATACATTAAAAACTCCAGTATAGTAACACCTTATTAATCTCTTTTGTGACAAGGTAGACTGCAAATAATTTTTCATTAGCTTCAACTTTGAAAAACTTCTTTGAGCTGTGGCGACTGATACCGGAATAGTCAACAATATGTGATAAGCAATTTCTGTTTGCTGATAATAATCCTCTATTTATTTTTTCAAAAAATAAATCATTTCAATAGAGTTTCATTGGTATTGATTCTCGGAGAATCTTTAATCTCATAAACAAATCATCACCAACAATGTTTGAATGCATATCATTCTTTAAAGAAGCTTCTAAGTTCAAACATGATACCCTCAAAGTATCTTCACTTGCGGCTGCTAGTTTTTAAAAATCAAACAAAAACCCAAAGTTTATTCATACCTTTAGAATTAATACATATATATAACTTATTTTGTTATATAAAATGGATGCCCCTATAAAATAGATGTTCTAAACCTTTGCTTCACCTGCTTGTCTTATAAGTCGGGCCGGTTTTTCGGGTCGGGTTCGGGTCGGTTCTATTCGGGTTCGGGTCTTTCGGGTAGAGAAGTTTAGGACCCGTTCGCGTATTGTAGAATTTCAGTTCGGTTTCGGGTCGGTTCCGTTCGGGTTTGGGTCGGTTTGGGTCTGAAAATTTAGAACATTCAAAGCAAAGGATTAGGAAGAAAAGACGAAAACCTTTAATTTTGTTAGTGTATTTTGGTTTCGGGTCTTCGGGTACCCAATCGGTTCTCGGATACGGATCGGATTCAGGTCGGTTCTATTTGGGTTCGGATCTTTCAAGTAGAGGAGTTTAGGACCCGGGTACTTTACCGGTTCTGGATTTGGTTCGGTTCCTTTTTTTGGGCCGGTATCGGGTCGAATCTCCGGGTCTGGGTAAAATGCCCAGACCTAGGCTAGACCAGTACATCAAGAAACGATTCTTGAGCAGACCCTTTGTTAGAATCGTCCAAATCTCCATTGAGAATCTGCAAGAAAACAATAAGTGGTAATTTGTTTCCATTGTATCATTGCACAACACACACGCCAAAATTTGCTCATGCGTTCCATCTGAACATGTGATCATCCATTGATATTCCATTTTCAATTGCTAGCCAGAAGAAAAAGAAGGTGTATTCGATTAAGGATTTGAAGCGTTTTGTTTTAGAATCATAAATCCACTGTTATTCAAATATGGATTTTAAAAACTATTTAAAAATCTAGTGTTATTGAATTTGTGATTTTAAAATGTAACCTCAAATCCACTATTAGTGGAAATATTTTAAGTAATGAATTTCAGGAGATTTGTTGGGATTTGAAAGTGTTTTGGTGGAATTTCTTAGTTAAAAATATTAAAATCCAAATTACATGGTTTTAGATGGGATTGAAGAGTTTTTTAATTAAAATAATTGCAACTTCCATAATTCACCCAAAATCATCTCAGAACTCATTAAAAATCAAATCTTCAAATATTTTCAAATATAAGATTGAAGTGTATTGAATATAACATTTGAGATTATTTTATTTTTAATGATTTTTGAAATGATTTTGGTTGAATCAGGGAAGTTGCTATGATTTTAGTTAAAAAAAACTCCAAAATTCCATCTAAAACCATAGGATTTGGGTTTTTATATTTTTAACTAAGAAATCTCACCAAAACACTTTGAAATTCCAATAACTCTCCTGAAATTCATTACTTAAAATATTTCCAATAACATTAAATTTCAAAGTAAATTTTAAAATTACAAGTTAATCAATAACACTGAATTTTGAAGAATGTCTAAAATTCATATTCGAATAACAGTGGATTTGTCATTTTAATTCAAATCACTCTAAATCAATTCAAATCATTAACCAAATACAACCAACCCCCTAAAGTATTTGGGTGTTGAATAAGTAAACCAAAACCCTTATACCAATTAACTCGAGGCAATGTTAGATCGAATGAGATTTCATGTGTTTTTTTTTGCATTGAACTTTGGTTTGTATAAACCGGATGCTAATTCTCTTGAGTTTTCTCGTGTCCAATCTACTTTTTTCTTAATTTAATAGGCCAGAATTTATTTGTTTACTAATGAAAATAAATCTTTCTTTTATTAAGCACTATATATTAAAATGTTGAATAACTGAGGAAAAAAAAACACATTAGAGAATATATTTCCGTTAAAAATGCATTTTTTAATTGCTTAACCGCCAACAATCACGAAACTATAAATTTCCCTCTCTCTTCTTTGGACCTTCTTTTCCCACAATTCATCTTCTTCGCAGAAACCGACTCTCAAAATCCTTGAATCATCGCTTGTACAAGTTAGGGTTTGTAGATAACGAACCTCCTTCCCTTTCACTTCGTCAGTTTTCTGGGTGAAAAATCATTATACTGCGAACACATTGCTAATCTTTGTGATTCTTTTGCAGAGTCTCTAACGGAACAATGGAGGAGATTATCGAAGATATCCCGAACGATAATCAAACCAACGATGAGAATCAAACCGCTCCACTGTTGCAGCACGAGTCAGAGAGAGACGAAGAGACTGGAGGTCACGACGAGTTCAACGGAGCTACTTTCACCGGAGCGGTGTTCAATCTCGCGACGACGATCATCGGAGCTGGTATCATGGCTCTGCCTGCGACGATGAAGATCCTCGGAGTTGTTCCCGGATTCGCGATGATCGTTCTTACGGCTTTGTTGACCGATGCGACGATCGAGTTCATGCTTAGGTTTAGCAGAATCGGGAGGACGAGATCTTACGGTGCCTTGTTGGGAGATTCTTTTGGCAGAACTGGAGAGGTTATGTTGCAAGTCGCTGTTCTTGTTAGCAACATTGGCGTCTTGATCGTTTACATGATCATCATCGGTACTTTACTTATCTCATCACAGAAACCTAACTCGTTCAAGATTTAGACTCGATCTGTAGCTTTTGCTCTTAGGTTCTTGATTGGTTTACTTGATTGCTAGTCAATATCTTTGATTCTGATCACAGAAACGTAACTTGTTCAAGATTTAGACTCTTATCTATAGCTTTTGCTCTTCGGTTCTTGATTGGTTAACTTGATAGTGTCTATCTTTGAATCTGATCACAGAAACGTAACTTGTTGAAGATTTGGATTCTGTCTGTAACTTGTGCTCTTAGGTTCTTGATTGGTTAACGTGATAGTGTTTATCTTTGATTCTGATCACAGAAACGTAACTTGTTCAAGATTTGGATTCTGTCTGTAGCTTTGCTCTTTGGATTGATTAAGTCTTTTGGATTGCTTTTGTTCGGCTTGAAGGTGATGTTTTGGCTGGAAAGAATGCATTTGGAGTCCACCATGCGGGTATGCTTGAAGGATGGTTTGGGGAAAATTGGTGGCACACAAGAACTTTTGTTCTTCTTTTTACAACTCTCTTTGTCCTTGCTCCATTGACATCCTTCAGGCGGATTAGTAAGTGTTTATGCCTCATCTTCTTCTCAAAGTGTTTTCTGAACAATGTGTTGCATAACTCGCTTAGATTAAGACGTAAGATATCTTGTTAATACGGCTTAGAATGCAATGGAGAGTGTGAGTCTTCGTATTTGGTTGTACACTGTGTAATCATCTAATTGGTTATGATTCATTTGCAGATTCTTTGAGAATCACATCAGCCATATCATTTGCTTTAGCGGTTGTCTTTCTTGTCATCACTGCGGTAATCGTCGGCATAAAGTTCTTCAGTGGCGGTTTGGTGATGCCAAGACTCTTCCCAAATGTCACTGACTTGTCATCGTTCCTGAAACTCTTCACCGTTGTTCCTGTGCTTGTCAACGCATACGTTTGTCATTACAACGGTACATTCAGAAACGATTCTTTCTCGGCTAAGTTTACATTTGAAAGGATTAAACAAGAACTTACAGTTTGGTTTTTGTTTCAGTGCACAACATACAGAACGAGCTTCAAGACGCCACTCAGATCAGACCTGTTGTTCGATCAGCTCTTACGATGTGCTCTGCTGTTTACCTAATGACAAGCTTATTCGGATACCTTCTGTTTGATGAATCTACTCTTGATGATGTTCTTTCAAACTTTGACGCCGATCTTGGGATACCTTTTGGTCCGGTGCTAAACGATGCAGTCAGGTTCAGCTACACAGCTCATCTCATGCTTGTGTTCCCCGTTATCTTCTATCCTTTGAGGGTTAGCATCGACGGTCTCTTGTTCCCTACGGCTCCACCGCTTACTACTTCTAATCTGAGGTTTGGCTCCATCACTGCGGGTCTCATTGCTGTGATCTTTGTTGGTGCAAACTTCATTCCAAGCATTTGGGATGCTTTTCAATTCACTGGAGCAACGGCCTCTGTCTGCATCGGTTTCATATTCCCTGCTGCTGTCATCTTAAGGTAAGTCCCATTGTTTCATAACAGATTGGTTTTGGAACCTATATGAATGTATCTATTGTGTGCTTTCAGGGATCGTCATAACCGAGCAACACAGAGGGACAAGTATCTAGCCATTTTCGTAATGTTCGTTGCGGTATTCTCCAATGGAATCGCCATTTACAGTGACGCTTACGCCTTATACAAGAAGAACAAATCCACTTTCCCAATGTGACCAGAGGGAGTTTTCGTTTCTTTTCTCTTACTCTACGTGAAAAAACAAACATGAAGAAGAGTTTTATTAGTGACAAGATGTCTTTAGATGATTCAGAACAGCATTATAGTATAATCTCTGTATATATAGAGAGAGAGTGATCATCTTTTTCTTTTACATAGAACAATTGTAATAAGCTTGAGAAATGAAAAGATGTGGTCATGTATTCAGAAAGGACCCTTGTGATTTTAGTCGTTAGATCTTGTTCGGCTCTAGAACAATATCCAAGTTATGAAAAATATTGTTACAGTTGATGTAATTGTCATTGAGGAATATTAAGATACGAAATGAAAGTTCATGTTATCAATGAGAGATTTTGTCTGTGCTCTCAGGAAAATTGGTTCCAATCTAAATATCCAAAGTAACATATTGTTACAAGTGATTTTAAGTCATTGTGAAACAGTAAGATACAAACAAAAACAGTAACAAGTGTCTATATGAGTCTTTACTCCAAAAACAGAGTCATGACGAAGAGCGCCTTAAACAAAGGCGAAAGAAGAAGAATAAGAGAAATGATGAAAGTGTCTGACTTTTAGGAAGATGACTTATCTCCCTGTTCTTTGCTCAAATCGCTGGAATTAGCCTGAGAAGGGAAGCATGGCCTCCACACAGTTTCTTTGCCAATATCCATTAATGCTATTCCTTGAATTGTCAACTCTGCTCTAATCTGATCGCTTTTCTCAAACTCTTTGTTCTTCCGCGCCAATATCCTTTCTTCTATTTTCTGTGAAATGTCTTCTTCGCTCAACCCTGCTCTTGTTAGTGTCTTTTGTTTCATCTCTCTCAAAATTTCGGCATAGCTCAGGGTAGTGAGCAAACCAAGCACATCAAGAACTTCTCTGGCCGCTTTCTCAATCTCAACGAGTGACACAAGCAGTGACAATCGCTGTTTCTTCTGCATTTTCTGAAATTTTGAGAAAACAAACAAGTTGGGTATGTATACTCGTGAATGTGAAGAGGCACAAAAGAAAAGAAGAGATAAAAAGCAGAGAACCTTGAGCTTGCCGATGGAAGCGTTGATGAATTTCAATGCATCTTGGTAAGCACCCGTGAGTATATGGGCAGTATTCAAATCGTCCAACATCTTTGCTTCAAACTCACTTTTCAGCTTGTTGATGACGTCCTTAGATTCTGCAGTCTGTGCAGCTTTTCCACCGTCTTCAGACATTGCTTCTCGATATGGCAAGAGAGCATCATCAAGATCTTGCAGTGTCTAATAAACAAAGATCACAAGTTGAAGTCCAAACTGAATATAAATTATCACATTGTCTCACTTATAAATCATTGCAACTCAAGAGAGGCTTGAGAAATTTTGAAAACATATCTGAAACACTGCACCTGATAAACATAGTATAAAGCTTCTGACGAACTGTCAAGCTGTGCAGCTGAGAAACTCAGAGGAGAACGGTAGTGTGCACTCATCAAGAAGTGCCTCAGAGCCAATGGATGGTAACTTTCTGTGATCTACACAGTTTGAAACAAAAAGATGAAAAGCTGTAAACAATTCTGCATTAAGCCATGAGAACATTCAATTATTATATTCGGAACAAAAAAGAAACATACTTCTCTGATTGTTTTGAAGTTTTTCTTTGATTTTGCCATCTTCTCGTTGTTGATAGTGACATGCCCATTATGCAACCAGTAATTCACACCACCATCCTCGCATGCAGCACATGTCTGAGCAATCTCGTTTTCATGATGCGGGAATTTCAAATCTGCACCACCACCATGAATGTCGAATCTCGGAGACAGATAATGAGCACTCATCGCACTGCACTCGATGTGCCATCCTGGTCTTCCTGGACCCCAAGGGCTCTCCCAACTAGGCTCATCAGGTTTCGCAGCCTGCAACAGTGTTTCATGTTTAAAACCTCACTTCATTACTCAAGCTTGGTGATTCAGAGATGAAAAAAGTTGAAAAGGTTTAGAATCTCAAACCTTCCACAGTGCAAAATCAGCAGGGTTACGTTTTCTCGAATCAACAGCAACACGCTCCCCAGCTCGTGTATGTTCCAGGAGTTGACCAGACAGTTTACCATAGTTCGGTGATTTGTCAACCGAGAAGAAGACATCGCCTTCCACTACATACCCACAATCTTTCTCAATGATCTGTAACATGAAACCATGAGGATCATACACCGTACTGATAGTTCCAACTCCATGTTGTATCTCACTTCTCAACCAACAGCGTTCAACGAGAGCAAACAAGATAAAAGGAGAAGAATGTGAGATTATCTTATTAAGCCGAAACATACCTTTTCAATCATCTTTATTATGTGATCCATATGTTCACTGACACGAGGCTGGTGAGTGGGAAGGAGGCACTGAAGTGCACCCATATCCACCAAATACTCCTCGCAGAAGCGATTACTCAACTCTAATGGGTTCTCTCCACTCTCATTAGCACGTAAGATTATCTGCAGAGATAGCTTTCATTTGGTTAGCTACCAACATTCACTACAAAACCCGCAACAAAACAAGAAGATTCTTGTCAGAGTCATAATGCCATAGAAGATCATACCTTGTCATCAACATCTGTGAAGTTCCTGACGAAATTAACTTCGTAACCCAAATGCTTCAAGTATCTGTTCACAACCAGTAGAAGTAAGAGATATAATAAATGCCAAATACCAAGAAAAAGACAAAACCTAAACTTGAAAACTCGACGATCCTTTGTCTTAAAATCTAAGTTACGAGAGATCAGATATGCCCAAATTTAACATCATCGATCTAAAAGATTCCTTTAAAAAAAAAAAAAAACCCTAATCAAGAAGAGACCTGTAGAGAACGTCGAAGGAAACGGCGGCGCGAGCGTGGCCGATGTGACTGAAGTCGTAAGCCGTAATTCCACAGACATACAATCCGATTTTGCCGGGAGTGATCGGAATCAGAACTTCCTTCTGCTGCGTCATCGTGTTGTAAAGCTTCAGCTCCATCTTCTCCGCCTCCATATCTCACAATCGCCACCAGAGCTCACACGACGGCGAAGGAAACGAAGGTTGAAAAAGCCCTTTTTTCTTTTTCTTTTTCTTTTTTGTAAGTTATGTATTTTTTTTTTTTTTCGTGCGACTGTGCCACTGTGGGTTAATTGATCATTGCGGTTTAACTTTATTGTCAATATTTACTCTCAGTATATCTGTTTACTGTGGGTTAATTGATCATTGCGGTTAAAAAATGTCGAACGGATCGAGATCTGTGGGTGGGGCCCGATATGTTTCTCCATGGGCCATGTTTAAACATTTGGATCCATTAAGTGGATTGTGGATTTGTTGGATTTGATCGACTGGGTCCATTGACTGTTGTTTCTAATATAAAAATAACAATATTCTGTTAAAAACTTAAAATACACTTTTATATTATTAAATTTCAACAAACGAACTAAGGATTAAGGAGGTTTGAACCCGAATGTAAATAAAACCTGTTCACCTAAAATCCGCGAGTTTTTTATTATTAAACGGCGGGTTTTGAGTTTAAAATTGTACACGGGTTTCAGATACTCTATGGGTAATTAAGCCAACATTAAAATCCCTATTGAGAATTTAAACGGATTGTGTTTTGTGATTTTGTTCGTGTTTGTGGAGTCGTTTGTCTTTAAGTTGTAGTTGCTTTATCCTTATCAATTTTATTGGTTGATTATTGTCTCTAGAGGATTATTTCTTGCCAGCTTTGGTCTTTAGAGATTGTTTATCTGATTGCTTTTGGCTAAGAATCGGGTGTGGTTTTATTTTGTGTTTACTATGTAGATTTTTTTTGTTTTTCCTAGAATGAGATGAATAAAGAAACAAATGACAAGAGAAAAGGAAGTTAAGGGATAGAAAAGTTGAGAACCAAAAATAAGAAGCTGAAAGAGAATGCTAGTTTTTTCCAGCTTAGATTAACCGTAAATCTTTAATTTATTGATTTTCTAACGATTTTTTCGTTAATCTATTTATACTTGACAGTTTATCTCTACTTTTTTTGTCGATAAAAATAAACAAATCATTTTTTTCCTAATTCTTTTAATTATTAAGAAGCTATTTTTTTTTGGGTAAACAATCCTCTAGAGACAATAATCAACCAAATAAAATGATAAGGATAAAGCAACTACAACTTAAAGACAAACGACTCCGTGAACAAAATCACAAAGACACGATCTGTTTAAACTCTTGCAAGATATATCTTTGGACATAGAAAGATGAGATTGTTAATTTACCAATGGACTTGTGTGAAGATGCGGTGGAAGAGACTTGTTTTAGTCTCACTTCAAGGCCGATCAACCCTCATTGACAAAATCTACGAGTCATGGTGTCTGTATTACCTAGGCTTTGGAGAGTTGGAGAAGATGTTTTGGGTCGTATCCTACATGGGACTCAAAAGTTGTTCCTATGACAGTTATTGTTTCTCGTAAGGATTCGGAGTATTGCTTATAAGACAAGGAACAAGATCATGAACATTGGTCTCAAATAAAGTGAAAGGGCCATGAAACATTCAACAAGACAGATGATTATTCTCAACTTAAAATCATAAGATTTTCTTAACAGAACTAGAAAGTAAATTAGATTAATATTATTAATATCTCATTAAAAAGATAGCACAAAAAATTATAAAAGAGATCCAGGGAACTTTTGAGCACAAATGCTTTTGAAGATTAATGTATTCACAGCTTTGGTAGGATAGACAATCAAGAGGCATTCAGGAAGTGCTTTCACTGCTTGGCAACATGCTCTTGTTAGCTTTCTTGTATCTCTACTCGACGCTAGTCTCACCGCATCGAAACATCCCGGCACGTTATCTAACGCTGTTTTCTTCGGACACACGAACGTAGCTTCCAATAGTTGGAAAGTCAACGTTGAGATCAGGATTAACAAGAAAAACATCACTTTGGTTTGTTTTAGTTTCATTTTTGACAAGATTTAAAAAAAAAGAAGGTTTTGTAGGTTTGTGTAAAGCTGAGGAGATTTTTGTTTTGCGTTCTAGTACTAGTCGTTATGTTGGATACATATAGAAAAGATAAGTAGAGAAAGTTTGACTAAAATAAATAGAAAAAGTTAGGAAAGAAAATATATTTGTTTGACTGATGTGCTAATTAGGATCATCAGAATCAATTATGTGGATACTATCAAATAAAGTATATAAGGAAATGATTGAATATCAAAATCAATAAGGGGGTGTTATTGGTTGTCTAATTTAAAATCAACTCTATTACATTTAAAATATATCATATTTTAAAAGTTTTGATTCATTTTACAATTTCAGATATATGATTTTCAAATCTCTATCAAAATATTTCTAAAGTCAATATGATATCATTTGATTTGTACAACAGATTTGGTTAGAATTAAACTCTTGCAATTTTTTTAAAAGAATGTTAAATGAAACTATAAAACCCTAAGAACACATAAAAGGTACAAAAAATATGTAGGTGTTATGACAGAACAAAAGAGAAAGTGAAAAATAATAACCTTAAGAAATGTTAGAATCAAATCTATATATGATGAATCATTCAATTCATGTAACTAAAATCAGTGAAATCAATAACTTAAAAACTGGAATTTGTGTTTTCTTTGAAATTCTAAAGAAAAAAAATAAAATTAGAGATGTTAAATGGATAAAAACTATCAATTTGGAAATACATGTTTCTATAAAGAAATTTGTATTTCAATGAGGTGATGTTTTTTTTTTGAAATATTAACCATGACATTTTTTTAGGAGAGAAAAAGTGCAGATTTATGTATCTAATAATAACAGTATTTTAAGAAAAGGATTTCAAAATCTATGGGTAAATGGTTAGATTTTTATTATTATAATTTACACATGATTTGAGTTCAAATCCATTCAGATTTTTTTTTTCAAATCAAATGAATTGTAAGAATCTACCAAAATTGAATAACAAAAGATTTTAATTCTTATATTCAAATCTTTAATTGAATAACAATAGACTTTAAACTCTTTTAATGATATATTTGTAAATACAATAACCAATAACATTAGATTTCACTCTATTAATGATGAGATTGTGAATACATTAACCAATTACAACATATTTTAATAAAGAATTCAAAATCAATCATTGAATAACAATGGATTATAAAATCATGCATTGAATAACACCACCTAAAATATATCTCATCTCCATCTCCGAATTTATACTATTGAGGGGAAATAAATAAATTCTATCATTTATTAACCCATTTCTTATTGACCCAAAAGTTGGTCCATGGATATACAAATATTCGGATATTAATCATCAAAGGGCCCGTTTTGTTACTAGTTTCAATAATTCAGAGTAAACGGCCCATATTTGAATCCAGGAAGCGGCCCATACCTGAATCCAGACCCGGATCCGGATCCGGACCCGAGCCCCAACCAAACAAGTTACACTTGCCGCCCCATTGATCTCTTTCTTCCAAGTTTCTGAATTTTCTCATCAATCTGCAAAATCGTGACTACATCGGCGATGGATCCTCCTCCGCCGCGAAACCCAACTCCTGTACCCGACTCGGAACCAAATTCTACATCGGTTTCACAGAGAGATGAATCCTCCGCCCCAACGCCGATGAAACCTCCGCCTCCCAGAAACCCTAATCCATCTGATCTCGAGTCAAAGGAAGAAGTATACCCCGAGCTAATTGAAGAGCCCAAGGACGATTCCGTCGCTGAAGACGCCAAAAACCCACCGCGTCAACGAGCCGTTAAGCAGAACCCCGTCCCGTACACTATCCCAGAGTGGAGTGGACCTCCGTGCCATCGATTTCAGCTCGAAGTCCTCAAGGAAGGCGCCATTGTCGACCATTTAGACGTGTAAGCTCTTCTGAAGCTAATCTAAGATTCAGCTATTTGATTTCGTAGATTTTCTGCTTCTTGTATATGAAAGTCTTTTTTTTTTTTTTTTTTTCTCTCTTTGTAGCTATGAGAAAGGAGCTTACTTGTTTGGACGTGACGTTATCTGTGATTTTTCTCTTGAGCACCCATCGATTTCCCGGTTTCATGCAGGTGATTGATTACCTTACAGCACATATCAGAGTGTTAATGTGCTTTCAGTTTTGATTACGGCGTTTTGATTCTGGTTTTGTAATGATTTTTCAGTTATTCAGTACAAGAGAAGTGGAGTTGCGTATCTGTTTGATCTTGGAAGCACTCATGGAACGTTGATTAACAAGAATAAGGTGTGGCTTCGATATATGTACATTCTCTAGATCAAGCTTTGATTCACTCACATACTTATGGTATTTCTCTAACAATGTGTTTGTGGTTAATGCAGGTGGACAAAAGGGTTTATGTGGATTTGCATGTTGGTGATGTTATTCGCTTTGGCGGGTGAGTCAATCTTTCTGTTATTGTCGTGATGATTTGATTACATTTTTCAGTGTATGCTTTGATTTTCCTGAGCTTGTTCCTTTTTTTTTTAATGAAGTTCGACTCGGCTGTACATATTCCAAGGACCTTCAGAGCTTATGCCACCTGTAAGATAAACATTCCACTTTACAGAATTTAGTTCTATGTATAGTTCCTTACTATATGAGGTCCTTGGTATCTGTTCTTTCTGTCTTTGGTTTTGGATTTCATTCCAATGCTGCTATAAAAAATAACTTCTGGAGGGACTCTGTTGCTTTTGCTTTCCGTGGGCTCTTGTAGCATCTAGCATTAGTTGTTGATGTCCTTTTGATTTGCTTCTGGTATTGGTTTTTAGGAGAAAGACTTGCAATTAATGAGAGAAGCAAAGTTGAGACGGGAGATGTCGGAACGAGAAGCTTCACTTCGGCGTGCAAGAGAGCAAGCATCTATGGCTGATGGTGTTTCATGGGGTATGGGGGAAGATGCTATTGAAGAAGAAGAGGTAATCATTACTATTTCATCTATTAGTATTGCAGACTCAAAATATATCAGGTTTTCAGAATTTCTGAAATCAATCCATCTGACTGAACTTTGTTTCTTCTACTGTTTTGACATGAAGGAGGATGTTGAAGAAATCACGTGGCAAACATATACGGGAGAACTCACGCCAAAGCAAGAAAAAACTAAGGATAAAGTATTGAAACGGTTGGAGAAGGTAAGCTTTTTCTTTCCCGATATTTCACACTTTAGTAACTTATTTAGTTTGTAGATTTTTCCAACTCTTCTGCACTCATAAATACAATTATAGATATTTTTTTTAATTGATAGACTACTCCCAGTTCACCTCATCTTTATATGGAGCTTTACCTCTGTGTAGATTGGCCACATGAAGAAAGAAATAGCTGCTATTCGAGCTAAAGACATTTCTCAGGGTGGATTGACACAAGGACAACAAACACAGATCGCCAGGAATGACCAGAGAACCGCCGAGGTAAGCGTTAAGTTAATCTGAAGTGATAACTAGGTCCTTATGACAATCTTCGATTTTGGTTACATAATTCTTTGTTTGGCTTCCTTAGTTCCTTTCAAGTATGGCTCGTACATATATCTGACTAGACTTTCCATTTCTATGATGTGCATGATAGCTTTTGGAAGAACTTGAGAGCTTGGAAGAGACACTGAATGACAGCATCCGAGAAAGTTTGGGTGCGAAAACAGGGAGAAAGCCCAACGGTAAGAAGAAAGGAACCGCAGAAGATGAGGAAGACTTATCAAGGTACTTCAAGTGTTCAATCTCTATATCTGTATCTTCATGCAAAAGTATAGCTTGTGTCTATTGTGTTCTGATTCTCACAGGGGATGCTTTGTTCTTTTCAGTGATGAAGATGACTTCTACGATCGGACCAAGAAGAAACCATCAACACAGAAAGGCAGCGAAAGCCAAGCTGTGGAAACTGTTGACTCTCTTCTAGAGAAGAGAGACAAAGTCTTGAAAGAAATAGAAGAAAAGAATGAACAGCTTTCAGCCGAGAAGAATAAGATGGAGACAGAGCCTGTCACGGAGGTTGCTTCGGGAGACTCCCTTGATGCATACATGACCGGGCTTTCTTCTACACTTGGTAATTCTACGGTTCCACTTTCTTATCCCTTTAATTTATATTTTGTACTTTTAGTTTAATTTTAGGAAATATTGTGTATGATATTAATAAAACTTCTCTTCATTGTTGTCAGTGCAAGATAAAACTGCTCAGATCCAGCAAGAGTTGTCTACTCTTCAGTCAGAATTAGATAGGATATTGTACCTTCTAAAGATTGCTGACCCAACCGGAGAAGAGGTTAAGAAAAGGGAGTTAAAGTCTCAAGAACCAAAAGTAACGAAATCTGAAAAACCTCCAGTAGAAAAGAAGAGTGTACCTTTAAAATCAGCGGATGCTGATGAGAATAGAGAGAAAGAGGTGGGCAAAGATGTACTGGACTCAAGCAGTAAGTCTGAAGTTGAAACGAAAGCAAGTGAAACAGCTGAAGAGAAGAAGACCACTGTGTATGTTCCAACAAAACCCCAATGGCTCGGTTCCTCTGCAAACAAAGATGTAGTTGAAGAGAAAAAACCTGAGACTATCGCTGTTGCTACCGATAGCACAGATGATGTTGATGGGTTTGTTGACTATAAAGATAGGAAGACGATGATCGAAGGTGCAACAGGATTAATAATAAGAAAACGGAAGCAACAAGACACGAGCAAAGAAGAAGATGAAAAGTCAAAGGAAAAGCAAGCAGAGGTCATGGCACAAGACGCAGTTGCTCTCTTGTTGAAACATTCTGCAGGACATCATATAAACGAAGAAGAAGAAGAAATCAGTAAAAAGGAAGAAAATAAGCAAGGAAGTGGGCATAGTCGAAAGAAGAAGGCTAAAAAAGTTATTGGTCCTAATAAACCAGAATTTCTAGAAATAAAAACAGACTATGATTCATCATGGGTACCTCCTGAAGGTAGAGTAAATCAATATTTAGAAATACTTGATGCATTTTCAATCAAATCCAGTTTTAGAAAATCTGCATATGGCTAATGGGTTATGTAACTTGAAAATGTGCAGGACAATCTGGTGATGGACGAACATCTTTGAATGACCGTTTGGGATATTGATTGGTGATCGAGTCCTCAGAGCAAAAACCATGGCAGATCGAAGTGGCTTAGACATTTATCAAGTTTGCATCATCATTCTTCAGGTGGATGTTCAGACCCTAAAACCACAGAGCTTCCCTGAGTAAAAATATACAAGAAACAACGCAAGCTTCATACAAAAGCCGAGTGCCCTTCTCAGATAAAGAACCATTTAATTCTAGAGGATATATAGATTCATGGAAAGGAATTACCAGTTAATGCAACTATAGTTCTCTTCTAAGCTCTAACATTGGCCTTTTTAAATGTGTTGATTAATTTCGAGCTGAATGTTTGATGATGTAAGTGGAGGATGTTTTATAACTTTACACTGCAAAATATTAGAAGTGAAGAATGAGAATGAGTTGCCCATTGTAATACATCCAATGCGTGCGGTTAAAAGCTAAAGCTTGATTATATAATTCATTAGCTACGAGAACAGAAGCAAAGCCCTAGTTCCCAAGTTCATGAAACAAAAAATATTCGAATGAAAGCTGAGAAACTCCTGAATCAGATGTAATGCTTCAGTGATTAGAACATGACTCGATTCCATAATCAATTGCAAGACTTGAATCGACCAAATCTGATAGTTAGTCGTAGCTTTCCGCCACCTGGGTTCGAGTAGAATTGATCAACAGGGTGAAGATGGTGAAGATGGTGAAGCAGTATCACAGTCTGAACCCGTCCAAATTACATGTAATAGCTTTGAAAACTCTAATAACACAAAAAAAACTAATAATAATCACAGAAACTCCTAACTTGAGAGTATTTCCCTTTTTGATAGATACTAATACTATAAGCTGAATATTTCTTTTTTTCAGTAAAGAATTTGAAAAAGTATTTTTTTTTTTTTTCTGTTTTCACTTAATACCTTATTCAAATCATACGATGGGAATCAAAATGTTTCTTTAACTAGTCCAATGAGCGACAATGTTTCCAATAGTTGGAGAATTTGGTTACCACTGGCATTGGTAGAGATGGAAAGGGAATGACCCTTGTCAGAAATGGTACCTCTCCATAGTTTGCCGAACTCACATCTGTTTTTGTTATTGATCTTCCACATAATAAACTTCCTGGCACCGTTCCCATTGATTATAATTTAACTATTCGATTCGATTTTTTTTTATTTTTTTTCTATTCTCTATTGGGTATTTTTGAATATTATAGATATTGTGAATTTAAAATAAATAAAAAATTTGATGAAAATAAGCAAACAAAAAAAAAAACAATAAGTAAAAAATAAGCAGAACAAAAGCAAAAAAAAAGATAAAATAGAAATTATATATTCAAATTCGAGACACAAAATTGATATCAAATATGTGTAGCATCCTACAAAAAACTCTATACATACTGACATTTTTTTTATATGTACCTATAAAATTGATTACCTAAGAGAACTCATGTTTGTACGATATACATTTTATTTGTACGTTATGCATCCAAACTGAAACTCATGTTTGTTCCTCCAATTAGAAATGTTTTTGATTTAATTATACTTTTCTTTAACGTAGAAAATGACACTACCTGAGCTACCAAAAGAAATACTCGCCAACATTATCCGCCTAGCAGGCGAGAAATCGTTTTGGTATCTGCGCCCTTTCATACAAGCAGGTAAAGAGTCCTATCAGCTGGTGTACACTGAGGATGTCCTGCAGTCGTGTAACCTTCAGTGGCTGTTCCAGGACCCGATGGAAATTGATATTGGCACTGCCGCTCGTCCATTCTTTGAAAAGTGCTTGATTAGTGGAAACAAGCAGGCTGTTTACCACGAGGCTTTATGTCTAGCAGCTAAGTGTGGCGACCTTCCAGGGAGTATTCAGCTTTTGGAAGCCATCATCCCGCACCGCGCAGACGCAACGCTTGCATCCGCCATTTTTCATGTCTGTCTCGGTGATGCATACAATGCATCCGCCAACTTTCGAGCTGTTCATCCACGGTGATCTGACATCTGTGAATGCGCGCATGTTAGGAGAACAGTTGATATGGGAACTCAGGTGCTTCGACCCACTTATGCTGGATACATACCTCATAACTATTCGATTCGATTTTTTTGTTTGTCATATACTCTATTGGGTAATTTTGAATATTATAGATATTTGTGAATTCAAAATAAATAAAAATTTGATAAAAAAAACAAAAAAAAAAAAACACAATAAGTAAAAAATAAGCAGAACAAAAGCAAAAAAAAATGATAAAATAGAAATTATATATTCAAATTCGAGAGAAAAAATTGATATCGAATATGTGTAGCATCCTACAAAAAAATTTATACATACTGACATTTTTCTTTTGTGTACCTATAAAACTGCTTACCTAAGAGAAAGGAAGCAGAAGAAGGGAGCCGGTTGCTGAGACGACCGAGGAAGGCACAAGACTTTTAGAAAATTAAAACATGAGAGAGGTCATGGTAAACTTGAAGGTGAAGAAAAGAAGCTCACTAAGGAGGGAGCAGAAGCTGGTTGCACACGTAGCTGGTGGAGAAGTGAGGAAAACTCACTAAACAGAGAAAGATGGCGAAGAAAACCTGTCATGGGATGACAATGCAAATTCGCAGAACTAAGGAGATGGAGTCTTGGAGATTCTTATCAAGTGGGAGATAAGAATCACAAGAGCAGAACTGAAATAGGAAAATAAGATAGATAGATAATCCGATGCAGTTCTCACCGAGAGAACGAGAATGTGGAAACCAAAATCTAGAAGACGACCACTGAGGAAGAAGGATCGACGCGAAGAACAAGGATTTCGTGATGGTGATGAATGATGATGAATAGAGAGTTTTAGGGATTTAAGAAGATTGTAATTTCATTGATTGATTCTCACAAATAGTGCTGGGTTTGCGGGTCAACCCGCCCCGCCTGACCCGACCCGCAGCGAATTTGAAAATTTTTTGACCCGCAGAACCCGCAACCCGCATTACCCGCAGAAGAAAATATTACACCCGCACCCGCCCCGCTTAAATTGCGGGTTACCTGCGGGTTACCCGCAAAACACAAAAAAATAAAAAATAAAAAAATTTAAATGTTTTTAGTTATAATTTCGTTTTTAATAATAAAAAATATTTTTTTAAAAAAAAATAATCGATTTTTTAGAAATTAAAATATAATTTATATGTATTTATATATATATTTTATAATATTTTAATTAAAAATAGAGAAATACTGAAAATTAATACTATTTTTGTTTTTTAAAAAAAAATTGCGGGTACCCGCGAACCCACGAAATAAAATACGTCGACCCGCATCCGCCCCGCAGTTAAAAATTTCAACCCGCACCTGCCCCGCTTCTCCATAATTTTGAAAAGAATTTACCCGCACCCGCCCCGCAGCGGGTTTAAACCCGCGAGACGCGCGGTTTTTTTACTCATATTCCCAGGCCTACTCACAAATGCCAAAAGACGTACATAAAAGAGTTTGCTTAACCAAACATCTAAACCGAAATGCATAAATAAAATAGCTAAACCGGAGATTAAAGTAGTGAACCAGACCCTTAAGATTATCCTTTCACAAGAACAAAGAAGAAGCTTACATGAGAGTGGGCAAAAGACAAAGAATGACATGAAGCTCGATTGAGAAGAATCGAAGCAAGAAGGAGAAAAAACAACTTCACACCAGAAAATTAAAAGGGGAGGCTTGATGTATATTCACATATATATATATATTTATTATGTATATTCTCCGAAAAATATATCTCTTCATGGTTTGCGGAACTCACATCTGTTTTTGTGATTGATCTTCCGCATAATAAACTTAGTGGCACCGTTCTGTTCTATTATAATTTAACTATTCAGTTCGATTTATTATTTTTCTTTGTCCTATACTCTATTGGGTATATTTTGATATTATAAATATTGTGAATAAAACGTAAAAAAAAGTTTGATAAATATAACCAAACAAAAAGACAATAAATAAAAAATAAGCACAAAGAAAACAAAAATCGATAAAATAGAAATTATATATTCAAATTCAAGAGACAAAATTGATATCGAATATGTGCAGCATCCTACAAAAAAAACTCCATACATACTGACATTTTTCTTTAGTGTATATATATATATTTTTTAATTAGATTGTTTTCTGGCCTATGCATATATTATGTATATTCGCCTAAAATATCTCTCCATGATTTGCGGAACTCACATCTGTTTTTGTGATTGATCTTTTGCATAATTAACTTACTGGCACCGTTTCCATTGATTATAATTTAGTTATTCGATTCGAGTTATTATTAATTTTTTGTCCTATACTCTATTGGGTATATTTGACTATTATAAATGTTGTGAATTTAAAATAAATAAAAATTTGATAAAAATAAGCAAAAAAAAAGACAATAAGTAAAAAAAATAAGCAGAACAAAAGCAAATATATTCAAAATTGGAGAGACAATATTGATATCGACGCCTCCTACGGAAAAACTCCATACATACTGATATTTTTATTTTGTGTATATATTTATTTTTAAATAGATTGTTTTCTGGCCTATGCATATATTATTTATATTCTCCTAAAAAATATATTAAGATATTAGGACTTTTGGACCTCAAACCGTCACACCTTCCACTCATCCTAAACCAAACTCCTCAACTATAATGTTGAGTTGAGTAGTTGAGCTGTTGTTTTCTAGGAATTGGTTAACAAATCAAATCTACACTATAAGTTTGTTGAAACCCTTTAATCTAATCCAAAATTAATATCACTGAAAGCCACATTCCAATTAAAACTAAAAGAAAACTAGATGGTAATAGCATGGGATGTGAAATTTATCAATTTAACTCATAATGTAGGTATAAGTATTTGCTTTTCTGAGTTCAACAAATATTATAATATTTTGTACTTTATAGTATAACTAGGTAGTAACCCGCGCCATGCGCGGAGTAAAATGTTTTTATAAATATTAATTAAATATAATTTTATAGTCATCTCTATATATAATTAGAAAGTGACTTTCCTCACTTTGCACCACCTAATGCCACGTGACGTCTTTATTTTGAGTCTAAGAAAAAAATGAAATGAGAAAATGGTATCTGGTGGACTCGAACTCGGGTAAAGAAAATATTAAACATACACCTTTAACCACTGGACCATGTTGTTTTGTTGACAATATTTACCGAAACAAATATCTAAACAATATTATGGCTCCCACCAAGGAATATTTAACAAAACAGATTTGATAGATCGCTAGGCCCAGACCCACCGCCCGACTAACGCCTAGCGAGTTCCCAAACCTGGATTAACACTAACAAAAAATACATTTGTTAAACAAATTGATGTGAAATGAATAAAGAATTCGAGCAATAATACATTCCGATAACACTAATAAAAAACTATTTGATTACAAATCAAGGTTTACTTTAATTTTAGATTTATCAACTTTTTAATATATAAAATACAATAAGTGTGTAGTATTTAATAATGGTCTTTAATCCGAATAAAAAGATAGAATTGATCCATTTTAAACTGATTAAAATGTCATACAATAATAATTATAATATCAAAAGGTTTTCAATGGAGAAGTATTTTCCATCAAGAGACAATTCATGAGTTTTTTTATATAAAAAGAGAATTCATGAGAACGTCTATAATCACATAAACAGTTTCAATATTTGAATGTAAAATATAGTTTGTATAAGTAAAATGCAATAAATTTTTTTATGAAATATATTTCTAGCCATGAAGAAGTGAAAAACTATATCTTGCAATCCTCCGCAGTTAATCTTATATTGACACAAAAATGTGAAATAGTTAAAAAAATGAAAAAAATTATCATTAGATAAATAAAATCAAAGAAAATTAATATTAGTATATTGATACAAATAAACACATAAATAAAAATAATTATTACCTAACTATATAAATTAGATTATATATTCAACAAAAAAAACAAAAAAAAACAAACATATACCCTATGCAAAAAGAAAGAAAAGAGAAGCCATTATGGTTAAACATCATCTAGGTTCTGAGAGGTGTTCGAATACTAGATAAGGAACTATCACCTACGAATTACAAATAAGATAATAAGATATCAACACGAAAAAATGACGCGTAACCAATGGATGTGAAAACGCAAAAGAAGGTAAAAAGAATATCAAGGATTAATTAGCCGGTTTGTCTGAGACAAATAATGTATTCTTAAAATATACATAAACAGACAAATAAATATTAAAATATTCTGCATTGCGTAATTTTATTGAAACTATATATAATACGAAATAAATAAATATATAACCACCGGAATACTACCCTGCGCATGCGCGGGGTTAGCAGCTCTACTAGTTTATATAGATATAAAATGTGAATTCAAAATTTTCAAAAAAATTTATATTAATAAATGCAAAACAATTAAATCATATATAGGATAACATTGCTAAAAAATCAGTTATTTTTCTATCATTATTGATCGAGTAAATATTATGACATATTATTTATATCTGAATTTATTTCTAAATTGATATGAATGGGCATAAATTCAACTACTATATGTTTATTTAATTAAATGTATGGTTACTTATTTTAACCTATATTATTAATTAAGTTTAGAAACAGAATAATTTTTCATTACCATAATTTTATTACTGATTGGTATCAATACAAATCAAATATTTTATGTTGATTTATTTTAGGAAATTTGAATTATGTTTAAATACAATGAAATTTACTATAGCTGTAGTTATATACTATAATAAATATATCTGATAATCATGGTAAGTTGATTTAAATTAGTGATTTTTATTTATATATTAAAATTGCTTGGAAGTTGCTTTTTAAGAAAAATAATATATACTTTATTATATTATAATCTTTAAGAAAAATAATATATAATTTTTATATATTATAAGATTATAATATAATATTAATAAAGTAAAAGTATTTATAAGTTTTATATTAAATAAAGATTAAAGAATTATAAATATATATATATAAGATTATGTAAATAAATTATTATGCAGTGATATAGTTATTATTGTAATCCATAAATATAAGTTAAAACGATCAACTATACTGAAATATAATATATATTTTTCAAGTAAAAGTTATTTAATAAACATGATATATATATTAATATAAAATTATTTGATTATATTGGTCAAATACATAATTAAAGTTATATATTTTATGAATGAATAAATAACATGTATTTTAATTAGAGTCTATGAGATATATCATAGTTTTGTTTATGTAATAGTGATAATTAATATAAGTGGTCAAATCATATAATAGCATTATATGTAATTAATATAAGTAAGGATGACACTCTTGTAATAAACATATGAAGTAAAGGTTAGTCTTTTAAAAATGATCCTCAAATAATATATAGGGGATAGTAATTATTTTACAGGGGTCAGATGTGTAAACATTATAAAGATGTTTATGGATGTTGCAGGTATTCCCGAAATTATAGTATTTTATATGGCAAGCTTAACAGATTGTATAATTGTCACTTCAGATTTTAAAGACAAAGGTATAAATTGTGATAGTATGGACAATCAGTGACAAACCGAGGAATTTTGAGGGAGGCAATAAATTTAAGGGTCAATTTTCTCTGTATCTATTTTGGGTTTCGTAATGAAAACTATTGTAGAGAATTGAACCTCTCTTTTATGCGGAATATTAGTTTGTTCTTGAGCAATAAAGTAAAGACACAGAGATTTAACGAGTTCAGATCACGATGTGTGATCTTACGTCTAGGCCTGGAGTTTTTCCAGTAATCCACTATATCACAGATTACAAGTTTTTAGGTTTCTCTCTGCCTCCTTCTAAAACCTAGAGGAAATCAGAAAATTTATGTTAACCCTAATTCCCCACATGCTTAGCTTTATATACTAAGTCAATTACAAAGATAAGACGGTTTAAACCTAATCGAAGCCCAAAGAAAACAAACCCGTTTCCTAATGACTATCCTGTCGCGGGCCAAGTTATAACTCAATGATTTTCATCACCAAAGCCCAACAAATCTCCACCTTGATGACAATCATTCCCGAGTATAACATCTTCATCTTTGCATTCATGTGAAACTCCAGGCAAACCAGCACCTTAGTGCTCTTATAAGCCGAGAAAGCTCAAGGCTTTCTCAAACTTATCCACTGGAAGAACCTTTGTCAACATATCAGCCGGATTCCTCTCAGTAGGGATCTTGGACAGCTTCACGTCACCTGAAGCAACTATATCCCTGATGAAATGCATCCTTCTTCTAATATGCTTCGTTCTCTCATGATGAACGTTGTTCTTGGCTAAACTCAAAGCACTCTGAGAATCACACCAGATCTCCACCAAGTCTTGTTTGAAACCGAACTCCTCAGCCAAACCCATTAGCCAGATAGCTTCTTTTGTAGCTTCCACCAACGCCATGTACTCTGCCTCTGTTGTAGACAGTGCAACGACCTGTTGAAGACTCGACTTCCAACTAATCACACTTCCACCAGCGGTGAAAACATATGCTGAAATCGATCTACCTCTGTCCAGATCCGACGAAAAATCGGAATCACAAAAACCTTCAACCTTAAACTCCTTGTTCTTCTTGAATACAATCTTCAGATCCTGAGTACCCTTCAAATATCTTAGTACCCACTTCACTGCCGACCAGTGAACCAAACTCGGCTTGCTCATAAATCTACTCACTAGGCCAACAGCATATGCTAGATCACACCTAGTTCCCAGCATCGCATACATACTTCCGATAGCATTAGCATATGGAATATCATCCATAATTGTCTCAGCTTCATTATCTTTGACAACAGACAACTTAAAATGCGAACTTATAGGTGTTGAAACAGATCTAGACTCATCCATATTGAATACCTGAAGAATCTTCTTGATATACCAGGATTGAGACAAAGTAAGAACTCCACCTTCACGATCCCTCTCAATATCCATACCAAGAATTCTTCTCGCAGCTCCTAGGTCTTTCATCTCGAACCTACTGCTCAACAGATCTTTCACAGTATGTATCTCTTTCATGTCCTTTGAAGCAATTAACATGTCATCAACATACAAGAGTAGGTAGATAAAACACTTATCTTTACTCTCCTTTATGTAGACACAATGATCAACATCGCTCCTTTTGAACCCATGACTAACCACAAACTGATCAAAACACTTGTTCCACTGCCTTGGAGCTTGCTTTAGTCCGTACAGTGCTCTTTCCAACAAGCAAACATAGTCCTCTTTACCTTTAACCACAAAACCTTCTGGTTGTTCCATATAGATCTCCTCTTCAAGCAAACCATGAAGAAACGCAGTCTTAACATCAAGCTGCTCCAGTTCCAGATCTAAATTTGCAACAATAGATAGAAGAAACCTGATAGAAACATGTTTCACTACTGGTGAAAACACATCCTGATAATCAATACCCTCTCTCTGAGAATATCCTTTGGCTACCAACCTGGCCTTATATCTCGGTTTTTCTACTCCTGGTATACCTGGCTTTAACTTGAATACCCACTTGCAGCCAATAACTTTTCTTCCTTTGGGTCTCTTAACCAATCTCCAGGTTTTGTTCTTTTCTAGAGAAACCATCTCTTCATTCATACCTCCATTCCAGAAAGTTTTATCCCTACTTTCAACAGCTTCCTGATAGTCCCTTGGTTCTTCAGAACTCATCTCAACAGCAGCTATTAAGGCAAAACTTGCCAAATCAAAATCATTGAAACGTTCAGGCAGCCTTGTTACTCTTCTAGTCCGATCTCGAACCAACTGATAATCATTATGAGGTATATCATCTATTTCTGAATCTCCAACAACTCCACCTGAAGATGAACCTTCACCTTGATCTTCAGAAGCCGGAACTGTCAATTCAGACGGGGGTGTCGATCGTCACCAATAGGTGTGTCGATCGACACCTTCTCTGCGACCCTGTGTCGATCAACACCAATAGGTGTGTCGATCGACACAGTCTCTGGACTCGGGTTCTCCAGCGCTGTTTCTGACACAGAAACTCCTTCCTTTAAGTCTTTGAACACTTTATCTTCAACAAAGACTACATTCCTGCTTATCGTACATCTTTCTTCATCCAGGAGCCATACCTTGTACCCTTTGACTCCTTCTGGATAGCTTATGAAAATTCCCTTCATAGCTCTTGGTTTTAACTTCCCTTGATCTACATGCACATAGACCAATGACCCAAATCTTCTAAGATGCTTATAACCAGGCTTTCTTCCCAGCCATAGTTCTTCATGAATATTGCCATCTAAGGCCGATGAGGGACTTCTATTTATTTGGTACACAGCTATGCTAACCGCCTCAGCCCAGAATTCTTCTCCTAAGCCACTCTCATCAAGAATACAACGCACTTTCTCCATTATTGTTCGATTCATGCGTTCAGCTACTCCATTCTTCTGTGGAGTATATGCACATGTCCTGTGCCTCTCAATCCCATGCTGCTTGCAAAACTCATTAAAATCCTTGTTCATGAATTCCAACCCGTTGTCTGTTCTCAGACACTTCACCTTCTTGCTGACTTGATTCTCAACCAGCTTCCTCCATTCACAAAACTTTGTGAAGGCTTCACTCTTAGTAGACAAGAAGAATACCCACACTTTTCTAGTGTAATCATCAATGATAGACAGAAAATACTGTTTACCAGACAAACTTTGAGTAACCGATGGAGATCCCCATATATCTGAATGAACATACTTCAGTGCTTCCCCAGAATTGTGCTTCCCAATGTTGAAGCTCAGCTTTTTATGCTTTCCCATTACACAACTCTCACAGAAATCCATCTCTCCAATTCTCCTCTTGTCAATGATGCCCCTTTTTGCCAGGATCATCAGATTCTTCATGCTCATGTGTCCCAACCTTCTATGCCATAATACTGTTTCATCGCAGGCAGGTTTCCTGGAAACATTAATGTTTGACTGTCCTGTTACAGTCTCTCGATCAAGCAAATACAAAGAACCACACAGTGAACCTTGAAGACCCATCTTCCCATTCTTATAGAACTTTGTCTTTCCTTTGCCTCCAGCATGATCAAACCCAAGCTTATCTAATGTACTTGTAGATATTAAATTTCTCTTCAGCTTAGGAATATACCTGACATTTGTCAATGTCTTCACCGTGCCACCATATGCCTTGATATTGATAAAACCTATTCCTTTAACCTTAACGGAATAGTCGTCCCCCAGTAGCACTTGTCCAGAGTTGAGCTCCTCGAACTTATCAAACCAGTCTCTCCTTTAGGTCATGTGATAAGAAAAACCCGAATCAATCATCCACCTCTCATGATGCCAGCTTTCTGAGACTGTTAATGCATCAACTCCTGCTGATTGATCAATGACCACTGCTGCCTCGCCATCATCATCATTGCCCATGCGCTTTTTCCTAGCATAACAATCAGTCTTCTTATGTCCTTCCTTCTTGCAGTACCAGCAGGTGATTCTTGATCCCGATTTCGACCTGCTTCTGCTTCTATCACCGGAGTTCTTTTGACTCCTATCGGACTGTCTCCCCCGAGCCACATATGCTTTACCAGCTTTCTGAGAAGTTGATATTCCTTGTGCCTTGAGCTCAGTCTCCTTAGATCTCGCTGCATTTATCACATCATCAATAGAGATAGATTCTCTACCATACTTCAATGTCTCCTTCATGGAGTCATACTGTGATGGCAAGGAACTGAGCAATAGAATTGCCTGCACCTCATCTGCAACTGTAACCTTCACACTAGCCAACTCTGAAATAGTCTTCAAGAAGTCATCGACATTCTGATCGATTGACTTTGATCCATCCATCTTAAATGTATAAAACTGATACAAAAGATGAATTCTACTAGGTAGAGTTTTGGTATTATATAACCTTTCTAGTGCAGCCCAAAGATCATGTGCTGTTGTGCACTCCTCTGTTTTCCTAAGGACATGATCGCCTAGATGGAGAGTAAACATGTTCATAGCATTCTCAGCTCGTTCCTCTCTCTTGGCTTCTTCTTCTTGAAGTCTTTCTGCGAAATCCTCTTCAGACTCGTCCTTTTTCTTTACCAGACTTTTAGGATCTTTTGCAGGTATTGATAATTCATCCTTCAAACCTGCAAGTGAAATATGAGCCATCATCCTTCTTTTCCACGAGGAGAAATCTCCTTGCCCATCGAAAACAGCCATCTTCATCTTCGAAATCTTCTTAGAATCCATCACACCTTAATTCGTCTCTGTTCAGAGATGGTGTCGACACTGAACCCGACTCTTGATTCTGAACTCGCCGCCGATGCCTTTAACCCAGCAACCAACCACACAACCAAGAAAACCTAGCAACTACCGCCGATTATCTCTTCCCTTGCTCCCGAAACCAGTAGATCTGTCTCTGATACCACTTGTAGAGAATTGAACCTCTCTTTTATGCGGAATATTAGTTTGTTCTTGAGCAATAAAGTAAAGACACAGAGATTTAACGAGTTCAGATCACGATGTGTGATCCTACGTCTCGACCTGGAGTTTTTCCAGTAATCCACTATATCACAGATTACAAGCTTTTAGATTTCTCTCTGCCTCCTTCTAAAACCTAGAGGAAATCAGAAAATTTATGTTAACCCTAATTCCCCACATGCTTAGCTTTATATACTAAGTCAATTACAAAGATAAGACGGTTTAAACCTAACCGAAGCCCAAAGAAAACAAACCCGTTTCCTAATGACTACCCTGTCGCGGGCCAAATTATAACTCAATGACTTTCATCCCCAAAGCCCAACAACTATAGCCATGTTAAATTGGTATTAAAGTCTGTAACCAATTGAGTTTATATATTTCAAATGACATGGGCGGGAAAATATGTGGATGAAAATGAGATGACGTCGTTAGTCTACTCCGTTGATGTATTGAGGAAGAATCTACCTGATCTCTTCTGTGGGATGTTCAATGACAAAGGAGATATTGCCTTCGGCTATACGCAGACCCTCTGGTCGTCCAAAGAATGACGCAAATTATGCCAATTATACATTGAACTTTCGTATACATCTTCTTTACTTAGTTTTAGAAGACACCTAACAAACTATTTTTCTTGTCATTTTAGCTAGCTCAACTCTATTCTCACATATTTGTCTCGCAACTTTGGTCTTTGTGAATTCGATATCTTCTATACTACTATGATTTTCTGTGCACTTGTAGTCTACTATTAAAGTTAAAACCTGATTACATCAATACTACACTTCACCGAAGAGAAAGTTCATAATGAACCAAAACGTTACATATGGTAAACTTCAAATACTTAATTTTTGTTAGAAGTTGAATTGGCAGTACTACTGAGTTCCTTTGAAACTCTTTGACGAACTTCATTGTTGTTATCTAATTCATCCTATATGGTTACAGAAGATTCAAAACTCTCCTTGCTTTTCCCCCATAAAAGAATATAAAGTCCCGTGACCACCACCACGGACCCTATCACACTTTTGGTCACATAAAACATAACTAATTAAAATTTAGATTACTTATGTATACGAAGTATATAACAAAGTTAGTATACGAATTAACTATATTTATTCTTTATGGATAATATAAAATATACTGATAGAAGTAATTCATTTGGTACCTCCCCCAGTAGATTTGTTCGTGGAAAAAGGCTAGGCTTAAAATTGACGCAAACACTTGAATTAAAGGAATAAAGCTTGAAGTGAAAACTGGACCCCTTTGTTGGAGACACCACGACATTCCCACGCAGCATAAGCCCACTGCTGCACCCTTTAAATACAGTTTAGAATGATATGGTTAGAATTTACAATTTAGAAACCAACAAACTCAAGATATATTACGTTTGAAAGTTGATAAACCTTTAAATTGTTGCTAAAATAGAAAGTTCATGAAACCATATTATATATCTATTTAGAGTTTATAAAGTATCATCCAAAATAATCTTTGAACCCTAGTTTGGTGTTCTTGGTATATTTAATCTGTGAAAAAGATTATAAACACTAAATTTACAGTATATATACACTCACTGCATAAGTTATAGATAAAATATGGGACTTCTTTGTGATAATCCACATGGATGTGCTCCTCTGTGAGATAAAGCTCAAGAGAGCAGATTGGATCACACCAAAAGAGGAGAGAATCGTGGTGCTCGTATATTGGCATGTATACTTTCGGCTTATTTTCGCATGAATGATGAACCATGATGACCAAATGGCCACCGATATGATCAGCATGACCGATCCTACTGCCCAATTATGTGCTGTGGTTGAAGGATTTTTCATTTGCGTTTGACTTTTAGAGTTGTGAGTTAAAGGATTTCCTTTGTAGAATGTTAACACTAAAGCTCCACCTATGGAGATGATTGTACCTATCACCTTGGCTTGTCCTGCAATGTTCTTGATATTCACCTTCTCCTGTCTATGCATAATAAAGTATATAAACTGTATGTATAATGACAAGGTATGCAATCATAACATATTTAAGCAGTAATATAAATTAAATAAAAGCTCATGGATTTTAATATTTTATTACCTAAGGATGAGAGCCAACGCAAATGTAACCGCAGGAACCATGTTGCTAAACGCTAACGCAAAAGTCGAAGATGTATATTGTAATCCAAGAAGAAAGAAATATTGGCCTAGACTTGTCCTACAAATTAATGCGTGCACAAAAGTATAGAATAAGCTTGGATGTGTTTGATTTTTTTTGAGATATATCTATTAGTTTGTAATGTTGAAATGAGTCTTTGAGGTTTTATAGATAAACTTACCCCAAAAGAGCACTTAAAAAGAGTAAACACAGTATATTTGCCGTGAGCTGCGGCCTATTTTTTCTGCAATAATTACTGACAATTTTGTTACTTATTTAATCAGTTGTATGAACAACAGGGTGATTTCAACCGACTAAAGAAGAGTCAGATTTTGGGACTCATTTGCATGAAATAGTTATAGAACATACTGATATTAATGTCAAAACATAGAGCTTTGTTTTATGAAAAAAAAAATATCAACTACATTCTGCTAATACTGAATCATATATTCACACATTTCATGTTAGCAAAAATGTGAGAAGGGCAGGTTGAAGACACATTTAGAAAAATACTATTGTCTATTGATAACCTGTACTGGTATATATTGGGATAATGACTATATGTTCCTATAAGTTAGGGATAAACATGTATTTTAGATTAAACTCAAGTTGAGATAAGTGTTAAGGCTTAGAGATAAACTCATGTTGAGATTAGGATTCAATCTCTAAGCCGACATACTCTTGTATTTAAACTGCAGTTGCAAAGTTGAATAAGAAAGTCAGTTCGATATCTAGTTCTACATGGTATCAGAGCTAAAACGTTCTTAAATTTTTCTTTCATTATCTAAACTGCTAAGTTTTTCTTTCCAATCGTGAGTCACGATGGGAGACAGAGAAGATAGTTCTTCTCAAGTTCTTGTCAAAAGTGGTGAAGTCATCACGACCTCGCCATACACGCTGTATAGCTCCGACAATCCCGGTGCTAAGATCACTTCGGTCATGTTGAGCGAAGCCAATTACAATCAGTGGGCCAACGAGATGCTCAACGCACTCCAAGCCAAGCGTAAAACCGGATTCATCAACGGAACCTTGCCAAAACCTCCGATTGATGATCCCAATCATGAAAGTTGGATCGCAGTCAATTCAATGATTATTGGCTGGATTCGTACTTCGATTGAACCAGCGGTAAAAACGTCAGTGTCTTTCATCTCGGATGCTAGTCAGCTCTGGTCCGAGTTGAAACAGCGATTTTCCGTTGGCAACAAAGTTCGTATACATCAACTCAAGGCTCAAGCTGCGTGTCGGCAAGATGGTCAGACAGTGCTTGTATATTACGGGAAGTTATGTGCTTTATGGGAGGAACTTTCAATCTATCAACCCTTGCCCATGTGCACATGTGGCGCGGCTAGCGAAATCAGTAGCGAACGTGATGAAGATAAAGTTCATCAATTTATTATGGGTCTTGATGATGCTCGTTTTGGAAGCCTCTGTACTTCCTTGATTGGCATGGATCCGCTTCCTACCATTGGAGAAGTCTACTCCAAGGTGATTCGAGAAGAACAACGTCTCGCAGCTTCCCGTCTTCATGAACAACATCAAGATGCTGTTGGGTTTGCAACTCGTCAAGCTGAGTTATCCGATTCGTCCATTCTCAAACAAAAGGATCGATCGGTTCTTTGCTCTCATTGTGGTCGATCTGGTCACGAGAAAAAGGATTGCTGGCAAATCGTCGGTTTTCCGGACTGGTGGAACGAATGCGCCGAACGTAATGGTGGTGGTCGTGGCAGAGGACGTGGTGGTCGTGGAGGTCGAGGTCGCGGACAAGCTACTGCGGCACATGCTACCAGCTCCAACTCCTCTGTCTTTCCCGAATTCAGTGAAAGTCAATGGAAAGTCCTTGAACAATTGATTCAGGACAAGTCAGGCCAAGAGTCTTCTAATAAGTTGTCCGGTAAGAGATTTGGTGAAGTTATTCTTGATACAGGCGCGTCTCATCACATGACAGGAGAAATATCCTTGTTAAAAGACGTAGTGCCTATTTCTCCATGTTCAATTGGATTTGCTGATGGCAATAAGACAATTGCTTTGCACAAGGGCGTGTTCCCTCTTTCGTCTAAAATCACATTGACAAATGTTCTATTTGTGCCTGCTCTCAACTGCACTCTTCTATCCGTCTCTAAGTTATTAAAGCAAACACATTGCTTGGCTCTGTTTTCTGATACAGTTTGTGTTTTACAGGACCGTTTTTCGAGGACTCGGATTGGAAGAGGTGAGGAGCGTGATGGTGTGTACTATTTGACGGATGTTGCGACGGTCAAGGTCAACAAGGTTCAGGCATTTGCTGATCGCGATCTGTGGCATCAACGTTTAGGTCATCCTAGTTTTTCGGTGTTAGCTGATTTGCCTTTATTTTCCAACAATTCGAAATTTGTTGCCTCTAGTCCTTGTGACATCTGTTTGCGAGCTAAACAAACTCGCGCTGTTTTTCCGGATAGTATTAATAAAACCTCAGAGTGTTTTGAATTAATCCATTGCGATGTTTGGGGTCCCTATCGTGTTCCATCTTCATGCGGTGCAGTATATTTTTTGACAATTGTTGATGACTTTTCTCGCGCTGTATGGACGTACCTAATGATTGCCAAATCAGAAGTGCGCACAGTTCTCACAAATTTCTTAACATACACGGAAAAGCAGTTCAACAAACCTGTCAAGATGGTGCGCAGTGACAACGGGACTGAATTATGTGTCTTTCATCACATTTTCGTGCTCAAGGTATCATTCACCAGACGTCGTGCGTAAATACTCCTCAACAGAACGGACGTGTTGAGCGAAAGCACAGACACATTCTTAATGTGTCACGAGCGTTGTTGTTTCAAGCAAGTTTGCCACTTCGTTTTTGGGGAGAAGCAGTTATGACAGCAGCTCATTTAATCAACCGTACCCCATCTGCAATTCATAAGGGTCGTTCCCCTTATGAAATTCTTCATGGTTGTCCTCCTGATTACTCACAATTAAGAGTTTTTGGCTCAGCATGTTACTCTCATCAGGCGCCGCGTGTTAAAGACAAGTTTGGTGAATGAGGTCGCTTATGCATATTTCTCGGCTATCCATTTGGGAAGAAAGGATGGAAAGTCTTTGATATTGACAAAGAAGAGTTCAGTGTATCACGCGATGTTGTGTTTCGGGAAGATGTTTTTCCTTTTGCCTCTCATACTCCGGTTATGGCCTCTCCGCCAATCGAGGTCGAACAGAGTTTTGTTGATGACGATTGGTTAGTTCAACCGCAGTCCGTCGACAGGGGGAGTTCCGTTACTCCAACAGCAGTCCCTGCTATAATTCCATCTGTGCCTGTTGCTCCAGTCGAGCAGATTTCTACAACTTCAGCTGAAGATCAATCCGCTGCAACGGACTCTGCAATGGAGCCAACAGTCGTTTCTGAGGCTGATCAGATACCTATTGAGAAGCTGCTGACTCCGCTTTCAGATAAATCTGAGATTTCTCCGGACACAGTAGATTCCTCATTAGATGACGTTGCTCTTGGTCGGGGGCTCCGTGAAAAGAAACCGTCTGTGCGGCTTCAAGATTATATCACATACAATGCAAGTTGCAATCCAAATATACACACCTATCACGCTCTCTCCGCTTCTGTATCCTCGTCCTCTTCTTCGGTTCAAGGTAATTCACTGTATCCTTTGACCAATTATATCTCTGATGCTAATTTCTCTCCACAGCACAGAGCTTATTTGGCAGCCATAACAGCATCCGATGAACCTAAAAATATAAAGGAGGCTATTCAGCGCAAAGTTTGGCGTGATGCAGTGAAAACAGAAGTTGTGGCTCTAGAGACACTTCGCACATGGGACATTTGTGATCTTCCACCGAATAAGGTCGCGATCGATTCTCAATGGGTCTTTCGTACAAAATATAAGTCTGATGGAGCTCTCGAAAGGTATAAGGCAAGACTTGTCATACAGGGCAATAAACAAATCGAGGGAGAGGACTATAAAGATACTTTCGCGCCAGTGGTCAAGATGACAACGGTTCGCACACTTCTTCGTCTAGTTGCGGCAAATAAATGGGAAGTTTTCCAAATGGATGTGCACAATGCATTCTTGCATGGAGACTTGGAGGAGGAAGTTTATATGAAGTTACCTCCAGGCTTTCGTCATTCTCATCCCAACAAAGTTTGTCGCCTCCGAAAATCTCTCTATGGACTTAAGCAAGCTCCACGGTGCTGGTTCAAAAAGCTTTCCGATGCTCTCCTACGGTTTGGGTTTATTCAGTCGTATGATGACTATTCTCTGTTCTCATACGCACGCAACGGCCTCGAGCTTAAAGTTCTCATTTATGTTGATGATCTTTTGATCTGCGGCAACGACATTTACATGGTTCAGAAGTTTAAACTACTTGGGAAAGTTTTTTTCCATGAAGGACTTAGGCAAGTTAAAATATTTTCTTGGCATTGAAGTTAGCAGAGGCCCAGAAGGTATTTTTCTCTCCCAACGCAAGTATGCGTTAGACATCATTGCTGACACAGGCTATCTTGGTTCTAAGCCAGCAGCAACACCGATTGAACAAAATCATCAACTCGGCAAAAGTGAAAGTCCACTTCTTGACGATCCGAAAAAATACAGACGCCTAGTTGGTCGCCTGATTTACCTCAAAAATACACGTCCCGAGTTAAGCTATGCGGTTCATCTTTTATCTCAATTTATGCAGACTCCTCGTCAGGATCATTGGGATGCCGCATTACGGGTTGTACGGTTCTTGAAAGGCTCCCCGGGCCAAGGGATTTTGCTCAAGTCTGACCAAGATCTCTCGCTCACAATATACTGTGATGCGGATTGGTCGTCATGTCCATTGACTCGCCGGTCCCTTAGTGCCTTCGTTGTGCTTCTTGGTAGTTCACCCATTGCTTGGAAAAAAAAAGAAACAAGATACAGTCGCTCATTCTTCCGCAGAAGCAGAGTACAGGTCCATGGCGGAAGCTCTTCGTGAAGTCAAGTGGCTTCGTCGTTTGTTAAAAGATCTAGGTGTCGAACAAAAGGCTCCAACTCGCTTCTTCTGTGACAGCAAGGCAGCCATACACATTGCAGCTAATCCGGTCTTTCATGAACGCACCAAACACATTGAGAATGATTGTCATTCAGTCCGTGACGCAGTCCGCGATGGTCTCATAGTCACACATCATATCCGGACGAAGGACCAGGTAGCTGATGTTCTTACCAAGGCACTTGGGCGAGTACAGTTTGAGCATTTGCTATCCAAGTTGGGCGTTCAGAATCTTCACGCTCCAACGTGAGGGGGAGTATTGGGATAATGACTATATGTTCCTATAAGTTAGGGATAAACATGTATTTTAGATTAAACTCAAGTTGAGATAAGTGTTAAGGCTTAGAGATAAACTCATGTTGAGATTAGGATTCAATCTCTAAGCCGACATACTCTTGTATTTAAACTGCAGTTGCAAAGTTGAATAAGAAAGTCAGTTCGATATCTAGTTCTACAGTATATCTAGCAAAATTGGATGAAATCTCTTTTTCTTTTGGAGGATCAAAATCAGTTATATATATACACATGATACCTTTCTAGAAAAACGGCAAAAGGTGTTAAGAACAAAGTCCCGACGGTAAGTCGGTACGTAGTCGCGACCATCCGGTTAACTCCATCATCAAGCATCTTCTTGAACAATACGTTTTCAATTGCTATCGCCAGGTTGATCATTGACATCATAAACACAGCCTTCAATAATTGCGCATTGATGAACCTCATTATGATAATGATTACAAATATTTATTATGTAAGTGTATTTTAGTTTATACGTGTAGGAGGTATGTGTTCGAACTTGCTGTGACTTGTATATATAGATCGAGACTTTAATGCTCTTAACTTATGATACAAGCGTTGTTGACTCTTTGACTTGAGTAAATCAGATAATTGAAGGCATCGAATTAATTGCTTTTTTTCTTTTTTTTTTGAAAAAGTCGCATATAACAAATATTTAAAATACAAAGATTAGAGGGAAATTTGGCAATAGAGATGCGAATGACGCATCAAATCACGTTTATTTAGATCGGATGCTTTAGCAAGAAAGTATATTTCATTTGTTTACTTAAAAACGTGTACACTTTTGGCATCCATAAATAGTGCATGATTATAAGTTTTCTTTTGATCGATGATAATATAGTATATTGGTATATTGGTATATTGGTATGGGCTCTTTTGCTTGGTTGGATTCGTGTTGTGACGCTGCGTTTCAATTGCACGGGACATGTGATTGTGTCACTCGGTGGTTTAGTTTTATATGTATATATATATATTATTTGGGTAAGAGGGTCTCATCACAGCTGATCTACTGGGTATACTTTACTCTTGTATTTGGTGTTTGTTAATTTTGGGCTTATCTTGGGCTTCCAACTAAAAACCAATTGGTGATTAGTGGATTGACCATAACCCTTTATATATTATAGCTTATTCATTCAAACTTCCGATGTGGGACTTAGGTTGTATCCCAACAATCTCCCCTTCAAACTAAGGACCACATCAGACGCCTCCTCGAGATGATAACTCCATCTCGAATCGATCCCACTTTGGACCGATAATAAACCCCTTCATGGGCCCCCATTACTCGGGTTAACAAGAGGCATGTCCGTATCCACTTTTCTGAGTCCACCAGAGTTTGAACCTTGGGCTCTGATACCATGTTAAGTTTCCTGGGCTTCCAACTCAAAACCAATTGGCAATGAGTGGATTGGCCCAAGTCCCTTATATATTAGTCAATGTCCCTTCCAACTTCCAATGTGGGATATATTCTCACAGTGTTCATCTTAGGCTTTAGTACATAAAATAATAAACCTTTTAACCTAATCATATTGATAACATTCTTTTTTTCTCATCCAGATCTTGGTGTCGGACATTACTCAAGGCCAGAGATATTTAACTTGACAGTAAATGAGCACCAAAAGAGACCGGTTACATTCGTATCTAAGTCGCTGAAAGCGGAGGATGACTAAGACTTTCAAGACAAGTAATCGAGATTTGAAAGTCGTCCATTCATCCTCTCCACAGGACTACTGGCGTCTGTTCTTTACTTTGTTATCAGACTCTCTTTTGAGTTTGTTTATCTTTATGTTCAATAATGTAAGAAACCAATTTGGATATACTTTAGATGTGTGTTGTCTGATAAAACCAATTGGTCGTCTTCACTTGTAATTGAATATTAACAATCTATTTTATGTTCGACAGCAAACTTGATTTAAGTATCGAACCTTGGATCTTGTAGTGCAGCCTTAAAAGTTAAAACCATGTACCCAATTGCTATGAAGCAGACTTTGAATCCAGTTATGTTCTTTTAAAAGTTTTGTCGGGCTCATCATCTTATCAGACGGATCCTGCACTTCTTAAAGAGATCATAGAGCTTAAAGCGGAGAATGCACACTACCGCCAAGAGTTTGCTGTGTTACGGGGATTTTTGCAAGAAAACATCCAGATTTTCCGACCCAAACAGAAGAATAGTTTATTTTTGTTGCATTGAACAATTTGTTTTTTACATTTTTAGTTTTTAACTTTTGTGAGATATTTTTAAATATTTTTAATTTAATTTAAATATTTTGTCTTGAATTTTAATTTTTTTATTAAATATTTTGATAAAAATAGTAATATTCTAATTTTTTTTTAAAAACATAAAAAATAATTGGTTGGAAAATCGTTGCAAATAGCTCATTGGAATGTGACTGGAAATACTAGGCTTGGGCGTTCGGTTTTTCGGTTCGGTTCGGTTTTTCCGGTTTTCGGTTTTTTCGGTTATAAAGATTTAGTAACCGTTCGGTTAATCATAAAATTCGGTTCGGTTTCTGTTCGGTTTTTTCGGTTTTCGGTTTTTTCGGTTATAGAGATTTAGTAACCATTCGGTTAATCATAGAATTCGGTTCGGTTTCGGTTCGGTTATTTCGGTTTCGGTTCCGGTTTTTCTTATATATTTTGGATAATTTGGATAAAAAACCGGATAACTTCGGATAATTCGGATAATTTCGGATAAAAACATTTGGATAATTTTGGATAATTTTGGATAATTCGGTTTTTTTACTAATATTTGGTTAATTTTAATTATTTAGTTATTTTAAATATAAATATAAATAATATTTTTAAGTATATGTTTCGTATTTCGGATATTCGGTTATCCGTTCGGTTATCCATTCGGTTTCGGTTCGGTTATTTCGGTTATCTCAATTCAATATCCAATGGGTGTTTCATAATATTCGGTTCGGTTTCGGTTTCGGTTATTTCGGTTCGGTTTCGGTTCGGTTTTCGGTTTTCGGTTAAAATGCCCAGCGCTAGGAAATAGTGTGGAAATAATTCGTTGGAATATCGTTGGAAATAGTTCGTTGGAATGTCGTTGCAAATAATCCGTCGGGATATCGTTGCAAGACGTTGGAAATAATCCGTTGAAAATCCGTTACAAATCAATGGTTGGAAATTCGTTGGAAAATTCCGTTAAAAATCCGTCGGAAATATACCCTTGGTTTTTCGTTGGAAAAAATCAGTTGAAATCTGTTGTAAATCTGGTGGGTTTTCGTCGGGATATCGTTGCAAATAATCCTTTGAAAATCCGTTAGAAATCAATCTTTGGAAATCTGTTGTACAATTCCGTTTACAATCCGTTGGAAATACACTCTTGGTTTTTCGTTGGAAAACAATCTGTTGGAAATCTGTTGGAAATTTCCATCGACTTTCTACGCCTTTCAATTACCAGCCACCTGAAAACAACGACCAAGTTTCGTTGGAAATTTGTTGCAAACGTCCGTTTCCAACGGATTTCCAATGGATTTGTCCGTTGAAAACAAATTGTTTTCTTGTAGTGTTTATTTTTCCTTTGTATGTCAAACATTGAACATATTTTTATCTCTTTCGTCTCATGAACATTTTTTTTTCATTTCTTAATTTATTGTCTTCTTGAAGACAAGACATCGAAAGAAAAATTGTGTCACTTTGGAAGAGTTTGAACTATGCAATACGAAACTATAATCTACACACGTTACATTACATTCTAAACCTCACTGACATTCTTAATGTAAATTAGTTACAATTCTAAATAATTCTTTCTACTCTTGTATAGTAATTATTGTTACACGTAACTTATATCTTTATTTTCTACTGCAAATGTAAATATATAGAAATATTTGATTTTCATAGAATCAATGTTACACTATATTTTCTTAAGAACTAAGCTAAGACAAAGGCAACACGTATGATCATCAAAAAATCTTGTGTTTATATAGTCCACAACGTTTAATATTTGTGATTGTTTCACTTTTAACGGACATATTCTTAAAATTTGCTTTGTAGAATCACACATATCCGAACTTTTTTTAATATCAAAACGGATAAAAGATCAAAACAAATTTAACCTATATTGAGCTTAGGTCTAATTAAGTTAGGGCTAAAATATAAAATTTAGTAAAACAACTAGCGATTTATTGCTCGTCTAGGGCTTGTGATATAGAAGTTTTCACTATTCTTGACCCATCTTTAGTTAGTCTAATGTTGAAAAATATTAATTTTTCATATGATATCAGAGTTCAGTAAGTCTGTCTGGCCATAACCAAACTAAAAAAAACATAATTTAGTTAGAGTTGAATATGTGTAAGTAAATATTATTTTGAACAAGAACATTTTAGGTTTCCATATTTCAAAATGTAAGATAATCATTAGTTTACCAATCCACTAATTCTCCTAGTAATCGTGTCCTAGATACAATGAAACTACACTTTTTTTTTTTGTGATAAGAATATACAGTCATATTCATCTTATACAATTCACTAATACCAAATATAAAAAATAAAAAATATGACTATTACTATTTGGGCTTAAAATAATTATCTCTGACAATATTTGTTTGCATATAGGGCTTTTCTTAATATTTTTTTATTCTTTTTTATTTATGGTTTTAAAATTTATCCTTTCTTCTTAATATGATATAAATTACAAAGTTTCTTGCTCGCCAGAGTATGGGCACGCATTTTATCTCCACCATCTCTAGTGCCAATTTTGTTATATGTTCATCGAGGTATGAACTCTCTTGATGAGTCTTCAACAGATTTGTATTCCAGTATCGAAACATTCAGAGACCAGCAGCCAAGAAGAAGCAAAATCAATGAGAGTTAATTATTATCATGTTAAAATATTAGATTACCGGCTGATATAGGAAAATCTGGGATTGGAGTTTTATGTTTAGGCAAATCTGAATCAATGGTTAACCCGATAATGCTTGCTTAAACATGAAAACTCTAAAACCTGACTTTCCTATATCAAGCCCGCATTCTAAAATTTTATATATCCATCATATTACATAAACCTTGGAGCGATCACTGATTTTCTCCATTTATTTTTCTTTTGATGATTTTCTTGCAGAGACCATGTATTCTTCTGCAGCTCTGGTTAATATTAACGGATGAGTAATTCCACTTATTATATATTTATATATACCGTTTATTAAGTATTGGAAAGAACTGGTTTATGAACTTCTATTAGGATATTTTTTACTTGCTGAACAAGTATAGCGAGATTGAGAGTCTGAACGTTTGTGATAATATTTCGACCACATGGTCCGGGACACTCAGCAAAACATTCTCTTCTTTGTTAATGTGACAACAATATATCATCTTCAAGTGTCAGTTGTTAATGTGCACGTGCAGTTTCGAGAAGAAGAACAAGCAGGAAACGCAGTTCGGAATCTTCAAGGAAGATACTATTCAGATTTTTTACGGTGACGCCTTCAATGTCTATCTTGTGTTATGTTTTCTTGACTTTCAGACAAAATTGTTGAAGTAAACAAAAGTCCAACACAACACAAGTTTACAAAACCAATGTAATAGGGTTTTCTATGTAAGTTTAAGGTCTTGTATGCATGTTGTAGTGAACATCAATGAAGCAATTTTGGCTGCGGTTTGTGCAGCCACATTTCACTCAATCACTCTTCCATATGAAACAATAGAGCTTTTAACTCTTGGTGACAACATATAACTCTTGGTCGCAGGGGTATTTACTCTTCTTTCTTTTCATGCTTGAATAAAGCTCTTCTTCATGAGCAATCTATTACATAGGTTTCTGTTTACAAAGTTCATTTGAGCACAAATCTATCTTCATTTGAGTTTGCTAACAAAAACCGTGAAGCTATTGTCATGCTGATTATCTTTTCACCGACTGGTACGACTATCAACACGATGAAGCTATTGTCTCTAAGGGTGGTAGTCTCATTCTTTCACCATTAACAAAGGTTCTGGCCGGACCAAACTTTGAGTCATAGGGTCTCATCACAGCTGATCTTGGTATAGTATACTCTTATTTGCTATTCATCTTAGGCGTTAGTACAGAAAATGATAAACCTATATATATATATATATATATATTAACCTAATCATATCGATAACATTCTTTTTTCTCATCCAGATCCTGGTGATATCGAAAGAGCCAAGTTTTACTTCGATGTGGTTGGAAATTACTCAAGGCCAGAGATATTTCACTTGACAGTAGACGAGAACCCAAAGAAACTGGTTAGGTTCGTGTCGTCAGTAAAAGTGGAGGATAACTCAGACCCTCAAGACAAGTTATCGAGATTTGGAGGTGTTTACTTCATCATCTCCACAACAACTTGTGTCTGTTCAAATTACTCTGTTCAAACTCTCTGTTAAGTTTGTTTATCTTTATGTTCAGTAATGTAAGAGAGTTTGTTATCTTTATGTTCAATAATGTAAGAAAACCAATTTGGATATATATTTTAGATGTGTGTTGTCTGATAAAACCAATTGGTTGTCTTCTCTTGTATTCGAATATTTATCAATCTATTTTAAGTTTAAGTATGTTCGATAACCAGGACATCGTGGTAAAGGGTTCACAACTGTGAGTACCGCCACCTAGGTTCAATTCCTGGCCACAGCGGATTTAACATGGCTTCCATTTGGTTTCCAGGACCACACCAGATCCAGTTAGACGCGGTGCTAGTGGGCACCGCAGAGGGTCCGACACCTGGGTTATCAAAAAAAAAAAAGTATGTTAGATATCCAATTTAATTTAAGTATGGAACCTTGAATCTTGAATCTTGTAGTGCAGCCTTAAATCCATGTACCCAATTGCTATGAAGCAGGCTTTGATTTCAGTGATGTTCTTTTATTTTTCCTTTGCATGTCAAACACTGAACATTTTTCATCTGTTTAATTCGTCTCATCAATTTTTTTTTTTCCTTCATATTTTGCTCTATTGAGTTCTTGAAAACAAGACATTGAAAATAAAATAGTGTCAATTTGGAAGATTTTGAACTATGCAATACAAAACTATAATCTACACACGATACATTCCAAGCTAAGACAAAGGCAACACGTATGGATCATCACAAATCTTGTGTATTGTTGTCGACAACGTTTAATATTTGTGACTTGTTTCATTTTTAACGGACATATTTTTAATACTGTCTTTGAAGAGTCACACATATATCCATCCGATTTTCTTTTTATCTAAACGGATAACAAATTTTTAACATATATTGAGCTTAGGTCTAAGGTAGGGCTAAAATATAAAGTTTAGTAAGCTTATGCTGAAACTCTCGTAAAACAACTAGTGATTTAATGCCCCTCTAAGGCTTGTGTAATAGAGGCTTTCATATGATCAAGAGGGTAGTAAATCTGACTGGGTATAACCAGAAACATAATTTGGTTAGTGTTGAATAATTAAAACTAAATATAATTTTTTGAAAAAAAAGAAAAGAAATTAGGCATGCACATTTCAAAATGTAAGATAATCAATAGTTGACCAATAAACTAATTCTCATAGTAATCGTGTCCCAGATACAATGTAACTACATTATATTTCTTTTGTTTGTGATAAGAATATACAGTCATTCCTCTTATACAATATTCACTATACCAAATATAAATTAAAAATATGACTATTACTATTTGGATCTAAAATGAGTATTTTGACCATATTTCTTTGCATCTAGGCCTTTTTTTACTGCTTTTTCTTTCTTTTATTAATGGTTTTAAGCTTTATCCTTTCTTCTCAAAATAATATAAATCACACCCTCTCGGTAGCTGGAGTATCATCCTGCATCTCTACCATCTCTGGTGCCAATTTTGTTATACCTTCTTCGAGCTATGAACTCTTCTCACTTTGGTGTATACAGTAATTTGCCTTCTCATAATGAATCCTCATCAGGGTTCGTATTCTGATATATATATATATATATCTTGTCTTTAAAGTCTTCCATTGTTAATACATAATCTGATTTGTACCATAGTGAAACCTCTGGGATGATTACAAGGAGAAATCACTCCTGGCTTCGATCAAAACATTCAGAGATGGAGCAGTGAAGAAGAGGCAACATCAATGTGGGGTGGTTATTATTATGTTAAAATTTTAGATTACCGCTTTGACGTGGGGACATCTGGTTTTTGAGTAATTAAGTTTATGCCAGTCTGAATCAATGGTTAACATACTGAATCAGTGGTTAACCCTTTGCTTCTATCTAGCTTAAATTTGATCACTCCAAAGCCTGATTTCCCTAAGCCGGCAGTCTAAAGTTCTACCGATTTGTATGAAGGATCATACTGAATGTGGTATCAAACCCCAACCTAATTGATCCCGTGGGTATTCACTTTTTGCTTAATGGTTGCTTTTGATATTTTATGAAGTAATATTTTTTGCTACATGATATTATTTTTTTTTTTTAAAGTTTCATCTTTCTTTTATCTAGTGCTGTTTTTGACTATTGTTTCGTTTTTGATATTTTATGAAGAAATATTTTTGATACATGAGATTATAATTATTTTAAAGTTTCATTTTTCTTTTATCTAGTGGTGTTTTTGACTATTGTTTCATGTTTCATATATCGTTTTTGATATACCATGAAAACAAAATTTGTTACATAAGATTTCAATCTTAAAGTTTCATCTTTCTTTTATCCAGTGTTGTTTTTTACTCTTGTTTCTTGTAATGTTTTGTTGCAGATAATCATGACCATGTTGCTGAGGTCAGTGATAAAAGTGTTATATTATTATTATTATTATTATTTATTGTTTTTTAGCTCCCAGGCACTGTTACCAATAGATCTATTACGAATTTACTTTTCTTTTCAAAACTACGAATTTCTTAGAACTTATCAGTTCAAAATGGATAAAAATGAGAGATTTGAAAAAATAGGTCAAAATTTTCTCTTATCCACATAAATATTTATTGATTTTTATTAAAAGTTACACATTACCCATTAAATAAATCTCATAGTTTCAAACAAAATACTTTTATAATTAAAAATATATAAGTAAATTCAAAACATTAAAAAATACATTGAAGATATTACATTAACATTTTTTGTAAATTAATGTTCAATATAGAAGATAACTTTATATACCAGGCCTAAAATTCATACTCTGCTGTCTACAGACTGGTAAAATAAAAAATTATTGTCAGTTTTTAACTTCAATATAGAAACTTGGTAGAATAGAAACTTATCTTCTATTTTGAACATCAATTTGTTTTATTAAAAAAAAGTTAATGTAATCTCAAAAGTGTCTTTATCAATGTTTTGAATTTTCTTATATTTTGGATTTTAAAAGTATTTATTTTTAATTTTAAAATTATTTATTTTTAATTTGTTAGATTTATTTAAGGGGTAATGTAGTCAACTTTTGATAAAAATCAGTAAATGTATATGTGGACAAGAGATCAAAAAAATTTTGAACTATTTTTTAAAATCTAATTTATCATATGATCAGCTTATAGATAATCGGGTATAATCCTCCTAAAAGTAAAAGTTTGTTAGAGCTGAGTTTAACAACCAAAATAATAATTATTTTGAAAGATCGTTTTGGAATTCTTTCTGATTTTCGATAAAATGTGATGGTTTTCCTTTAAACATTATTTTATTATACCAGCGTCTAAAACACCACAATGTGCTCTATTAAAAGTAAATTAACCCTAAGGGATGATGTACCATAGTAAAATCTCAGGGATGATGACGAGGAGAAATCATAATTCATTGACAGAGCAGCAGAGAAGAAGCAAGTGCTAAACCGTCTTTTTTATTTGAGGTAGAAGAAGATGTTTCGTTTCATTAATATATTTCGATCAGAATGTGTGTTTGAGCTCTACATGTCTATCAATTTTTGTTTTTACTTGTCTCAGATTATAGAGTATGTTCAATTTTGTTCATTAAAAAAAAGAGTATATTCAATTTTTACCATAAAAATTAAGGATCTTTTCTATATGTTGGTGCTTTTGACTATTTTTTAACGTTTCATTGATCGATTATAATATTTAATGAAGAAATAATTTGTTAATGAGATTATATTAGATTTAAATTTCATATTTGTTTGATCTAGTGGTCTTTTTGACTACCATTTCATGTTTCACTAATCATTCTTGATATACTATGGAGAAATCTCTTTATTACATGAGATTATATTTGTTTTAAAGTCTCAATCTTTCTTTTATCTACTGGTATTTTTGACTGCTGTTTCATGTTTAAATGATTGCTTTTGATATATCATGAAGACATACTATTGCCAACTGAGATTTTATTTGTTTTCAAAGTTTCGATCTCTAAGTTTATCTAGTGATGTTTTTGTCAACTGTTTCATGAAATGGTGACGCAGAAATAATCATTAGCCTATTGCGGAGGTCAGTGACCATACTCAAATCTTTTGCTACTTTTTCCGGGTTGCTCTCAAATATGAATATCTGGGGATTCTTATGCAGACGACATTCATGTTTCCTCTGTTTTATCTTATGTGCCTCCGATGCAGCTTGACATTGCGAACCAATTAATTGCAATGCAAAAGAATCTGTTAAACTTAGACGATAAAACATCCACTGTCTACTCAAAAAGGTACAAATATATATTTAGCTTTAGCTATTTAAAGTAAGAAAGAGTTATAGAATGAAATAACATGAATGTCGATGGAGATATTTGACTGAAAGTGATACTGTTTATAAGGTTGATGTTTGAACAGAAAAATAGCCGATCGCGAATATTCTGTCAGTGCATTTGCGTCTGAGGTATATATACCTTGCAATAGATTCTCATAAATTTATACTAGTGTTTAATTACTTGATTTTCAGTTTTTGGTTTTTTGGTTTTAGACATTTTGCTTTGGTTTCTGAATTTTAGTTTTTCATTTTGTTCGGAAATTATTTGGTTTTCTCAATCTTGACTGAGGACTTATTTTGCTTTCTGTTTTTTTTTTTCTATAATTTTTTTTTACTTTGGCTTATAAGTTTAAAATTTTATTTTAAATAAATTTAAAATTACTAAGATAATAGCTCACAAAATTTATAAATAATACGAAATGTTATCAATAAAAATATGCACATAGATTTGTTTGATAATTTTGTAAAAATATTTTATTTATAATTTAAGAAAGATGTTTATTAACATATATCACATTTTAAATGATTTCCATATTTTCTTATTATATTTAAATGGTAAAAATTACCTTTATCAAACCTGTATGATTTTGAGTAGTTATTATTTTATCAGCTTGTTCTCTTTTGATTTATCCTCGTTTTAATTTGTCTTTTGATGCTTTTGTCTCTTTAGTAAGGATAACTGTAACAGCATTGTAGATGAGAAAGAGGATTCTCATACTGAAACTAGAGGAGCTAATGCAAAGATTTAGATATGATTTTTGTTACTCTGGGGAGTTGGGTTACTTTTTTCTTAAGTTATCAAAATGTTGAGAAGGATCTGAAACCATTTTCACTATGAGTCTGTTTTGGTTCCAACCGGGTCTCATTCTTTTAAGGCATTTCGTTTATCCTTATCCTTGGATGCTTCCTAAAATTTGGAACTGAGCTAGACGAGTTCTGTTTCAGAGATATAACTTTAATTTGGTCGTCAAGCTTTTTGGTTTCCAATTGGAGCAACAAAAGTTGGCCTCAGGTGAGGTTGATACTCTAGATGAAGTGGCGATGAGTGAAGATACATATTTCTTTTTCTTTCTTGAGTATTTCAAAGAGGTTGAAGCAGTTTCAATTGCTGCCTTTCTGCTTTCTGGCTTTTGTTTGAAGACATTAAGCATCAAACATCCTAAGTGCTATCCAGCCTACAGTTTAAGGTGTAGGTTGGATAACACTTCAGATGATTTGATGCCAAATGTATTATATTCAACAAAAGCACGAAAGTGTAAATGCAGCAACGGAAACTGCGTCAGCCTCAGCTCTTTGAAGTACTCCAGGAAGACGAAGATATACGCGTCGTCACTCTCCGCCACTTCATCTAGACTTCTAGAGTATCAACCTCATCTAAGCCAATTCTGATGCTCCAATGCAAACTGAAAAGCCTGGCGAGAAAATTAAAGATATTTCTCTGAACAAGAGGTCATCTAGGCCAGCTTCAAATTTTAGTAGACGTCCAAGGAAAAAAGCAATGCCTGAAAGGAACGAGACCTGGTTGGAACTGGAAAAGCAAGCCACAATGCCTCATAAAGAAAGTGGAAACGGTTTTTTTTTTACTCTTACGCTGGTGTTTGGTTTTGATGTTTGAACAGGGTACTACACTTTCTAGCTGGAGCACTTAAATTATCCGGTGTCAATATGAACAGACCACGATGTCTGTGCAGTTAATTAAGGATTGATCTGTGGTTAGAAATTTTAAATTGATAAGCACAATATACTCTATACACTACAAGAAAACACGCCTGTAGCGAGGAAAATTAACGAGGAAAATATTTCCTCGTAAAATTACGTGCGCTTAACGACGGAATTACGTTTACATAGGCTTTCCACGTAATGTCGTCGTAAAATAACGTGGAAACCGTTTCCTCGTAAAAGTCACGTAAAGTCACGTGACTTTTACGAGGAAAAGAAGTTTCGTCGTAAATTTGCTTCAAATTTACGTGGAAACCACTTTCCACGTAACTTCCACGTAAAGTTTGCTTCCAATTTACGAGGAATTTATTTACCGAGTTATTTACGAGGACCAGGAATTATGTTGGAAAACAAAGTGTTTTTGGTAGTTACAACTAATTTTTTTTCGTCGTAAATTCGAAGCAAAATTTTTCTATATATATGACTGTAACACCCCCGAACCGGAATAGAAAGGATTGGCCGAACAACAATCAAACAAGAACATGCTCGACCAACCACAAACCTAAACCGATCCGCAGATGTCAAAAGTCGGGGTTAACTAACGAATCAGTTCATTCCAGGACGAATCCGAAAACAGAACCGTTCCGAAAGCTAACTCCGATACCTCTCGACCTTAGCCTAAGGCTTTTCAACCCGTACTTCGGTCTCGAGTTGTGTTAGCCCGGACAAGGACTATATCATTCAAGCCAGTCAAAGTTCACAAAACATTTCCTTTATTCATTCTTTAAACATAGTTTTACAAACGAAAACCAACAGCGGCCGCACTTTAAAATCCAAAAGGACGGAAAACTTAACATACTTTCTTACAATGAGTCTTTTGCAAAAAGCCAAGCAAACTACTTCCGGTAGTCCTACGTTCCGCCACTCAATCTACAAGCTACTCAAGGGTTACCTGCAAAGGGGTAGAAAAAGGGGTGAGTAATCGGGGAGATTACTCAGTGAGTCCGAGACCAAAACAATTCCCAACCCAAACCCAAGCAAAGCAACGAGAATATCAATCAATCATGCAAATAGCTTAAGCGAAGCAATTTAAAACACACAACCAACACCACAGTCCTCCACACACATGCCGTATCCCTCCCCGTGAACCACTCCAGCACTTGTTATCACAAAGACAAACAAGTCGGAACTTCACCACACCAAAACCGAACACTGGCAAATGACTCAGTGCATTTTGGCCCGGCTCCGCCCTTCCTCTTCCGGCAACCGTCTCAACAATACCCCGTCGGGTACACTCGGCCCTAGGCTGCAATCCCGTCTCTCCGAGTCTTCCCTTCCACCTCTCAGTACATTCGATACCGTGGAAGAGGTCTATGGGGAATACGGACTTACCACTACACAACCACCTCATCACACCACACACAACACCACCACTTACACTCCACAACAACCACCTCCTGCAATACACTTAGTTCAATGATTCCGGATTCAGAATGACATAACCCAAAGCGCATCGCGGCACCCAGAGTTACATCACGCCGATCCTCATGCAACTCTCAATCATGCAATCATAACAGCAAACCAACCATCATGCATGCATAAATAATCACACCATCAAGCATCCAATGCATAATAAGAAATTCCATCGACGGTCAGATCTATGGTATAACGCTTTCACGCATAGCATAGAACATGATCGGCGATGGGCTACTAAGGTCAGAGACTCACCTTAACCGAAGACTTCTGACTTCTATCCACGATCTAAGCTTCATATGGCTTACTCACACACTAACTTATTTTCTCTCTCTAACCTTATAAGTTTCTCTCTCTTGGTTTATGGTTTATGAAGGAATTTGTGAGTGAGGAAAACTGAAGAGGTCTGGGGGTATTTATACCCATTCAGGAGCTCTACACCTCCTTGTCTGCCAAGCAAAACGTGTGGGTAGTGGGTCCCTGACTGACCTTTCTTGACTTTTCTCGGTATTGCCCATTTTCGAGCTTCGAACAACGTATGTCATAAAAACCGCGTCCGCCGTCCAAAATGCGATATGATTTTTTCTAAATTCTCTTTCAGATGTCCTTAGAATCTCCACAAAGTTTCACTCCATTTGGCTGGGTGACGCATCTCCTATGGTCAAATCATTTCGGCTTATCTCATCTCGGAGCTCCTTAGTATTTTCATCATAACTTCTGCGGAGGCCGTCCAAAAGGAGATCTGTTTCTTTTAACGTACTCCCCCCTCCACGAAATTTCACCTCATTTGGATGGGTGCCGCACCTCCTTTAACAAAATCTTCTGGCCTTATCTCATCTCGGACCTTCTTGATGTTTTCTTCATAACATCTGCGTCAATCGTCCAAAACTGGATTTTCTTAACTCATACGCTTCCTCTGGGAGTCCTTAAGATCTCCACAAAATCTTAGAATGTTTTGACGGGCGACGCACCATCTGTGAATTATTTCGCTCGGAGTGTCCTTTCTTCGGGTCTATCGGCTTCTTCGATTTTTATAGGTCGCGTCAGAATTTTTCTTGAGATGAATCCTTTCGCATTGACTCCACTGATGTCTTGGGCATCTGCGATCCAATTCCCGGAATTTTGGAAATTGTCTGCACCATCCTTCCGAATTTATTTCTGACTCAGGGTATTTTCTGCTCTGTACCGGGGTATTACATTCTCCCCCCCTTAACAGAATTCGTCCTCGAATTCTTAAGGCTGAGACTGTTCTCCCAGTTCCATCACTGTATCTGATTGGAAGAATTCTGGGTACTGCCCCTTGAATCTTTCTTCATCTTCCCAGGTGATTACTACTCTGTTCTTCCGTCCCCAGAAGACTTGCAACTGCGGGATCTCTCGGTTCTTTAGCTTTCGAATTCTCCTTAATCCGATCTTGATAGGTCCTTCGGGATATGTTAGATCCGTCTGAAGATCTTCTACTCTCTCGGGCTCAATTGCGTCTGGGTCTCGCACATGCCTCCGGAGCATTGACACGTGAAAGACAGGATGCATATTCATATCCGATGGCAGTTCCAACCGATAGGCTACCTCGCCGACTCTTCCTTTGATCCGGTACGGACCTATGTACCGTACCGCCAGCTTGCCAATCTTTCCAAATCGATCTTTCCCTTTCTGTGCCGATACCTTCAAATACACAAATTCTCCAACCTGAAATGTTACCTCTCTTCGTCCTTGGTCCGCATACTTCTTCTGTCTATCTTGAGCTTTCTTCATGTTGATCTGAACGATTCGTAACTTCTCCGTGGTCTCATCCACTATTTGTGGTCCAAATACTCTTCTCTCACCCACTTCAGTCCAACAGAGCGGTGTTCGACAAGGCCTCCGTACAACGCCTCATACGGAGACATCTTGATGCTAGCATGATAGCTGTTGTTGTAGGAGAATTCTATCAAGGGTAGATCCTCCCATACACCTCCCCAATCGAGGATACATAATCTGAGCAGATCTTCCAACGTTCGGATTGTCCTCTCGGTTGTCCGTCCGTCTCGGGATGAAAAGCTGTACTGATGTGTAGCTCAGTTCCCAAAGCACCTTGCAAAGCTCTCCAGAATGCTGCCGTAAATCTCGGGTCTCTATCCGAAAATGTTCATGGGTACTCCGTGCAGCTTTACGATCTGATTTACGTACTGATTAGCTAAGACTTCCACCTTGTCAGTATCCCTTATAGCCAATAGGTGCGCTGCCTTAGTCAATCGATCAACAATCACCCACACAGCATTATTCATTCTCCCTTTGGAAACTGGCAATCCCACAATAAAATCCATGGATATGGAATCCCATTTCCACTCCGGTATTGGTAAGCTTTGTAATAATCCTCCTGGTACCTGGTGTTCAGCTTTGACTTGCTGACACACTTGACATTGAGCAACTTGCTTGGCAACGGATCGTTTCATTCCGGGCCAATGATAATATCGTCGGATGTCTCGGTACATCTTGGTGCTTCCGGGGTGAATGCTGTAGAGTGAACGGTGTGCCATCCGTAAAATTTCTCCTCTTAGTCCTCCTCCTTCTGGAACGCTGATTCTCCCTTTGAGCAACAGAGTTCCATCCTCGGCTAAGTGATATCCACTTGGATCGGCCTCCTCCGATTCCTTGATTCTTTTAACAATCTTTACAATCTTCTCGTCCTTCTCTTGCTCTTCACGAATTCGTTGAATCAATCCAACTTGTCTCACTGCCTGTAAACCCAACGGTTCACTAGATTCTCCCTCTAACACGGCCAAACTTACTCGCTTCATTTCTTGGTTCAAAGTCTCCACTTCTTTCTCCACACTCACATCCGTCCTCCTTCTACTTAGGGCATCAGCAACCGCATTTGCTCTGCCTGGGTAGTACTGGATCTTGATATCGTAATCCGCAATGAACTCCATCCATCGTCGTTGTCGTAGATTGAGGTCCGCCTGGGTAAATAGGTATTTAAGGCTTTTATGATCAGTGAATACATGTACCTCTCTCCATAAAGATATGATCTCCATATCTTTAAGGCAAACACCACTGCCGCCATCTCTAGGTCATGAGTAGGATAGTTCCCTTCATGCTTTCGCAATTGCCTTGAAGCATATGCTATCACCTTCTCGTCTTGCATTAGAACACATCCCAAGCCAATCCTCGAGGCATCTGTGTAAACTGAATAAGGCTTGCCAGGCTCTGGTAGCGTCAGAATTGGTGCCGTCATCAACGCCGTCTTAAGTTTGGTGAATGCTTCCTGAGCTTCTGAGTTCCACACGAATGGTACATCCTTTCCGGTCAGTCTAGTTAAGGTTTCGCAATGGAGGAGAAACCTTTAACAAACTTTCTGTAATATCCGGCCAACCCGAGGAAACTTCGTACTTCCGTAACGATGCGGGTTGCGGCCAGTCTCGAATCGCTGATATCTTTTCCGGGTCAACGGTAACTCCTTGCTCCGAGACTCGGTGTCCAAGAAATCCGATCTCCCTCTTCCAAAACCGGCATTTACTGAACTTAGCGTATAGCTTCTGAGTTCTTAACCTTTCTAGGACTTTCCGTAAATGTACCTCATGTTCTTCCTTTGTCCGGGAATAGATGAGAATGTCATCAATGAAGATGATCACGAACCTATCCAGGTAATCATGAAACACCTCATTCATCAGCCGCATGAATACCGCTGGTGCGTTCGTCAAGCCAAACGGCATCACCACGTACTCGTATTGGCCATACCGGTGTTGAACGCAGTTTTCTCCACATCTCCTTCATTGATAGCGATCTGATGGTAGCCCGAGGCCAGATCTATCTTAGAGAACCAACTTGCTCCTTGCAGTTGATCCAACAATTCATCAATTCTTGGCAACGGGTACTTGTCCTTGACCGTCACATTATTAATTCCTCGGTAGTCGATGCACAGTCTCATGGTCCCGTCCTTCTTTTTCACAAACAAAACTGGTGCTCCCCAAGGAGACGAACTCGGCCGAATAAATCCTTTTCCGGCCAAATCTTCCAACTGAGTTTTCAATTCTGCCAACTCGGCCGGTGCCATCCGATAAGGGGCTTTAGCTATCGGTGCCGTGTCGGGTTTCAAAGTAATGGTGAAAGGGTTCTTCCTTGGCGGTGGTAACGTGGTTAAAGGTTCAAACACATCTGCAAAATCTCGAACCACCGGGATCTCTTCAATCTTCAACTCCTCCTCTTCCTCATCCTCAATCACTCTTATGGCTACTAGGTATACCTCACCACTTTCTAACTCTTTTACAACCCTAGTGGCTGCTACAAAAGATACCACAGGGCTAGGTCTAATCCCTTGGTAACTATTTCCGGCCTCTGACTTTCTCTAAAGGTCACTCTTCCCTTTTCACAGTCTATCTGGGCCTTATACTTAGATAACCATTCCATACCAAGGATTACTTCAAAATGGTTCATAGGGGTCTCTAAGAGATTTACCTTAAAGATCCTATCACACACCTCCACAGGCACATCCACTATCATCTTTACCGATCTAAGGGCCTCAGTTACGGGGGTTTCTATGACCACACTTACTTCCTCAATCATAAAGGTTCCTCTAAACCGAGACGCTATCTCAGGAGTTACGAAACTATGGGTAGCTCCTGAATCGAACAAGACATGTGTGGGCTTCCCACCAACATGCAGTGTTCCTACCAGACCATCACAATACTATTCAATCATTCAATCATCACAGAACATGCATCACACAATAAGGGGGTTAGCGCCCATTACGTACCTGTTATAGGACCGTTGGATGGTCCTGCAGAATCATATGCTACTCCTTCAAGCGCGTAGACTCTGCCTGCTGTGGCCTGGCGCTTGGCTGGGGGAGGTTCAATTGCCAGTTGAGTGGGTGGTGCGGGAAGACTTCCTCTTTGCATGCAGTTCGTCGCGAAATGACCTTTCTCTCCACATTTGAAACATACAACAGGGGCGGACATCGGGTTAAGAGTAGTTGTTGGGTTACGGGTATTTGGACAGTTTCGTGACACATGTCCCTTTCCTCCACAAGTAAAGCAAAACCTGGGGTAACTCGGTCCTCCTTGTCCACCGGTCCTCCTACCATGATACTGACCAAAATTCCTTCCTCCGCGGAATCCTCTGCGGTTCGCCCTTGAAGCTGAATTTAAACCGTGATCGCTCTCTCCTTTCTTCTTGTTTCTTGCCATCTTTTCTTGATTCAAATAAGTCTCTACATTCACAGCCTTCTCTATTGCTTCATGGGGGTTGGTGTAGGTTACTGATTGTAGACGGCTGCTTATCTCCGGGTTCAAGCCTTGCATGAACTGACGTGCTAAGGCCTGATCACTAAAGTTGCAATAGGTAGCAAAGTGCTGAAGCTTCATGAACTCGGCTTCGTATTCTCGAACATTCTTGTCTCCTTGTTCCAAACGCAAAAACTTTTGAGTCAAACGGTCTCGGGCTTCAGGTGGAAAGTATTTCTGTTCAAATTCTTCCTTAAACTTTTCCCACGTATTGATCGCATAACCGGTCTGGCGATCAATACTATTCCACCATCCTAATGCCTCCTTCTCTAAATAGTATACCCCTATATCCTTCTGAAACTCTTCAGGGCACCTTGTCGCAGCAAAATTCTTCTCAAGACACCTTAACCATGCGTCTGCCTCGTACGGGTCCGGTTTTCCTCCATACTTGTAGGTTCCCAGAGTTTTCATAGTAGTCACGATCTTTAAGTAGTTTGAGCTTAGTCCTTTCTGGCTCAGTATTCGGTGTAGCCCGATCCATAATTACTTTGGAGAGTAATTCATGAACCATTCTCAGGTAGGGTCAGCTCGCCTTTGCCTTTCTTCGTCTCGCCTTTCATTAATGTTCTTCCCTCCATCTTGGTTTACTGGCTCAGGTTGCCTTTGATTGCTTATCGGGTCGACGATCGAGTTCCCGAACTTCCATTCTCAGATCCTGCGGGACTCAATGACTGATGAGTTGAGTCATCTGCACTCGGCTCCCAATTAGGATCGGCTTCTGTAGCCTCTGAACTCTTTAATTCTACTTCAGTCTCAGTGGCGCGACTACGCCTAACAGGGTTTCTGCGTTCCTGATTCGGATAAAAATACTGACTGAATGTTTCTGAACGCTGTCCCTCTTCATCCCAACTCACTGACCATCCCCTCAACCTTCTTCCGCCCGGCCCACAGTCAGACATCTGTTACAAGGAAACCAACAACTTAACAACCTATTGAGCGGAACATACCGGAATTCCTAATTGGCTTTCGCGACACCTTTGACTCGATAAAAACGCGGAAAACACTGAAAACACTGGTCCTGTGAGCATGATCATGAACCATGCTCTGATACCACCATTTGTAACACCCCCGAACCGGAATAGAAAGGATTGGCCGAACAACAATCAAACAAGAACATGCTCGACCAACCACAAACCTAAACCGATCGGCAGATCTCACAAGTCGGGGTTAACTAACGAATCAGTTCATTCCAGGACGAATCCGAAAACAGAACCGTTCCGAAAGCTAACTCCGATACCTCTCGACCTTAGCCTAAGGCTTTTCAACCCGTACTTCGGTCTCGAGTTGTGTTAGCCCGGACAAGGACTAATATCATTCAAGCCAGTCAAAGTTCACAAAACATTTCTTTATTCATTCTTTAAACATAGTTTTACAAACGAAAACCAACAGCGGCCGCACTTTAAAATCCAAAAGGACGGAAAACTTAACATACTTTCTTACAATGAGTCTTTTGCAAAAAGCCAAGCAAACTACTTCCGGTAGTCCTACGTTCCGCCACTCAATCTACAAGCTACTCAAGGTTACCTGCAAAGGGGTAGAAAAAGGGGTGAGTAATCGGGGAGATTACTCAGTGAGTCCGAGACCAAAACAATTCCCAACCCAACCCAAGCAAAGCAACGAGAATATCAATCAATCATGCAAATAGCTTAAGCGAAGCAATTTAAAACACACAACCAACACCACAGTCCTCCACACACATGCCGTATCCCTCCCCGTGAACCACTCCAGCACTTGTTATCACAAAGACAAACAAGTCGGAACTTCACCACACCAAAACCGAACACTGGCAAATGACTCAGTGCATTTCGGCCCGGCTCCGCCCTTCCTCTTCCGGCAACCGTCTCAACAATACCCCGTCGGGTACACTCGGCCCTAGGCTGCAATCCCGTCTCTCCGAGTCTTCCCTTCCACCTCTCAGTACATTCGATACCGTGGAAGAGGTCTATGGGGAATACGGACTTACCACTACACAACCACCTCATCACACCACACACAACACCACCACTTACACTCCACAACAACCACCTCCTGCAATACACGTTAGTTCAATGATTCCGGATTCAGAATGACATAACCCAAAGCGCATCGCGGCACCCAGAGTTACATCACGCCGATCCTCATGCAACACTCAATCATGCAATCATAACAGCAAACCAACCATCATGCATGCATAATAATCACACCATCAAGCATCCAATGCATAATAAGAAATTCCATCGACGGTCAGATCTATGGTATAACGCTTTCACGCATAGCATAGAACATGATCGGCGATGGGCTACTAAGGTCGGAGACTCACCTTAACCGAAGACTTCTGACTTCTATCCACGATCTAAGCTTCCTATGGCTCACTCACACACTAACTTATTTTCTCTCTCTAACCTTATAAGTTTCTCTCTCTAACCTTATGGTTTATGAAGGAATTTGTGAGTGAGGAAAACTGAAGAGGTCTGGGGGTATTTATACCCATTCAGGAGCTCTACACCTCCTTGTCTGCCAAGCAAAACGTGTGGGTAGTGGGTCCCTGACTGACCTTCCTTGACTTTTCTCGGTATTGCCCATTTTCGAGCTTCGAACAACTTATGTCATAAAAACTGCGTCCGCCGTCCAAAATGCGATCTGATTTTTTCTAAATTCTCTTTCAGATGTCCTTAGATCTCCACAAAGTTTCACTCCATTTGGCTGGGTGACGCATCTCCTATGGTCAAATCATTTCGGCTTATCTCATCTCGGAGCTCCTTAGTATTTTCATCATAACTTCTGCGGCGGCCGTCCAAAAGGAGATCTGTTTCTTTTAACGTACTCCTCCAGGTGTCCTTAGTTTCTCCACGAAATTTCACCTCATTTGGATGGGTGCCGCACCTCCTTTAACAAAATCTTCTGGCCTTATCTCATCTCGGACCTTCTTCGGATTTTCTTAACTCATACGCTTCCTCTGAGAGTCCTTAAGATCTCCACAAAATCTTAGAATGTTTTGACGGGCGACGCACCATCTGTGAATTATTTCGCTCGGAGTGTCCTTTCTTCGGGTCTATCGGCTTCTTCGATTTTTATAGGTCGCGTCAGAATTTTTCTTGAGATGAATCCTTTTGCATTGACTCCACTGATGTCTTGGGCATCTGCGATCCAATTCCCGGAATTTTGGAAATTGTCTGCACCATCCTTCCGAATTTATTTCTGACTCAGGGTATTTTCTGCTCTGTACCGGGGTATTACAATGACCCTTGTCTTTCAAACATAACACACCGAAAAAAAAAACCTAACACACCAAAAAAAAAACCTTTAAAAAAAAATGGCAAGTGGTATTTACGAGTTACGGAGATGGATGTATAACCACAGAGATGCTGCTACGGGGAGAGTGACGAAAGATTTTCTGGACGGGTTAGAGACGTTTATCCATCAAGGAGATTCCACACCACTCACGCAAGAAAGCGGTAAGTTGTTCTGTCCTTGCCGGAAATGCAACAATACAAAATTAGGCAATCGGGAAAATGTATGGAAGCATTTACTAAATAGAGGTTTCACGCCAAATTACTATATATGGTTTCAACACGGAGAAGTTTATGGGAATATTGAAGCTGGTAGTTGTAGTAATAGCAATTTTCAGGATGAACCGGTACATCATTTGCATAATGAAAATAGTTACCATCAGGAAGAGCCAATGGTGGATCATGATAGAGTTCATGATATGATAACTGATGCATTAGTAGCTGCTGAAACAGAAGAACCTAACGTAGATGCAAAGAAGTTTTATGAAATGCTAAATGCTGCCAATGAACCATTATACAATGGTTGTAGAGAAGGTCTCTCTAAATTGTCGTTAGCAGCTAGGATGATGAATATTAAAACCGATTTCAATCTAGCTGAAAATTGCATGGATGCATGGGCTGAGTTGATTAAAGAGATTTTGCCAGAAGACAATGTGGCAGATGAATCTTATTATGAGATTCAGAAATTGGTTTACAGTCTTGGGCTTCCTTCAGAGATGATAGATGTTTGCATTGACAATTGCATGATCTACTGGGGAGATGATGAGAAGTTAGAAGAATGTCGATTCTGTAAGAAACCACGATTCAAACCGCAAGGACGGGGTCGTAAGAGGGTACCGTACCAAAGGATGTGGTACCTACCAATTACAGACAGATTGAAAAGATTGTACCAATCTGAGAGGACCGCTGGAGCGATGAGATGGCATGCCGAACATACGCCTACAGATGGGGAGATCAAACATCCATCAGATGCAAAAGCTTGTAGACATTTTAATTCAGTACATCCTGAGTTCGCCAGAAGTAGTCGGAATGTGTATCTTGGGTTATGCACATATGGATTTAGTCCATTTGGAATGTCTGGGAGACAATATTCATTATGGCCACTCATTGTTACGCCATACAACCTGCCACCAGATTTGTGCATGCAACGAGAGTTTCTATTCTTGACCATATTAATCCCCGGTCCGAAGCATCCGAAAAGGTCTCTAGATGTGTTTCTACAACCGCTGATAAAAGAGTTGAAAGATTTGTGGTCAACAGGGGTGATGACTTATGATTGTTCAACAAAAACGAATTTCAAGCTGCGAGCAATGCTTTTGTGGACCATAAGCGACTTTCCTGCTTTTGGGATGTTGTCTGGATGGACTACACATGGGAGATTAGCTTGTCCATATTGTAATGGAGGGACAGATGCGTTTCAATTGAGGAATGGGAGGAAGACATGTTGGTTTGATTGTCACCGTCGATTTCTTTCCATTAGGCATTCGTACCGACGGAACAAGATATTGTTTAGGTACAAAAGAGTTGTGAGAGACACTCCTCCTCCGTATTTAAGTGGAGCAGAAATTGAACAACAAATCGATTACTACGGAGCTCAAGAAACAGTTCATCGAGGGGGTAACTGGCATGTTCCCGGAAATATGGCTGATTATTACGGGGTTCAGCATAATTGGCACAAGAAGAGTATATTTTGGGAGTTACCGTATTGGAAGGATCTTCGTTTGCGCCACAACCTTGATGTGATGCATATCGAGAAGAATTTTTTTGACAACATCATGAATACCATATTGAACGTCCAAGGGAAGACAAAAGACAGCGGGAAATCAAGGTTGGACTTACCTGATATTTGCTCAAGAAGTGAGTTACATATACAAAGCAATGGAAGTGTGCCAGTTCCGATATTCAGATTGTCCTCACAACAAAATTCAGTATTGTTCAATTGGGTTGAATCAGAAGTGAAGTTTCCCGATGTGTATGTTTCAAATCTGTCTCGGTGTGTTGAACAAGGTCAGAAGTTCTCCAGCATGAAGAGTCATGATTGTCACGTCTTTATGCAACGACTACTTCCATTTGCATTTGCCGAACTACTTCCAATGCATGTACATGAAGCACTTGCAGGTAATCTACCATTTAATTATCTCATGTATTTATTGCGCAACTAAACTATATATGCATGATGAAGTCTACAATTAATTGTTTTGCGAATATACCAGGCATTGGAGCATTTTTCAGGGATCTAAGCACACGCACTTTAAACGAGGAAGTTCTTCAACAACTACACGAGAACGTTCCCATCTTACTGTGCAACTTGGAAAAGATATTTCCACCAGCCTTCTTTGATGTGATGGAGCATCTGGTTGTCCACCTCCCATATGAGGCAATGCTTCGTGGACCTGTTCATTATGGATGGATGTACCCATATGAGAGGTTCATGAAACATTTAAAAGGAAAATCCAAAAACCTAACAAAAGTTGAAGGTTCTATAGTTGCCGGAAGTCTGACCGAAGAGACATCACACTTCACATCGTACTACTTTGCACCTAAAGTACGTACACGGAAAAGGGCTCCAAGAAGATATGATGATGGTGGTGTAGCGCCAACATATGCGGTTGAAGTTCCAGACATCTTTTGTCAGATTGGAAGACCGGGTGGGAAATCAAAACATGTTTGGTGGTTTAGCGAAGAAGACGCCCATAGTGCACACACTTATATTCTACTCAATTGTGAGGATCCATTAATTCGAGATTACGAAAGGTAATTAATATCTATATAATTTTAAACTATATAAAATTTTAAATTTATATACTATATATTTCTATACTATATATTGATTGACAAATATAATTTTCCGCGCAGCCTATTTGTTACTCAAGTTGTAGAAGCATTACCAGGGATATCCGCAGTTGAGGTCGACAAAAGGAAAGATCAACACTTTATTAAGTGGTTGAGGAGTCAGGTACTACAAATCGGCTTAATTTTTTTGTAGGTAACACTTTATTAAATTTTGCATTACTTTTATTTTTAGGTTTATTATGATGATCCATGTAATACCCCGATCAAAAAAAAAAAAAAATGAATATTATCATTTTTGGAGCAAGGAGTTGTGGCAAGAATAATTCCGAAAGAAATAGGAAAACAATTTTTAAAATTACGGGCTTCTGCACAGAGGTAGTCAAGACCCATATGGAGCTATTGCAAAAATATTCAGGCAAATAAAAATTCTCCTGTGAGAAATAAAAATCGGACAAAATGGCATGACGAAGATGGACGGCTTGGAGTAGAAAATTCATAAGTCTAGATTTACGCATCCAAAAATTCTGAAACTTTTTGTGAGCACAAAGGACATCGGCAGGAGCATTCAGAATTAAACAGATCAATTTTTAAGCAAGGGAAACGAAAGTTATGATTTTCGAAGTATAAAGGCTTGTTGGATGAATCAGTTGAATAACTTCCAAAGAAATCAGTCTAAGGCTTAATCAGAGATATTTTGAAGCATCCAGGTGTCTTGCATCTAAGGAGTTTCGTGGGCAAAGATGGAGGAAACAGTTTCTAGAAGGAAAATGGTAATTGTCTAGATTAAATTAAGTTAGTGTGTCTTAGTGCAACACAAGTGTCTTGAGCTTAACCCAAAGGACTGTCTAAGGCTAGGTGGCAGTTTTTGAGATGGATTAGTCACCCCTTGAGCTGTCTCTCCCTGGTTATTTCCCCTCTCCTATATAACCTCTCCTCTCTCCTTCATTTAGTCACTTTAGCCAAAATCAAAAAGTGTGTTCCCTTGTGTCTTAGAAACTAACGTGAGAGAGAGTGGAGAAAAGGAGGAGATTGTAGTAATAGCAAGGAGTTTCTGGAGCTGTACTTGTGTCATTAGCCTGTGGAGCATCCTTAGGTGAGTTCAGTATAGAAGAATCCACCCAAAACCATGCTTGATTGTTAGATCAAAGTTTCAGGGTTTAAGTTGTTAAGTTGCTGACTATATTCTTGTGTGCATGTTTGAATTGTTGATGATTGAGTGTTTAATTTTGGCATGCATGTTTTGTTGGTTAGGATTGATTATTGATGTGTGAAAGAATGAAATAAAAAATGATGCATGCAAGTGTTAATGCTTTGCATGGTGAATATGCATGTGTGGAAAGAGTTTTGTGTGCAGGTACATACCATGGGGTGCATAACATTTTCTTGCAGGTTACACCCATGGTATATCATAATCGGATATAGATGAAGGAAGGTGTATACGCATGAGGACTCGGAGGTGGATTGAGTTTATAGATCCGTGGGCTAAGAAACCCGCTGGGAGAGGTGGCGGATTGGATGTACCACCGTAAGGCGTGTTATCCACCCTACCGAGCCTTAACACGGATGGTGGAAAGGTTGCCGTGATTTTCGAATCCTTTGCAATCTATCTACCGAAAACTCAGTACCGCCAAAGAGGGATGTTGTCATGGAATGAGTGTGGAGTTATGGATGTGATGTGGTGAATATGTGATGAGTGTGGTTTGGAGTTTGTGTTGAGATGTTGTGGTGTGGTGTCAGTCCGTTGACGGGTAGTCTTCGGACTGGAGCGGAACCGGGGCATACGGTTCAGTGGCGGTGTGTGCGTGATCCCCAACCTACGGTATCGAAGGACAGAGAGGTAGGTTCCTCCACGGCATCGATGGACTGAGAGGTGGGGAAGACTCGGAGAGACGGGGTTGCAGCCTAATTGGCCGAGTGTACCCGACGGGGTACGGAGACGGTGTTCCGGAAGAGGAAGGGCGGAACTGGACCGTAAATCTGCACGTTGGCCGCAAGCCAAGTGTATGATTGAGTTGTGATGTTCCGGCTTGATGGTCTTTGTGATAGTCAAGTGCAGGGTGTTCACGGGGGATCCGCCGCGCTTTGAGATCTCAGTGCCCACGCATGATGTGCGTTGTGAGAACGTGATTTCAGAGGAGTGCTGGTGCACTCGACATACTAACGTTTTCATGCTTCGACTATTTACTTTTATGTTGCTTCGGCTATTCTATGCTTGTGTGTTGCGTGTTGCATGATGGGGATGGGATGGGTTTAATATCTGGACTCACTAAGTAATCTCCCGATTACTTACCCCTTTTCTCTCTTTTCCCCCTTGTGCAGGAGACCCATAGAGTAGCTCGAGGTGGAACTTAGGAAGACCGGAAGTAGACTTGTTTTCGGGCGTGTAGCAAAGACTCAGTTTCATAAGTATGTTATGTTTTCCGCTGTGTTTATAAACTCGTTAAGTGTGGCCACCTATGGTTTGTAATATGTAAGACTTTGTAAGCTGTTTTCGGATGAATAAAATGAAGTGTTTTGTGGAAAGTTTGTGTTTGTCTCAATGGTATTAGTCTTGTCCGGACTAACACAACTCGAGACCAAGGTACGGGTTGAAAAGCCTTAGGCTGAGGTCGAGAGGTAACCGGAGTTAAGTGATAGGTTGGCTCTGTTTTCGGACTTGTCCTGGAATGAGCCGACTTGTTACCTGACCTCCGGACTGTGGTGTCTCCGGATCGGCTGGGTCTTGCAGTCGTTCGTGTTCTTGTTTGATTGTCGTTCGGCCGTATATGCCTAGCCCGGTTCGGGGGTGTTACAGATGGTGGTATCAGAGCATGGTTTCCGATCATGCTCACGGGACAAACGGTTTTCAATGTTTTCGAGGTTTTATCGAGTCAAAGATGTCGCTATAGCCCATTTAGGAATTCCGGTCCGTTCCGCTCTATAGGATATTAAAAAGGTTGTTTCCTTGTAACAGGATGTCGGACGTGTGGCTTAGTGGACGAAGGCTGAGGGGTTTGTCGAAGAGTCAGAATGAGGAAGGACAGCGGCCAGAATCTTTTCAGCCACATCTTTACCCAAACCTTGAGCGTGGTGGTACCTCTAGGCGCAGACGTACTACCGCAGTTGAGATGGAATCCGAAACCCATGAAACTCTGGAGACTGATCAGTCGTGGTATCCAGGTGCGGATGGTTTATCTCATGGGTCATTCAATTCAGTAGAATCTGTGACCCGGTCACCAACTCCAACAAGTTATCAAGGGCGACAGGAGCCAGTGGGACAGGATGGTAATATGGCTCAGAACGTTGGACAACAACAGAGGACAGATCCGATGTTGGGAGTAGTCCACGAACTTCTCTCTAAGGTGCTTCAGGACAGGACCGCGCCTAATCCGAGATCAGAAGAGGCGAAACCTCCTACCTTTTTGAAGATTGTGACTACGATGAAGACATTGGGGACACCTAAGTATGCAGGGAAACCAGATCCCTTTGAAGCTGATGCATGGATAATGAGCATGGAGAAGAACTTCGCCGCTACTCGCTGCCCGGAAGAATACCAGAAAGACATAGGGGTGTACTACCTGGAGAAGGAAGCCCTAGGGTGGTGGAGCACCATAGACCGTCAGACAAACTATTCTATCAGGACGTGGGAACAGTTTAAGGAGGAGTTTGAGAAGAAGTACTTTCCACCAGAAGCCCGAGACCGACTAACTCAGAAGTTCTTACGTTTGGAGCAGGGAAACAAGAGCGTCCGGGAATATGAAGTGGAGTTTATGAAGTTGCAACGCTACGCCGCCCATTGTAACATGAGTAATGAAGCTTTAACCCGCCAGTTCATGCAGGGGTTAAACCCAGAGATCAGCAGCAGGTTGCAGTCGGTGATATATGTCAACCCACATGAAGCTATTGAAAAAGCGGTCAACGTTGAAATGTATCTTCAACAGGAACGGGAATTGCGTAACAAGAGGAGGAATGAGTATAACTTCGGATCAGGTTCAGGCGCTAAGGCAAAACACTTCGGAAACAGACCAGGAGGGAATCAGAAGGGATCTCAAAACGACCGGAACAAGGGAGCATTCCATGGAAAGAACCATGGCGGACCAGGCCTTGATAAGGGATGCTACACATGTGGAAAGGAGGGTCACATAGCTAGGAATTGCCCTCGCAATCGTGATAGAAACCCCTTCTCAAACCCGAACCCAATCTCGGTGATCTGCTACAGATGTGGAAAAGAAGGACACTACGCTAACAATTGCACTGAGGGAGGTCTTCCAGCACCACCTACGCGTCTAGCTATAGAACCCCCAGCTAAGCGTCAAGCCACCGTCGGGAGAGTTTATGCCTTGGAAGGAGCAGCCTATGAACCCGCAGGACCTTCTCACGGTCCAGTTACAGGTACGCATCGGGTGCTAACTCTATTTGTGTGTGTGTGCATTTGAATGAATGAATGAATGATTGCGTGTTGTTGTGGTATTTGTTAGGAACATTGCGAGTGGGCGGGAACCCCACGCATGTTCTGTTTGATTCAGGGGCTACCCATAGCTTTGTAACCCCTGAGGTGGCGTCTAGGTTTATAGAACCCTATTCGCGTGAAAGTGTGAGTTTAGTTATAGAAACCCCTTGTCCTGAAGTCCTCAAGTCGGTAGAGGTGATTAGGAAGGTATCAATAGAGATCTGTGATAGGATCTTTAAGGCGGACCTCTTGGAGACTCCGATGAAGCATTTTGAGGTGATTCTTGGCATGGATTGGTTGTCAGAGTACCGAGCTTTAATAGACTGCGAGAAGGGAAGGGTAACGCTCAGGGAGAGCCGTAAGCCAGAAATTGTATATCAGGGAATCAGACCAAGCCCAGTGGCATCTATTGTGTCAGCCGCTAGAGTAGCGAGGCAGTTGGAAAATGGGGAAGTTTACTTGGTGGCCATTAACGTAATCGGAGAAGAAGAGGAGGAAGAGTTAAGAATAGAAGACATCCCGGTGGTACAAGAATTTGCTGATGTATTTGCACCGTTAACCTCCCTACCGCCAGCAAGGAAGAACCCGTTCACTATCACATTGAAGCCGGACACTGCACCTATAGCTAAGACTCCTTATCGAATGGCTCCAGCTGAGTTAGCTGAGTTAAAAACTCAATTGGAGGATCTAGCTGGAAAAGGATTCATCCGACCAAGTTCCTCACCATGGGGAGCACCGGTCTTGTTTGTCAAGAAGAAGGATGGAACAATGAGATTGTGCATTGACTACCGAGGCATCAACAGTGTCACGGTTAAGGACAAGTACCCGTTACCAAGAATTGACGAGTTGTTAGATCAACTGCAAGGGGCAAGTTGGTTCTCAAAGATAGACTTGGCTTCGGGATATCATCAGATTGGCATTCACGAGAAGGACGTAGAGAAGACGGCCTTCAATACTCGATACGGACAATACGAGTATGTGGTTATGCCATTTGGATTAACAAATGCACCAGCAGTGTTCATGCGACTGATGAACGAAGTGTTCCATGACTACTTGGACGGGTTCGTGATAATCTTCATCGACGATATCCTAATCTACTCACGGACAAGAGAAGAACATGCAGAACATCTACGTAAAGTCTTGGAGAAACTTAGAAGCCAGAAGCTGTATGCGAAGTTCAGTAAGTGCCGCTTTTGGAAGAGAGAGATTGGATTCTTAGGGCATAGAATTTCAGAGCAAGGAGTGACGGTGGATCCGGAGAAAGTATCAGCGATTCAAGAATGGCCGCGACCCGCATCCGTGACGGAAGTCAGAAGTTTCCTTGGATTGGCAGGATACTACAGGAAATTTGTTAAAGGCTTTTCTTCCATTGCTAAACCTTTAACAAAACTAACGGGAAAGGACGTCCCGTATGTGTGGAGCCCAGAGACAGAGAAGGCATTTACGAAGCTTAAGGAGGCATTGATGACGGCACCAATTCTAACTTTACCGGAGCCTGGCAAGCCGTACACGGTCTACACTGATGCATCGAGAGTTGGTCTAGGTTGTGTACTGATGCAGAATGATAAAGTGATAGCTTATGCCTCACGACAACTGCGGAAGCATGAAGAGAACTACCCTACTCACGATCTGGAGATGGCAGCTGTGGTTTTTGCATTAAAGATATGGAGATCCTACTTGTATGGGGAGGAAGTACAAGTATTCACGGACCATAAGAGCCTCAAGTACTTGTTTACTCAGGCAGATCTCAACTTAAGGCAACGTCGCTGGATGGAATTCATAGCAGACTATGATGTTAAGATTCAGTATTGTCCAGGCAAAGCCAATTCGGTAGCTGACGCTTTGAGCAGAAGAAGGACCGAGGTGAGTGTAGAGAAAGAAGTGGAGGCATTGGACAGAGAAATGAAGAAAGTCAGTTTGGCAGCATTGGAGGGCGAGACCAGTGAACCAATGGGACTACAGGCGGTGAGACAAGTTGGTCTAATTCAGAGAATCCGAGAAGAACAAGAAAGAGATGAGAAGATACAGAAGATAGTAACCAGAGTCAAGGAGACAGAGGGAGACGATCCGAGCGGCTATCATTTAGCAGAAGACGGAACTTTGTTGCTTAAGGGAAGAATCAGTGTACCAGAAGGAGGAGGACTAAGGAAAGAGATTTTGCAGATGGCTCACCGTTCGCTCTATAGTATTCATCCAGGGAGCACCAAGATGTACCGAGACATCCGGCGATACTACCATTGGCCAGGAATGAAGCGATCAGTCGCCAAGCAAGTAGCTCAGTGTCAAGTATGCCAACAAGTCAAGGCAGAACATCAAGTACCCGGAGGATTGCTACAATGTTTACCGATCCCAGAATGGAAATGGGACTCAATTTCAATGGACTTCATAGTTGGACTACCAATCTCAAGAGGAAGGATGAATAACTCAGTATGGGTAATTGTGGACAGACTGACAAAGGCAGCACATTTGTTGGCCATGAAAGATACAGATAAAGTGGAGGTACTAGCGGATCAGTACGTGAATGAGATCGTAAAACTTCATGGGGTACCTATGAACATCGTGTCAGACAGAGATCCGAGGTTCACATCAGCATTTTGGAGGGCGTTGCAAGGAGCGTTAGGCACAGAGTTGCATATCAGTACGGCCTTTCACCCGGAGACAGACGGCCAAACCGAGAGAACGATACGGACACTCGAGGACTTGTTGCGTCTGTGCATTCTAGATTGGGGTGGCTCATGGGAGGACTACCTACCACTGATTGAATTCTCGTATAACAATAGTTATCACGCCAGCATCAAGATGTCACCATATGAAGCCTTATATGGGAGACCGTGTCGCACACCCTTGTGCTGGACCGAGGTTGGAGAAAGGAGAGTATTTGGACCCCAGATAGTAGACGAGACCATGGAAAAGTTAAAGATGGTCCAGACTAACATGAAGAAGGCACAAGACAGACAAAAGAAGTATGCAGATCAGGGACGCAGGGAAGTGACCTTTGAGGTCGGAGACTGGGTATATTTAAAAGTATCAGCTCAGAAAGGCAAGGACAGGTTTGGCAAAACGGGAAAGCTGGATGCAAGATATATTGGTCCATTTCAGATAAAGGGAAGAGTAGGAGTGGTAGCTTACCGTTTAGATCTACCCTCCGATATGCGCCTTCACCCGGTGTTTCATGTGTCCATGCTTCGGAAGCATGTTAAGGACCCAGATGCAGTGGAACCGGAAAGAATTGAGGAGCTTCAGACGAACCTAACTTACCCGGAAGGACCCATCCGGATTGGGATAAGAAGGGTTCGGAAGTTAAAGAACAGGGAGATTCCGCAACTTCAAGTCTTTTGGGGACGCCGGAACAGAGTGGTTGTGACTTGGGAGGATGAGGAAAAATTTAAAGAGAAGTACCCAGAGTTCTTCCAGTCAGAGACAGTGATGGAAATTGGAGAATCGTCTCGACCTTAAGAATTCGAGGACGAATTCTAATAAGGGGGGGAGAATGTAATACCCCGATCAAAAAAAAAAAAAAATGAATATTATCATTTTTGGAGCAAGGAGTTGTGGCAAGAATAATTCCGAAAGAAATAGGAAAACAATTTTTAAAATTACGGGCTTCTGCACAGAGGTAGTCAAGACCCATATGGAGCTATTGCAAAAATATTCAGGCAAATAAAAATTCTCCTGTGAGAAATAAAAATCGGACAAAATGGCATGACGAAGATGGACGGCTTGGAGTAGAAAATTCATAAGTCTAGATTTACGCATCCAAAAATTCTGAAACTTTTTGTGAGCACAAAGGACATCGGCAGGAGCATTCAGAATTAAACAGATCAATTTTTAAGCAAGGGAAACGAAAGTTATGATTTTCGAAGTATAAAGGCTTGTTGGATGAATCAGTTGAATAACTTCCAAAGAAATCAGTCTAAGGCTTAATCAGAGATATTTTGAAGCATCCAGGTGTCTTGCATCTAAGGAGTTTCGTGGGCAAAGATGGAGGAAACAGTTTCTAGAAGGAAAATGGTAATTGTCTAGATTAAATTAAGTTAGTGTGTCTTAGTGCAACACAAGTGTCTTGAGCTTAAACCCAAAGGACTGTCTAAGGCTAGGTGGCAGTTTTTGAGATGGATTAGTCACCCCTTGAGCTGTCTCTCCCTGGTTATTTCCCCTCTCCTATATAACCTCTCCTCTCTCCTTCATTTAGTCACTTTAGCCAAAATCAAAAAGTGTGTTCCCTTGTGTCTTAGAAACTAACGTGAGAGAGAGTGGAGAAAAGGAGGAGATTGTAGTAATAGCAAGGAGTTTCTGGAGCTGTACTTGTGTCATTAGCCTGTGGAGCATCCTTAGGTGAGTTCAGTATAGAAGAATCCACCCAAAACCATGCTTGATTGTTAGATCAAAGTTTCAGGGTTTAAGTTGTTAAGTTGCTGACTATATTCTTGTGTGCATGTTTGAATTGTTGATGATTGAGTGTTTAATTTTGGCATGCATGTTTTGTTGGTTAGGATTGATTATTGATGTGTGAAAGAATGAAATAAAAAATGATGCATGCAAGTGTTAATGCTTTGCATGGTGAATATGCATGTGTGGAAAGAGTTTTGTGTGCAGGTACATACCATGGGGTGCATAACATTTTCTTGCAGGTTACACCCATGGTATATCATAATCGGATATAGATGAAGGAAGGTGTATACGCATGAGGACTCGGAGGTGGATTGAGTTTATAGATCCGTGGGCTAAGAAACCCGCTGGGAGAGGTGGCGGATTGGATGTACCACCGTAAGGCGTGTTATCCACCCTACCGAGCCTTAACACGGATGGTGGAAAGGTTGCCGTGATTTTCGAATCCTTTGCAATCTATCTACCGAAAACTCAGTACCGCCAAAGAGGGATGTTGTCATGGAATGAGTGTTGGAGTTATGGATGTGATGTGGTGAATATGTGATGAGTGTGGTTTGGAGTTTGTGTTGAGATGTTGTGGTGTGGTGTCAGTCCGTTGACGGGTAGTCTTCGGACTGGAGCGGAACCGGGGCATACGGTTCAGTGGCGGTGTGTGCGTGATCCCCAACCTACGGTATCGAAGGACAGAGAGGTAGGTTCCTCCACGGCATCGATGGACTGAGAGGTGGGGAAGACTCGGAGAGACGGGGTTGCAGCCTAATTGGCCGAGTGTACCCGACGGGGTACGGAGACGGTGTTCCGGAAGAGGAAGGGCGGAACTGGACCGTAAATCTGCACGTTGGCCGCAAGCCAAGTGTATGATTGAGTTGTGATGTTCCGGCTTGATGGTCTTTGTGATAGTCAAGTGCAGGGTGTTCACGGGGGATCCGCCGCGCTTTGAGATCTCAGTGCCCACGCATGATGTGCGTTGTGAGAACGTGATTTCAGAGGAGTGCTGGTGCACTCGACATACTAACGTTTTCATGCTTCGGCTATTTACTTTTATGTTGCTTCGGCTATTCTATGCTTGTGTGTTGCGTGTTGCATGATGGGGATGGGATGGGTTTAATATCTGGACTCACTAAGTAATCTCCCGATTACTTACCCCTTTTCTCTCTTTTCCCCCTTGTGCAGGAGACCCATAGAGTAGCTCGAGGTGGAACGTAGGAAGACCGGAAGTAGACTTGTTTTCGGGCGTGTAGCAAAGACTCAGTTTCATAAGTATGTTATGTTTTCCGCTGTGTTTATAAACTCGTTAAGTGTGGCCACCTATGGTTTGTAATATGTAAGACTTTGTAAGCTGTTTTCGGATGAATAAAATGAAGTGTTTTGTGGAAAGTTTGTGTTTGTCTCAATGGTATTAGTCTTGTCCGGACTAACACAACTCGAGACCAAGGTACGGGTTGAAAAGCCTTAGGCTGAGGTCGAGAGGTAACCGGAGTTAAGTGATAGGTTGGCTCTGTTTTCGGACTTGTCCTGGAATGAGCCGACTTGTTACCTGACCTCCGGACTGTGGTGTCTCCGGATCGGCTGGGTCTTGCAGTCGTTCGTGTTCTTGTTTGATTGTCGTTCGGCCGTATATGCCTAGCCCGGTTCGGGGGTGTTACAATCCATCCTTTCCCCCATGGTTTCATGAACTCATGCAAGGTCCAACTGCGAAGGTCACCACATCACCAATGTATTTTACCCGAGGATATACATTTCATACGTATGAGTATGGGACGAAGCGGGCGACAAGGAATTACGGATTTTGTGTGAAAGGGGACACAGATTTCTATGGGATCTTGCAAGAGATTATTGAAGTGGAATTTCCAGGGTTATTGAACTTAAAATGCGTCCTCTTCAAATGTGAATGGTTCGACCCCATTGTCAACTGAGGTGTTCGGTTTAACAAATTTGGTGTTGTTGCTGTTAATGCTGGACATAGGTACAACAAGTTCGAGCCTTTCATATTAGCTTCCCAAGCAGACCAAGTTAGCTTCATTCCATATCCTCGGGTGAGAGAGTCGGGAATAAATTGGTTAGCTGTTATCAAAGTTACACCTCGTGGACGTATAATAGGTGAAGAAGCCCCACCTTTGCAGGAAGAACACATCAACGAGGTCGATCAACCCAACCAACAAACGGATGATATCCTTCTCATTGATCCAAATAATAGAGAATATGAAGATCTACCCGAAGATTCAACAGACGAAGCTGAAGAGGACGAGTTTCATGAATTAAGCAATGATGATTGTAGTGATGATTCGAATAATGATGTATCTGAATGATGACGTTTTCAAAATATAAATATGAAGAGAAACTTTTAATTTCACATTTTTTATTAGCTCTAAGGGTTAAGGATGGAGTTTAGGGGTTAGAAAATTGATTGTAGGGTTTGGGGATTATGAAGTTAGGAGTTTACAAGCAAAGACTTACGACTTTGGGGTTTGGGGTTCAGGGATTCAAAACAGTTCCACGTCAATTCCTCGTAAACTCCTCGTAAAAAGAAACGCGGGACTGGTTAAATCCTCGTAAATTATTTTCCCGTAAAATCGTCGTAAAACGAAAACGCGGGTCTGGCAATTGCCTCGTAAATTTTGCGAGGAACTTGCGATGACATATTCGCGAGAAAATAACAACGACCCGTTCGCCTATATATTGTGCACTCAGCACTCAGATGTAACACACCAACAAAAAAATTAGTATTATGATAGTAAAAAAGTTAGTATGAGTAATAAGATTGCAAGTGATATTATATTATGTCCAAAGGGTGGATTTAGCCATATAATCTGTTTATTTTTTTATATCATTATGAACAGATTCTGGGGCTAATTCCCCTTTTGGACAAAAAAATATCACTTAAAAAATATTTTAAAAAATAATTTGACTTAAAGATATTTTTTTTTTAAAGTCATGATTTTCCTCGTAAAGTCCTCGTCAAATAAAAACACGGGACTGGTTAATTCCTCGTTAAAGTTTTCCTCGTAAAGTAGTCGACAAACTGGGCCTCGTAAACAGGCCGCTACTTTACGACTTATTTACGAGGAAATAGGACGCGAATGGCAACTTCGTCATAAACTAACGTCCACTTTACGAGGAAAAATACACGCGTCTTGCAATTGCCTCGTAAATTTACGAGTGTTTTACGACGAAACCAAATTCTCTACATAAACCGAGCACCCGACTCCCTTCATTTCGTCTCAACTTCCTCTCCTAACTCCCTCTGCATTACGAGGTAAACTCCATTTCATCTTCTTTTTTTTTTTTTTTTTAGGTTTTAGGATTTTATAGATTAGGTGGTTAGTTTAAATAATTAGGATTAATTTAGGTGGTTAGTTTAGAGAATTGTAGATAGATTATGGAATTTATATTAATCATGAATCTAATACAATTTCTTTTTCTAGATGGTTAGGAAAAGCAAGCTTACACCCCGTTACAGAGAACTATTCGGTGAACCGGGTAGTAATCTAGCGTCGAGTTCATCCGCTCCCGGTTCGAGTTCGGATGCCACCACAGTCCCTGACTCTCAGGGTTCTCAGAGGGCACCATCAGTACTTCACGTTGGTGTTCCCCCAGTCGCGCCACCTCACGTACCTGCTCAGGATGTTCCTGGTGAGCAGGAGGCATCTGCACACGAGGGTGGGGTTCATCCTGATCTACAGGTCCCGCCGACTGCTCCCTACGCTCAGTACACCGTCATCGACATCCTCACTGGGCCTGGAAGAGAAGGTTTGCCTGTCTTAGATCCAGAAAAAAGCTATGACTCTCCACCAAATATTTTCTGGTAAGTTTTAAATTCTAATTTTTTATAAATTCAAATTTTTTATAAATTCTAATCTTTTATAAATTCTAATTTTTTAACATTCTTAATTTTTTTTTCAGGTTTAATATTGATGGTTGTGTCGCTCGGAGCGTCACCGACACAATGAAAGGCTACTTCCCCGGTCCATATTCGAGCTGGAAAAGGACCCCAGAACACGTCAAAAAGACGTGGTTCAAATGTTTTGCTATAAGTTACTTTTACTTTTATAATCTTTTTTTTCACTACTATTATAATTTATTACTTAATTAATAATTGTCTATTTCATATTTATTAACTGTGTAATTAATTTTTTAAACAGCAAAAATGGAATTGGTCCCCGGCGATCAACGAGAGGGTCAAGGCAGAGTTCGTGGCGAAGGCGAAAGATCAATTGCTTGATACAGTCTCCAACTGGAAGGAAGTCTGGATCGTGAAGGGATATCAGCACGGGAAGCCGAGTGAGCTCACCGGGGACACTTGGAATGCCTTCATCGAGTTTTGGAGAGATCCGGAGACCATAAGAAAGTCTAACTTGTGCTCCACTTCCCGTATGACTAGAGATGAGCATGGCAACTTGCCAATGTTACACACAACTGGTCAAAAAGGTCATGCTGGAATCCGGCTTGAGATGGTAAATATTTAATTACTTTTAGTTTTCAATGTTTAAAAATTTTTAGTTACAAACTTGATATATTTATATATAATTAATTATATTACTTACATATTCTGCAAATATTTGTAGGCCAAAAAAAATGGCGGGGTCCTACCATCTCTTCAGGATCTCTACAAGGAAACTCACAAGAACAAGGCTGGAGTTTTTCTAGATCCTCGGTCAGAGCAAATCTACAACGACGTTGTTGCTCGGACGGAGGAACGACAGACACAGCTGACTCAGGAGTCTCCGGACGGAGTCCCCGTCATATTATCCACGCTTGAAAAGGATCGGATTTACGAGGAGGTATAATTTTTTTTTTTATCATTTTTCAAATATTTATAATTTTACATTACTAACATATATATTAATTTTTTCATTTGAAGGTGGTTCCAAGGAAAAAGGGACGACTTTTGGGAATCGGATCAGTTAACCTTATCCCTCAGGCAACGTCGGCTTACGCTCAGCAACGGATCGATGAGACGGCTCAGCTGCGAAACGAAGTGCAATCCCAAAGAGTTCAATTGAGTTCACTCGAGGGGATTCTCGACATGTTTGCGGCTGGAAACCCCCGTATGGAGCGTATGTTGGAGGCGAGACGGCAAGAGCTTGGGATTCCACCACCTCCGAGACCCACTGCAGAAGAAGAGGCGGAAGCGGAAAGAAGAAGTCAAGATTTCTTCGAGGACCTCAACCGTTAGCTACTTTTTTTTATTTACTTTTAAAACTAGTAAATTTGTATAAATTTCTGAATTTATAAAATATTTTCGGATATACAAATTTCTCAATTTCGTTTTAATACTTTTTGAAATTATCATTTTCATTATTTATATATATATTTATTATATTTTGGAAATACAATACTTTCCACGTAAAGTCCTCGCAAAATATTTACGATATTTTAACGAGGAAAACAATCTGTGAAGCTAATTCCTCGTAAAATTTCCGTCCACTTTACGAGGAACATTTTGCGTGTAATTTGCGACGAAGAAAGCGCGTCTACTTTACGACATCAGTTTGCGTGTGTTTTACGACGAAAAAGGCGCGTGTCTTTTTCGACGAAAAAGTTTTACGTGTTTTTTGCGAGGAAAACCTTACGTGGAATTTACGACGAATATATACCGTCCTTTTAGCGAGAAACAGGTTTCCTCGCAAGTTTACGACGATTTTACGAGGAAATATATTTAACGACAAACGAATTACGACGTTTCTCCTTTGGTCGTAATTTCCTCGTAAGTGTCCTTTTACGTCGAATTAGCGACAAAATGCGTTCTCGTTAAATATATGTTTTCTTGTAGTGATATTTATACGTTTCAAATTTTATACATGTATCTAACCCGTAAAATAACTTGAATTAAGTATCACTTTCTAGTAGTGGATTTATAACGAATCATTCATGTTTATGTTTAAACCCTAGTTTGTTGTTCCTGATTTATTTAACCTACTTTTCAAGTAAATGTTATAAATGCGATCAAAATTCATAGATATATGCAAGAATTTAGAGTACTAACCGCATAAGTTAAAGATAAAAAGTATCCGCCCGGAACCGGTTTTTATTCTTATGTTTTTACTTAGTAGAAGTCGGAATTTAAGATGCAGATATTCTAGTGATATATTTTGTGATTAGTGTATAGTTGTGACTGGCAACTATTCTCCTGATATAGTAAAGACTAGTTGAAAAGAAGAGATGTAGCAAATTCCATATATCCATAACAAGAAATTGCTCCATTCAGTAGGACTTTCCATACATATTGCTTCTTGCACTTATTCTCTTTCACATACCTCTGTACTCAAAACTTGTTCTACGGGAAGAATATATATATATATTATATATATATTTGTGATTCTTGCCATGTCCCTATCATGTAGCGTGTTTGAATTATCTAAGGGAGTCCATGTTGGCTTTGAGTCTAAGGGTCTGAATGGTGACCATTCGAATGAGTGGAAACAGTGAATTCCTCTCAATTCCTCAAAAATTGCACCATTCATAAGGAATATTTATTATCCATAATTCCTTTTCATTCCTTATTTTGCAGAGAATTAAAAAGTAAAAATATTACTATCAAAATTAGAAAGGAACAAATATTTCCCTTCGTTCCTATTATTTTTACTTTTTATTTCTATTATTCCTCTGGTTATCACCACTCAGAGCCTAAGTTTGATTTGAGCCAGAGTATCTAGATAGTTTTCAGTAGAAGTAGAAAACTTCACTTTCTAAGTGAGGCATTTAAGTCATGTTAGAGATCATGATTTCTGTGCAGTTCTTTTTGCTGAAGTACTCACATTTTTACAATTAAAGAATGAAAAAGGAAAAAGACAAATTACACAACTTTCCAAGTGATTCTTGTAAATTTGTCGGTTAATATTAATTTTACTAGAAAGTAAATAAAATAAAAACATCTTTATTCTTAATTCTTATATAAACATGAATGTCATATACAACAGAGTGCATCTCTCAAATTAAAGTTTGGTCTATATATATATATATATATTATGATACTCTTGTCGGCTTACGTAGGCTTTTTGTTTGCTGAAGAAGATGAAGCAGGAGGAGGGCCAGGGTTGTGTGGTGGTGGAAAGAATGGGAATGGAGGAAATGGAAATATTGACGGAGGTGGTGGAGGAGGAGGAGGTGGTGGTGGTGGTGGTGGTGGTGGATATAGGCCTGGAAAGATCGGCGGCAGAGGAGGAAAGAGAGAGCGTGGTGGAGGAGTACCGGGAAGAGGAGGACGAGGCTGAAAAGGGTTTGGAGGGAAAAACGATGGAGGAGGAGAAGGAACGGGAGCAGCAGGAGGCGGAGTAAATATTGGAGGGAACAACGACGGAGGAGGAGCTGGAGGTGGCTGAGCAGGACGTGGCTGAAATGGGTTTGGAGGGAAAAACGATCGTGGAGGAGGGGGAGCAACACGAGGCGGAGGAAAGATTGGTGGGAATAACGACGGAGGAGGAGCCGGAGGAGGCGGAGCAGGACGAGGTTGAAAAGGGTTCGGAGGGAAGAACGATGGAGGAGGAGATGGAACCGGAGGAGCTGGAGGAGGAGGAAATATTGGAGGGAATAAAGATGGAGGAGTGGGAGGAGGCAGAGGAGGACGAGGCTGAAAAGGGTTTGGAGGGAAGAACGATGGAGGAGGAGAAGGTGGAGGCTGAGGAAATATTGGAGGGAATATCGATGGTGGAGGAGCACGAGGAGGCTGAGGGAATAATGGAGGGAATATTGATGGAGGCGGAGCAGGAGGAGGCTGAAATGGGAGTGGAGGGAATAGCGGAGGAGGCGGTGGCTGAAACGGGTTTGGAGGGAAAAGCGAAGGAGGAGGCGGCTGAAACGGGTTTGGTGGGAATATCGAAGGTGGTGGTGCAAAAGGGTTCGGTGGGAAGATGGAACGTGGTGGCGCAAAAGGGTTTGGAGGAAGAAACCATGGAGGTGGGAAAAAGAACTTCTTGTCTCCAATAGTTTGCTTCTTGTGTTGGAACTGAGCCTGACTTCGTTTCCTTACTTGTTTCAGAATCCGTTTAGGCTTTCTCTCCGGATGCTTCTTTACGGTGAATAAGATCTGATTCTTCTCATTTCTTGAACACTTTTTGATTCTAGGACACAAAACTTGAGATTCTCTCTGATGATCCTGTTTGAAACTAGGTTTTGCTTGTCTAATTCTGCATTTAAGCTCACCAGAGGAGTCTGCATAAATTTATAAAGAAGAAGACTAACTTTTCAGAAGAGAGAAGAGAGGAGTTTCTTGTCAGACCAGTTTGTGCTGATGATACCTGAGACTGAGAAGAGGTTATCGTTGTTGCAATGGACAGTGTCAGTGATCTCAGGTAGATTTATTGCCTTTGAAGAAAGATTACTGAATGTTATGGTTAAGGCGATGAAGATGAGTATGAGAAGAGAAGACATCTTGGAGCGCTCTGTTTCTAAAGTTGAATGTGTGTTTTGTTTGTCTCTGATATAAGACAGACAGAAACATAAGGCTTTTAAGAAAGCTTTTTTGTTCTTTTCTGTCTCGTGATTCGCCTTTTTGAATAATTTAGTTTGTGGGAAGACATTTGAACAAAAAGCCAAAAATTTTGCATTTCTCCTTTTTGTTGATAATAAAATTATTGCTACACCCAAATTTTGTAATATTTTTTTTTTGAACAAGGGTAATCTTTTTGTAATAGTTGTCCAACAATAATGTCCAATCTTCACGAAAATTTAATGTTTGGGAGCATTCCTCAAAACCGTCCATGATCGTTACTTGTACATAACAACAAGTTGTTGGCAACACAAAAGACTATCTCTCAACATTTTTACATACAAAGATTGAAGCTAAAAAATGGCTTACAAAGTAAGACAGTTTTTCAGAATGAGAAAACTAATCAATATTAGCTAAAATAATAAATGAAATACAAAACTCGTGATTCAAAGTTAAAAGATTAATCAGACCTAAACTAAACCTAATTCAACAAGCTGCATTTATATATCCATCTAAAAACAACCACATAGATAACATAAAGACTAGAAAACGTTAACATAAACTGCAATAACCACTAGATGGATTCTAAATCTACCAAAACAGATATTCAACATGTAAACCTATCAAACATCTCCTGTGCTTCTCATTTTATGGTTCAGACATACCGCATCTTGAGAACAATATAACATAAGAAACTATAAGTGAAGACACATCAAGACGGTCTTTCTTTTAATGAACGTCTTAATGTGTGTTTCACTTAGACGTTCTTATGTTATAGAGCTAACCATTATCCTCTTAAAGAATAAAGAGAATTTAGAAGCTAATCATGTCCATGCCATACAGCAAGAACTTAAGGAAGTATAGAGATGTCTCATTCAGTGTAAGGAAGTCCAACAGCAGCTCATATAAACCAAATCCACTGATGCTGCTGCTTGATACTTCACTCAACGGATCAACAGAACATTGTACATCACTTGCTTGACTATCATATAGACTTGTGGCCTTTTCTGCAAATACTTTTGTTGCTTCATCGCATTGCTTCCAACATTCAAGTCTCTTCCAACATTGGATTCTCTTTTTTTTTTTTAAGAATTGTCTACTGGTGAAACTAACCGGGTCGGGTATTATGTATAAACGGGTCGGATTCGGGTAATCAGTGTATTTGGGTTGAATTGAGTCACACATAACATTTGGGGTTTAAATTAAAATAGGTTTAAATTGTCTATTCAAAACAGTTTTAGGTCAAACTTAAATATAGGTAAAAGTATAGGGACGGTTTCCGGAACATTCTGTTTTCCTGGTTAAATTTCAACCAAAACCTATGGATCAAAAGGTAGAAGAAGACAAAAGACGGTAGAGAGAGAGAGAGGTTCGTTCCGGGAAAAATCAATTTGCACTTTTTCGCCGGAAAGTTTTTCGACCAACCCTGAAAACCTTTCAATCGAAGAATTAGTCAACAGATTCAAATATACTCTCTCTTACCGGAAAACTCCTCATTGAATTTTTCTCCCTTCTTCTTGATTTTCTCAAGACTCTTTATCTCAAAGGTTCTCTTCGATTCCTCTGTTTTTTTTCTTTTTCTTCTTAATTAAAAAAAACATTATTTGATGATCAAGATGATCGGTTGCGAAAACCCTTTCGTTCTGAAGCTAATTGATCAGCTTTAAATCCCTTATTTCAGTTTTTGATCGATGCTGTTGATGTATATTGAAAAATTGAATCTTTACCCTCAAACAACTGCAGAATTCTAGAGCTTCTACTTGTTGTGTTTTGTGATATCTGATGCGATTTATTTGATCTGTTTCTCTTACCAACTGTTGGAACAGGAGTTGTTGTGACCCAGAGAGAGAGAGAGAGGATTCTGGTTTTTGCGGGAGGCAGAGACATCTTTCGTGGAATTGGCTTCCTCTCTCATTGTATAGCGAAATTTGAAAACTTTGAGTTTTTGGTTGAACATGGGGGCTCTCTGTTGTTGCTTTCAAGTTGATCTCTTTGAGAGTTATGTGAATCCAAACACTTCAATGTCTAGGAACTGTCCATGCCTCAACTGCTTCCTCCAGAGTTTCATGGGTTTGGTATGTTCTTCTCCTTCCTTCGTATTAGCTAATGATATCTATTGAAAATTTTACATCTTTGTCTCAGTCTCATACTTTGTACCTGTTTTTTTTGCAGTATGCATCGGTATTCAACAGAGGAGGGATGCATCCAATACCTTCATCTGTCGAGGCTGCTTCAGTTGTGAACTCCACAACTTCACTTGACGACTCATCTCTCTCTGAAGTGTATCATTCTCCTCCGAGACCGTTGCCTTACGATGCTGATCCTAGGTACTTTCGTTATGCCAAGGGCTCAAGCCATTCGGGTGAAGAAGCAGAGCCGTTAAGAGGTGATACTGAAATGAGCTCTGAAGGTTTAGGTGGTGGAGCCAAACGGAGCAAGCCTGGTTACGAAGATGGTTCGAAAGAAGCGTATTCCAAAGGCTCACCCACCAATGAAAAGTCGAAGACGATGCTGGGGAATGAAGTTTCTTATTCAGATTCAGATGATGAAGACATTTGTCCCACCTGCCTTGATGGTAATACTTAAAATATAACTAGCTTTATGCATCTTTTTATGATTATTACCACATGAGAAAGAGTATGTTACGTTGCTCGGAGATCGTTAGCTTTCTCTAGTTTCTTTGTTTAATGCACTCTCTGAGCAATTAGGCCATTAAAAGTCTTACTTCTTAGGATAGTTTACCTCAATTATGCTCTCATATGGGCTTTTAAGAACATATTACGACCTCTAGTGAAATGTGAACTTAGGATTAGGTTCCTTGTGATCTCCTGTTGGATTTGTAGAACGAAGTTCAAGAAGCAAACTTTGAGGTAACATTTGGTTTTCAGTAAATCTTGGTTTCGTTATGTGCAGATTACACGCCGGAGAATCCAAAGATAATCACAAAGTGTTGTCACCATTTCCACCTTAGCTGTATTTATGAATGGATGGAGAGAAGTGAAACCTGTCCCGTCTGTGGAAAGGTAACTCGTTGCTTTCTGCATAGTTCTTGGATTTGGTCGAATGTTCCATCAGTCTCCTTCATAGATATTAAATTTTTTTATCAAAGCGTATAGCTCTATTTATATGCATTCTTACCAGATTTACAATCTAATTGTTGCAGGTGATGGCATTTGATGAGACTGGCTAATGGAAAACGAAAAATGGGCAGTGAGTCCTTTGCTTGATAAAATAATACAGAGATGGAATCACTTGTACATAAGAATCTTCTGTGAAATTGTGAATATCCAGATGCCTTAACAGTAAATATGAGAAATTGTGATGTCTCTTGATTTTATAGACTCATTATCTATACATTTATCTTCAATAAGATCATTGGAATGAGAAAAAGTTTGAGTCTTTCAACAATATCTTTTGCATTTCTGAAATCAGAGCAGGAAGATGTATAATGTTGTGTAAATTTAAGTTCTCTGGTACATCAGGCAAACCAGCAAAGACCAAATCTGTATTGATTATTACACAAAAGTTCTAGAAAAAAGTGAGAACTCAAATAACAGAACAGACATAATATAATCTCCATGGACATATATAACTTCAAACTATTCTTGAGGTCACTGTTTGTGCCTTAAGCAGAGGCAGTTTGAAACGCACTCTGGAATGTCTCAGGCGGTTGCGCACCACTCAGTTTCACCTTCCCGTTGATCTGAACAAACAATACAAAGTCGAGACACAAGACTTAAGACAAAAAGAAGATATTGAAGATGTAATGTGGCACAGAAGCACAGAGACTAAAGCTTCACCGTGATCTTGTAGCACAGAAACTTACAGTGTAATGTGGAACTCCAGTGATATTCCGCGAATACTTCTCCATCTCTTCATTTACCTTCATACCATCAAATATCATTTAATACTATCCCATAGAAGAAAGCAATGATCACATGATTCAGCAAAAACACACCTCTTTGACTCCATTGTTGGGATCTGAGAGGAACTCTTCTGCTCCTTCTATGCCAATCTTTTTAGCCGTCTCAACCAAGAACTTCCTGAGTTCATCCACAAGCGTCACAACTTACTAACTTTTTTCGTCCACTTTAACATATAAAGGATACTCAAAAGCTAACTCATTAGTAGCGCTAAATCAAGAACTCAGCAAATAGTGTATATACCTGTCTCCGATGTACTTTCCATGAGTGAAGTAACCGAGAAACAACTCTTCAACAAGGTTATGTTGTTTCTCTGGCGCTTGATTCCCGGCATAATGTATAAGTCTATGACTATCCAGAGTGTTGCCTCTGTTCATATTACCAAAACATTATATAAGAAAAACAGAATAGATCTCTCTTTATGGTTAAAAGAAGGAAACTTTTGGTGCTTACGTGAGACCGGATGTGTCATACTCTAACCCAATACCTTTGAAGACCTGTAATGAAACAAGATTATCTCAGGAGTCTTTCAACAAAGAACATAAGCTCTCATGAAGAATTAGTAAATGAAGAAACCTCGGACATTCTTGTGAAAATCGCTTCAACTCTGCCCCCAAACTTCTGTCGATAGAACTCTTTCTTGTTAACACCTTCTTTGGGTGCAGATGCATCAAGAAAAAACGGATGCCATCGAATCTACATTTTATCACAAATGAACACCATAAGAATTTTCATCATTCTTTCAAGTAAAGAGAGTGGGGTGAGAGTTAAAACCTCAAAGTTGTATTGATCTTTAGATGCATCAATGGCTTTGTCAAGATTCTTCTTCCCCACAAAGCACCATGGACACACTGTATCCGAGCTTACATCGATTTGAATGAGCTTTTTTGGAGTTGTGTTGCTCGTAATCTCAGCCATTGGGAGGTTTTTTCTACCAAAATTTTAGTCAGAAATCAGAAATCAAATTTGAGAATACAAGAATTCAAGAATCCATTAAACTCGAAAAAACAGAACCAAAACTGATCTTCAAGTTCAGACAAGAGGGCACTTGCGTCCAAAACTGTTCCAACTACATAATTTTCTACCCATTTAGATCACATCAAAAACTCAAATCTTTAGGCTGGGCGATCTATGGTTTTTTGAGTTGTAATTGATTCATAAAGATAAATTCTACATTTTGAATCACCAGCAACACCAAAATCTCTCTTTAATATCGAAATTTCTAGTTTCTGACACGCCTTTGATTAGACAAGAAATTCAAGAAATGGACATTAGAGTCTATAAAGGCAGGAACGATCTACGCATGTTAATTCACATGTGTATCATATGATCAAAAGTAAATCTCTGGCTTTACCTGGTATAGATTGGAGGAAGATGATCGTGAACCCCTATGGGAGACACAAGTCAGAAGAGGATATAATACAAAATATTCATAAAGTATAAAGATAAGAGTGATAATCACCGTTCACCACCAACCCCCATAATCTTCTTGTATCTTCTGTTGACTAATAATCTTTATATATAATTAGAAACCTATTTTCCTTCTTACATGCCACGTGTCCATTTGGCTTCCCTTTTCCGGTCTAAAACATAATTAAAAATATATCTTTTATTTGGAAGGAAGAGATTTCGAACCTCTCACCTCCTAAACATAAGGAAGAGTTCTAACCACTACACTAAAGATTTAACTGAAATTGTTACCCCTATAATAGTTATTATATCTGGCATATAAAGCTTTGCTTTATGGGCTTTAGCCCAGGGCCGGAGCTGTTTTTCCGTTATAATGATATTTATATCTCAAACCAATAATTACGAAGACCATTTCACGATTCTGTTTTTCCTTTATTATTTTTTTTTTTGGTATGAGAATGAAATGTATATTTCAAAACAAAATATTTAATGAAGCCCATTAGTAAAAAGATTTTACATTCCGTTTTTAATTTTTAAAACGAAGAAGAGAAGAAACTATCAACATGGATGAATGAAGCGTAACTTGGGATGTTCAACACAGTAAACCAACCGAACCGGTCCATACCGAACCGAAATACAGTATATGGTTTGTTTTGGTAATACCATATATGGATATGGTTAGATTTATAACCTAACTAACCGAATAAACCGAATAAACCGATCAAACATAAGATATTTTCTAATTTATATATATTATATAGATACATTATAATACATTTATGGTACAGATAAATAACTTATATGTGTGTTCCTTTTCTGGATTTTATGATGTATTTCAAAACCAAAATTCCAACATTTAGGTTGTCTATATTGTTAAAAATATATTAATCATAATGCAGAGAATGTCATTTTTTATAATATAATTTTTAAATATATAAAGAACAGAGTTTTGTGTTTAATCCGATGAGGTGTGACTTTGGTGGAAGAAAAATATAGAAGAGTCTAATAACTCTCTTTCTTATTATTCTATTCTTTTCGTTGATTTTTTTTCAAAGTTTTAGTTATACTTTGATTCTTTTATAGTTTATAACTTTATACGATGTTAAATAGGTGCTTTATATACTAATTTTTTGTTATTATTATTTCTTTCTCTTTTTTGTATTTTAATAACTTTCGGTTTAAAACCGAATAAACCAAAAAGTATATAACTGAACCAAACCAAAGTAAATATGGATTTAGTATGGTGGTTAAATTTCAGTAACCAAAAAACCGAATAAACCGAATCGATATCCACATTGAACACCCCTAAGCGTAACCAATAGGTATAAAAAAGAAAAAAGAAGGTAAAAAGTTATTAAATTACAATTAAAAAAAGTTTAAAGGAACATAAAACATATATGGGGTTTACTGATAAATTACACGCTCCACATATGAACTTCAATGGAACAAAAGACAATCGTCCAACAGAAGACAAAAACAAGGAATCAAACATTTACAATCCCATCTCATCTAAAAAACTATAAACAAACTGTTTTCATTTATTCATTAAACATTTTACTTTGTTGTTCACAACTACTATGTTTAATTAGAGGGGTTCAGGAATATATATATATATATAATAATTGTATCTCAATTCTAAAATATAATACAATGAACAAAAAATATATAAATATTATGAATTTTCTTTAATGTTATTAAAAATAATATAATACAAATAAATATATAACCAATAAAACACCACCCCGCGCACGCGCGGGGTTAGCAGGTCTTCTAGTCTGTATATAATTATACAAAGATATATAGGACCATCTCTAGATATGCTCTAATGGGTCAAAAAATAATCAATATACTCTCCCCCATAAATTCTCTCAACTTTACTGTTTCCCATTATATATTATAATATTATTTGCAACCAAAATATAAATAAAAAATAAAACACTCTCTCTCAATTAAATTAACTAATATTCTATCAACTTGGACCCACGTTCTTCTCTCTCTCCCTCTCTCAACGTTTTCTTCCTCTTCTTCTTCTCCACCATTGATGAATTTTAGAGCTTAAAATTGAAAGATAGGTTTTGCGAATTTGTATGCTATTTTCGTTTTTATGATTGAATTCTAAAGCTTATGTAATGGACATACCAATTAATATACCATTTTTCTCAATTTGAAGATTTAAATTATAAATATATATATTTTTGTTTTTTGTTTATTTGATTAGTGAATTGTTAGGTGAGTTCGTTAGAATTTTACATTGTTAATTAAAAAGATATATTGAGTGAATGAGCAATGAATTGACGGACATAATAGTCACTCTAACATTAAAAACCAATTTTCTGGGTATTAAGGAGACAACTGATACAACTATGTTCAACTAAGAAATAATGTTTTTGTATCAAATGATTAATTAAAAACAAAAAAAAACAAATGCAACACATAATGTTAATAATAATAATCTATGTTATTTTATGAGACATCTAAATTAAGTTGAAAAAAATTTGGTCACTAGATACAAAATATTTTATTTTTATTTAAACTACCTTATATTTGTATGAGCAAAGTGTAAATACTAACATCATTGTTATGTAAAACAAATAAATTTCCTCTTATTATATTAAAATATGTTATATATGAAACTATGACAAATAGATTTTATTACCTAATATAATAAGTACAGCTACAAAAATTTAAATTTAGATATGGTATAACTACGTAAACATAAATTAAATCTGTTAAAATATAACTATGTGTATGTTAGTACTACTACAAACTGCAGTATAATTTTAGTTTTATTAGGTTACATATTTAACATGTGCACTTAATAGTACTAATTTTTTCAAAACTATTTAGTTTTATTTAGTTTTATAAAATTGTTGCTACACCTCAAGATCTTAATCATCATCATCCATACGCAACAAACAAAATTCTCACCTGTTGGAGAACATTATGCAAAAAAAAAAGAGGAAGAGGACTGTGACACATGTATGAATGATTTGTGAAAGAACGATATTAGTGAATGTTGTTGTAACTTATTTGTACCACTAGGAAGACTGATTTAACTGGGTACTTTATGGAAGACTGAGTATGACCAGTCCGATTATGTGTTAATGTGATGACTAGAGTAACTTGGGAACGACTAAGTTGTTTTGTTGGAAAATAGTAATATGTAATTTTATTTATACTAGGCCATATTTAATATAAGCACTTAGTAATACTATGTATTAGAAGCTATTGTGAGGTATCATGTACCACTGGTGTAATTGTGTAATCAGAACTCATATTCGTGTAGTTTTTAGTTTGGTACGACTAGGATAATTGGTTTACCTTTGTATTGTGTGGACGTCTGCGTTCTACTAGGTTGACTAGGTTTTTGTGAGACGACTGGACCAACTGTGGAACGACTATGTGTTTTTGGTTGGGAATTGCCAAATGTGATTTTAATTCTATTATGCCACGTATTTAATACATGCACTTAGTAATACTGTCTATTAGAAGCTATTTAGTACTGTTTTGTTTGATGAAACTTTTAAATTTCACAAATTTGAATTTTTTTTGCAAAACATGTCTTTTAAACCAAAATAACCATACACTTATAAGGTGAATGGCACAATATGTTCACAACTGTGAGGGTTTTCGTGCAAATTAAGTATTTTCGACGTTTTATTGTATAAGAATATGTGAAATGCATCTTAGACCTCTAAAATCACCAGTACTACTACTAAAAGTAGATTTTAAATCGGTACTACTAAAAAAAACCTTAAAAGTGCCAAAATACAACTATGTGGTAGGTAGTATTACTAAAAACTTGGGTACTACTATGGCCAAAATTAATTATTTTTTATTTACTAACGGGTTTTACATAACAGCGTTAATTAATGGCGTTACTTGACGGCGTTAATGTTTTTTTAATATTAAATATAATATTTGTGTGTACAACTTGTACGACTAGTATAACTAAGTGTGTCTTGGATAACTAGTATAACTGATATAACTATATTATTTTCAGACACTTTATAATAATCAATTTTAATTTTATTAGGCAATATATTTTAAAAACGATTTTTAAAACATCCAGAAACACAACCCATGTTCCAAAAAAACATTCATAAGCTTAAGTTCTAAATATATAATTTTTTTTTTTGAATAAAAGGGCTTTCGATATATATTAAACTGAAAAGAAAACATATAGGCTCTGGGGCATGGTTTTTGTTGGGCACAGCCCATTAAGCAATTCGTAACTCATTAAAACAAGATCATAACGTGAACCCAATTTGAATTTTGTCGTCATTAGCTGTAACCAAGTCGACCAATTGAATTGTCCGTAGCGGTCGGTGGAAGGTTGGTGGAAGGCGATGCATGCCAAACTTGCATCAACTCCGATGAGATTGTCGGACGCCCATCTCTGTAACTCAGAATACGATCCTTAACCTGGCGTTCAATGGTGGAGAGCAGCGAGTCTGCAGATCGGAAGACTTTTCGGTGAAGACGGGAGTTACGTTCGTGCCAAATCCAATAGACAGATGCCTGCCAGCAGATCAACGTGAGGAGAGAGAGCCGATTCTTCTGGGGGAGTGCTTGCATCTGGATGAGGGTACTCTCCCATGATCGAAGAGGAGTTAAATCAGGCAGCGACTAGTTACACAATAACAGAATTAACAGTTTCCCTCTTGAATACTTGAAATTACAACAACTAAAATCTTTCGAACATGTGTTTTTTTTTCCCAGAACATAGTCCCCAAACTACTAATTCACATCAATGCCAAAGTCGAAGGAGTTTCTCATATAATCCAACTCCAAATCAACGGTACCTGAGAAGCAGAACCCAAGATGGGCGAACAGAAAGTCAGTTCCTTTAGAGAAGTAAAAGAGAGCATCGACGCTTGAGTTGCATCCAGTTGCTCGGTGACTCTAACCGCTCTCTTGCTACTCTTGTCAGCCTCTTCTATCCCTAGCTTCATGAGCGCGTCTTGTACATCTGTCTCCCTCTTGTGGATATCTGACTTCAGTGTCTCGTTCTCGTCTGAAACGATCTGGAGTTCTGTCTCTTTATCCATCAAATCCGCCTTAAAGTTCTCGATCGCCTCTCTTAGTTGCTTCAGCTCGGCTTCGACATTTGTCTCTTTCTGGTTCTTCATCAGCTTCAGGTATAGGTTATCTTTCTCCTCTGAATAAACTGCAATTCTGTTTCCTTGTCCACCAACCGCGCCTTTAGCTCGTCTATCTCGGATTTAGCTATCTTTAATTCAGACTGGAGTTCAGCTTGTATCCGTAACCGAGAAGAAGCCTCTACATTCCCCTCTTGGTCTTTTCTATCACAAGCTTCTAGAGCCGCTCTCAATCGCTCTACCTCACATCTTAAGGAAGATACTTCTTCCTTCATCTCATTTGATTCCCCAAGTTTTAGACTTTCATAGTCTTTAAGCAGCTCGTGGTTTTCCAAATCCCCTGGATTGGCCTGAAGTTTTGTCACAAGACCTTCAAGCCATACCATCCTTGATTTTGACTGTTCAATCTCCACCGCCATCTTCTTATAACTCTCAACTGCTTTTGTGCCATCTGACTTCAGTTCTTCTACTGCCTTTTTAGCATTCTCCAATTGCCTAAGAGTTTCGGTGGCTAAAGCCTCTCAATCTCAGCTGTAATGGGTTCGCCGGAGAAATCCCGTCGAGATTCTCCGATTTGAAAAACCTCGGAGCGCTCGACATCTCTCACAACCGACTCACAGGAAACTTAATCGGAGAATTTTGGTGTCATTGAAAAGGAATCCCAAATCGCGAAATCAAAGGAAGGAAGCGAAGAAAGAGGATATAAGTGAGGGTTTTTGTAAGAAGAGTTAGCAAATCAAAGAGAAAGAAAGAGATGAAATCAATTCAAAAACTGAAAAGTATGAAAAGTAAGAGGAAGAGAACGAAGAAGGTCGAGAAGAAGAAAAAAAAGGGAGATAAGTTAGAGAAAAAACAAAAATTGGGATATGGGTATGATCCGATTTTATTCGGGTTTGGTGGATAATAATTGGTTGGGTCGTAGTTTATCAAGTTCATTAAACCCTTTTTCGTCTTTTCCACGGTTTTCATTAAAAACAAAAATCAAAAAGAAATTAGTTTATATAGAGAGGGTATATTTGATTTTCAGAAGAGCCACTAGGGTATATTTGATTAAGGTCAAGATATATATTGATAAGTTTACTTATTAACCAGACGGCCTATTAGCTCAGTTGGTTAGAGCGTCGTGCTAATAACGCGAAGGTCACAGGTTCGAAACCTGTATAGGCCATTTTACTATGTCACATCTCCCTTTTTTATTGACCGAGTGTTTTTCACAATTAAATTTGACCAACTCTTTTAGTAAGACGACAATGGAATACATTGACTAGGCTCATATTCGATGACGTGGGGGAGAATTCATGGCTGTGACGTTTTAATTCTGTTTTGCGTTACCTTAACAGTAACAGGAAGGTGTAGTTTTACTTTAATGTGTGTATGATCTAGCTAACCATACGTCCATGTGTATCGAGCTTTAATTTGAGGCTTTTGAAAAGATTGTCTTATGGTTATGTTTACTCATTCATATACTTACTACAAGGAAACCCTAAAAAAAAAAAAAAGAAAGACAGATTCGGTACAATCTTGTTTTTCTCTTTTATGCTTTGCGGTTTTATCAAAATCACAACAAACATTTGAATGGTGCTGGACTATGGATTTTTGATCGATGGGTTCAAGTTTATGTGAAAAGTTTACTATATTCTCCAAGAATCATTCATACCTATCGGCTATATATAATTTTCATCAGCATCCATTTAGATTTATATATACTGGTTGATCTAGTCATGTCCTAAAGAAACAATCAAATTAGCGGTAAACCAACAAAATGTTAATATTCTAACAAACTCCAGCAAATTTACATTTGGCTTTTGTTGTTCGAGTCACTCAATAGCACGTGCAATTCAAAGATTACAAAAGTCAGCAACAACAAAATTATGAAATCAAAGTGTAGTGAAGAATCATTCAACCAACCTTTAACTTGTGATTTGTTTAAACTAAATAAATTATCGGAAACACCTGCCGTTTCAAATCTCAAGTGCACTATGTTTCATTAAAAAAGGCGTAAAATTTCTAATTAAAGTCACCACCATGAGCATAGTGTATTGAGGGAATACAACTTAAAGTCATTTTGCCATTTCAAACATCTAGTCCATAATTTTAAATTTTCTTGGATATGCAGTTTATGTGGACGACTTCAACAGCTAAACTCATCTATATATGAATTGATCTCTATGTCTTCTTATCTCTCCATTAAAACCTAATTCAAGAACAAAAACCCTTCTTCCTCTCTTCTAAGAATTGCTACAACTAATATATGGCAATGAAGAGTATCTCATTTATTGCAGCTCTATCTCTCTTAGCTATAACACTTCCACTAGCCATTATTGCGTCTGACCCAAGCCCTCTTCAAGACTTCTGTGTCGGCGTCAACAATCCAGCAGATGGCGGTATGTACATGAAACCTTCCTAATCATTTTAAAATCCATTTTTCATTTCTTAGACTTTTTTTTTTATTTGGTTACTATGTTCAGTTTTTGTGAACGGGAAGTTCTGCAAGGACCCTAAGCTCGTCAAAGAAGATGACTTTTTTCTCTCAGGGCTCGACATGCCACGAACACCTGGTCCTGTTGGGTCTAACGTGACACCCGTCAATGCTAACAACCTTCCAGGGTTAAACACTCTTGGAATCTCACTTGTCCGTATAGATTATGCAGTGAACGGACAAAACCCGCCTCACACACACCCACGTGCCACTGAGATCTTGTATGTCGGACATGGAACACTTTTGGTAGGATTTGTCACCTCGAACGGAGATGGGAATCGTCTCTTCACCAAAACACTCAAGGAGGGTGATGTGTTTGTGTTTCCAGAAGGACTTATCCATTTCCAGTTCAATGTGGGACAATTTCCAGCGGTTGCATTCGCTGCTCTGAGTAGCCAAAACCCAGGTGTTGTCACTATTGCCGACACCGTGTTTGGGTCTAAAGGACCGATAGACCCAAATGTTCTTTCAAGGGCGTTCCAGTTGGATCCTAAGGTGATCATGGATCTACAAGCCAAGTTCAGAAAAGCAAATTAAATATATTTTGCTTTGAATTGCTTTTGTTTGATGTACCTCCCTCTTTTTTTCTGTAAACTTATGTACCTCCCTCTTGAATAAGGATATTCTTTAATCCGTTGATAGTATCATGACATGGTGCTTGTCGTTGCTTTTACCTTGATCAAGTTCTAAATGATGTAACATTTGATGTAATGGAAACCATTTTAATAATATTTCATATAACTAAGTAGCACTTGGTATAACTAAGTATTATTAGGTATAGTTAAGGGGGTTTAATTTGTACTAGACCCGGACCCGCGCGTCGGCGCGCGGGATATGATTAATATTTTTGTAATCACACACATAATTTTATGAATTTTTTTTTCACTTTTGCGATATAATTAGAACTTATAAAATTATTAAAAATAAACAATTACATAAAGTTGTGGTGTGTATTATTTTGTGAGTTTCTTTTATGTCTCGATTAGAAATTTAGAGAAAGAAAATAGTTTTACAAAGCAACAAAATTATGACTTACATCAATGTGATTGAGAGACAAGTCAAAGTTAATTTAAAAAATAAAATTTAAGATACTAATATTATAAAAATGTTTAGCTTAATATATTCATATTTGTTAAGATATTGGACTTCAACACTAAATTATACTTATTTCAAAATAATGTTACCAATCAAAATTGTTTTAAAGAAACTTTTTCCAATAAAGAAATTTGAAAACACTATCTCTAGTGTCATAAACATACATATAATTTAATAAAAATATGCCATTTTGGAGAATTGCCCATGATATAATTTATATTAATTTCATATTTATAGTATGAAGTAATGTATGATTATATAATATATCAATGGATTTATATATATATATATAGTTTTAATGATATTAATATATGAATATTATAGTTTGAGAAAATTCACAGGCCCATTATATATAGGTTCGAATGTAATTTCACATTTATAAAAAAAATATGCTAACCCGTTAATTTATTAGTTTATTAGAATGAGAACAGATTAATTAAATATCTTAACCCATATTATTGTTATTTAAATATTTTAATAATAGAAACTATAAAAACTCTGTAATTGTATATATATAAAAAATTAACATGTCTCACTATATTATTGAATAATCTAATATATATATAGATTTAGTTTTAATATTTTTATTTTATCAAGTTAAAATATATCAATCTAATTTAAGAATTTTATTTTCCAAGTTAAAATTTTATATTTTATAAATTATATTATATTAATATTATATTTGAATTATTTATGTATGATTTATTTTTTAATAATTTAAGTATGTTCAAAATAATATTTATTTATTTTGCATTATTTTATATTGTTTGGATACTTATTTAATAGAGATAATGTTAATTTCCATAATCCATAATTACCCTTAATGAAATTTTAGAAAATAACTAATATTCACATGTAATATAACACATGGACTAATATTCAGTGGCATTACATGTAATATAACACATGGAAAATGTTTATTTCAATTTTGTTTCCTTCTTTAATAGTATAGACTGCAATTATATATAATTTATATTAATTTAATATTTATAGTATGATTATATAATATATCTATCAATTTATATATATATATATATATAGTTTTAACTATATTAATATATGAATGTTATAGTTTGAGAAAATTGACAGACCCATTATATATAGATTTGAATATAATTTCACATTTATCAAAAAAATATGCTAACATGTTAATTTATTAGTTATTTTAATGTCATAAAATCAAAACAGATTAATTAAATATCTTAACCCATATTAACAGATTAATTAAATATCTTAACCTATATTATTGTTATTTAAATATTTTAGTAATAGAAACAATAAAAACCCTGTAATTATATATATATATATATATACATAAATTTTATCTGTCTCACTGTATCATTGAATAATCTAATATATATAGACTTAGTTTTAATATTTTCATTTTATCAAGTTAAAATATATCAATCTAATTTAAGAATTTTATTTTCCAAGTTAAAAGTTTATATTTTATAAATTATATTTTACTAATATTATATTTGAATTATTTATGTACGTTTTTATTTTTTAATAATTGAAGTATGTTCAAAAGCATATTTATTTATTTTGATTTTGTGATTTATAAAAATAATTGATATGTTATGTTATTTACTTATATTTATTATTTGATTTAATAATTTAATATATATGATTTTATTTTATTTTAGTTTTTAATTTGTAAGAAAAGTGGAACCCATTATTATATTGTTTGGATACTTATTTAATAGAGATAATGTTAATTTCCATAATCCATAATTACCTTTAATGAATTTTTACAAAATAACTTAATTCAGTGGTATTACATGTAATATAACAGATGGATAGAGATATTTTTGATTTTGATTTTTGTTTTTATATTTTCTAGTTTGGATAAAGATATATTTTTGTAAGTCATAATTTGAGAAGTGTTGTTAATTTTATTTTGAATTGTCTACAATAATATAATTTATATTATTTCATATTTATAGTATGATTATATAATCTATCTATCAATATATATATATATATATATAGTTTTAACTATTTTAATATATGAATATTATATTTTGAGACTCATTATATATAGATTTGAATGTAATTTCACATTTATAAAAATAAATATGATAACCCATTAATTTATTAGTTATTTTAATGTCATAGAATCAAAACAGATTAATTAAATATCTTAACCCATATTATTGTCATTTAAATATTTTAATAATAGAAACTATAAAACCCTGTAATTATATATATTAAAAATTAACCTATCTCACTATATCATTGAATAATCTAATATATATATATATAGACTTTGTTTTAATATTTTCATTTTATCAAGTTAAAATATATCAATCTAATTAATAATTTTATTTTCTAAGTTAAAAGTTTTTATTTTATAAATTATATTATATTAATATTATATTTGAATTATTTATGTATGTTTTATTTTTTAATAATTGAAGTATGTTCAAAAACATATTTATTTATTTTTATTTTGTGATTTAGAAAAATAAATGATGTGTTTATTATTTACTTATATTTATTATTTGATTTAATAATTTAATATGTATGATTTTATTTTATTTTCGTTTTTAATAAGTAAGGAAAGTGGGACCCATTATTTTATATTGTTTGGATACTTATTCAATAGATAATGTTAATTTCCATAATATTAGGTAAGACCAAAAATGTTATTAGCTAATGAATAAGTCCAAACAACTTTTTTTAGGTAGATGTATCCTCCCTTAATAGTATAGATAGTTAACTATCTCTAAATATCGAAATTTTTAGTTCTGACACGCCTTTGATCAAACAAAAAATTCAAGAAATGGACATTAGAGTCTATAAAGGAAAGAACAATTGATTAACAAATTGTAAAAATCTACGCATATTAATCAAATGTGTATCATATGATAAAAAATAAATTTCTGGCTTCACCTGGTATAGATTGAAGGAAGATGATCGTGAACCCCTATGGCAGAGACAAGTCCCAAGAGTAAATAATACAAAATATGCATAATCACCATTCACCAACCGATAATTTTCTTGCATCTTCTGTTGACTAATAATCTGTATAAAGAAATGATAAAATATATACCGATAATTTACAATTTGAACAACTGGCCTATTAGCTCAGTTGGTTAGAGCGTCGTGCTAATAACGCGAAGGTCACAGGTTCGAAACCTGTATAGGCCATTTTAGTATATCACATAATACATACAATTGCCTTTTTTATTGAACGAGTTTTTTTTTCAATGAAATTTGGCCAACACTTTCAATAAGACGACAATTATGTAACGGGTGAACAAACCAATTCTTAATCGATGTTCAAATTCATGTTACATCGTCAAATATTCCGCAAAAACACTAGAGATTTATATATCACTTTAAATTTTTAACATCCATTTACATATTCATATATATAAGTTGAAGTAGTCGTGCCCAGCCTACTCACTTAAAGAAACAATCAAACCAAACTAACAGTACTTCTCATTGACATTTGGTTGAGTCAACTCAGCTGCATGTGCAAACGAAATATAATCAAAATGAGCGTGTATAATTTAATGACAAATTGAGGGAAGATAATCATAAAACAAACATCTTATCCGATCCATAACTTGTCTACACTTTGTCATTTCAATTGGATCATTTTACATTAGAAGTCAAAATATATATTGTACTTTCTTATTGCACTTTTTGTACTTGAAGTAATGGAACCATAAACATGGCACGTTGTGGACGCACGATTGTTTTTTTTTTTCCTAATTTCTCAACCATTTCAAACTTATAATTCAGACATTTTCAACTTTCCGATTTACAGGTGTATGTACATTTCTATGGACTAATTCAGCACCTAAGCTCATCTATAAATTTTGTGGAGATGAGAACTTGATGGACAAGTTTACAAGACCAAATTTGAATCAATCAAAGAAGAACTCTAGTTAAGGATAACTTGACCATGGTTTGATTCTGCTTTTGGGACCACAAGGAGGAGCCTCTTGCTTTTGTCTTATTGTGCATTAGGTTTTGTGGTTGTCTCTAGTATAAAGAGAAGTAGAGAACGTGAGAGAGAGATTGAGCCACACAATTAGAAGAGAGAAAGAGAGAGCCATTGTTAAAGCATAAGTTTTTTTCTGGGTTTCTCATGTTGAACATAGGTTGATACAAGAGAGTGTTCATGAGTGATATGATGATATAAACACTTGTATACTTGTATCTATGTTCTCCTTCTAGTGGATTCCGAGCTGTAGTCTCGGCCCAGATGTAGTGTCCCTCTTTAACGGGCATGAACTGGGTAACAAAGTCTGTGTGTGCTCCCTTCTCCTTCCTCTTCTATCTAACCTCTTCTCTCAATCTCTTCATGCTCTGTTTTTTCTGCAAGTCTCTGCAACTTCCGTTTAGTCTTATGTGTTGATACTTCAAGCTTCTTCAATCTTGGTCTGAATGGTTTTATGCTCTTAAAGGAATCGACTTTGAGCCTCTAAATCCTAACAGATTGGTATCAGAGACAGGTTCTGTGTTTTCTGGTTCTCTCAAGCCAAGAATCAGATTATTGTCAAGTATTGAAGTGGAAGAGCTTGTTAGTCGAGGCTATGGTTCATGGGAGAAGAGCTCGTGGTAGTGAAGCTCTAAGGGTGACTGAGCTTTCAGGAAGTGAAGTCTCAGATCTGGGAGTTTCAAAAGAAGAGAGAGTCAAGGTAGACTCAGATCTATGAGAGAAAGGTCTTGAGAAAGAAGAAGACTGAAGAAAAGTGAAGAAAGGTTGGATCTTTGGAAGGTTAGAGCAGTAAGGCTTTTAGCTTAAGCATCCACCTTCCTTTTCTTGAAGAGCTTGGTTGTGTAGAGACAGCAACGTTTCTGGTGGCACAACAAATCAACAGCTCTGGGTAAATGGTGCAAAAGAGAGGTCGTAAGGCTCTTTTTTTTGGTCAAGCATCATTGGGTTTTTTCTCAGGTTTTGAGGAAGACTGTGGAGACTTAAATGTCTCAGGGTGAAAGACAAGCTATCTCTTGGTGAATAGCACGTGATTGGAAGAGTTATAAGACTCATTCTGGTGGTTCATGAAGCATCTAGTTCACATCATCTCAAAGGTCAAGAAGAGCAAAGCATTTGAAGGTTTTCTGTTCAGTTGCAGGTTTTCTAGTGCAGCAACATGTTTTATGTTCTAGTCACGGAGTTAGCAACGGAGAGTAACAGAAGAAGCAAAGGAGAAAGCTTTGGGAATATCTTGTTTCTGTCTTATGGAAGATCCAGTTAGATCAGAAGTAGAGTGGCAGAAGGTTATTGAGATGCTTAGAAGGTTGAAAAACGTGTCTAGCTCAGTTATGGTGTTTAAGTGAGTGTGAAAGTGGATGTAAACATGCTGTATCTTGAGGAGGGATTCACAGATCAAGTTGGAATCAAGTGAGGTGGTTTCAGGGGTCTTGGAATCAGGTTGCCTATAAGATACAAGAATCTGCAACACAGTGAGAGAGAAATCTGGTTACTCACAAGTAAAAGTGTTGCAAGCACAAGAAAGAGATCAAAGCAGAGGTATATGGTCTGAGATAGTGTTCTTGGTCATTGCTGAAGAAACCGATTGAAGATTGGTGTAAGCTGAAGATCTTTCATAAGTCTCAGCTGGTTTTGGGATTCTGTAATGATGAGTGTAAGCTTCGTGACTCAGAATCAAATCACCAAACTACAAGACTCAAATTTTGGGAGATTCCGCTGCATTCACAAGGCATTTGTGATACTCTGAAATGAAGTTTCAGATTTGCTTAGTTCTGCATATTTTTTGGAAATGAAAGCTTGTTGAAACTCAAAGAGTTTGTACTGATTTTGCAATAAATTGGTCAAGATTCAGTGATGGGTTTCATGCTGTGTTTTTTTGGGATATCAACAAAGTTTTCTGGGTTCAGTTTAAAGGGTGTTGCAGAATGGTTATGAAGCAAATCAGATAATCTGTTGAAGACAGGTTAAAGAGTCTGAAAACTTCAGTGGCTTTTGGTTGGGTTTTTTGAAAGAGGTTTCTGTTGCAGGTTTTGTCTCTGTGTGTAAGCTATCAGTTCTGGGTACTTTGAGAGTCTACAGTTGTTGGACAATCAGAGAGAATGTGAAGCTGCAAGGTTGTTATTTTCAGAAGGAATGCAATGGGATTGTGCTCTAGTTGCAGTCTGAAAATGTTCTGTTGAAACAGAAAGAGTAACACTCAAATTTATTGCTGAGGGAATGCAATGAATTATATGCTCCTGTGAGCTTGAGTGTGTGCTGGGAAGTTTGAGTTCTTGTTTCAAGAAGTCTAAACTCTTGACAAGATGACAGTAGCAAAGATTCATTTTTTTTTTGCAGATTTGTGTTGTGTATAACACATGGAGTTTCTGCTGGAGTGAATCTTAGAGAACAAGGAGTTCTTTTGTCTCAGGTGGAGCAATGTTTTCTCAGAGGTTATCTTTTATTGATTCAGGTCTTCACAAGGAAGAATCTGATGGTCTAGTAGCTAAAGGCATTGGAGGCGTCATGTGAAAAATGTCTCTGGATGTTATTATGCAATGTGATATACTTATCTGGTATCGATAGTCTTCCTAGCTAGGAGAGTTAGGCGGCGTGTCCTGTTTATCTTAACAGCGGTAGAAGACAAGTATGAGTTGCAAATTGGCTGCAAGAGGATACAAGGTTGAGATTTCTGAGATGGAAGCATGGTTTGATAATGTATTAGCCTAAGTTGTGCATTATCATAAAATGAAGGAAGCTCTACGTAAGGAGACAGTGCTGCTGGGAAAGAGAAAGGTTCTTGATGGTTTTTCAATTGCAAATGGATCAGTGAGGTGGCTGCAGGTAGAAAGAAGCATGTGTCCCACTTTTTGACACACTTTCTCAAGCAAGAAGCCATGGTAACTCATTCTGATACATGAGAACGTGGAGTGGATCAATGATTCAGTGAAGTGTGGTATTAACTCTGAATGATGAAGCTGGGATTTTAGAGACAAAGTACATTCAAGAGGTTATGGTTTCAGGTGGAGTATTGTTGCTACAGGAGCAATGCATATCCTGAAGGATATTTTTTCTATTCCTGGTGGAGCTATATTTGTGGATGATGTCTCAGGGTTTAGCTGAAGAGAAAAGAGTTAAATGACTGTGTAACTCACTGATTGATCAGATTCAGGAAAGTTGAGTGTGCTAAGGAGAAAGCAAGTCAAGAACAGAAATTTCTCAATGGGTTGTTTCAGTTCAAACAGAATTGTAATCTGTTGGTGAAAGGCAGTTTACAGATGGGGTTTGATACTGGGAATTGGTAAGGACAGTCAGAAACGAGTTGCAGGTTTTGAGAAACAGAGTTGCAGTTTTTTTTTAAGAAATAAAAACGGTTGCAGGTTTCTACAAAAGGGGCTGCAGGTTTTTTTCTGGAAAGTTTCAGAAAGATGACACAAGTGTAATTTGAGATAAAGCTATTGAAGTGTTTTTTCAGTGAGTTCTATAAAGAAGGAACTGAAATAAAGAAGAGCAGAATATGCAAGGTTTTGTTTCAAGTCTGCTTACTTCAAGAATGTGACAGTGCTGTATATCTCAAAGTTAGTGTCAGAGTTTCTGAGAAGGAGTCCTTCAAAGGTTGAGAATGCAGAGAAATCAAGCTGCATCTGAAAGACAACAACTGAGTGTGAAGTTGTCTTGTTGCATCATGAGGAGATTACATAAGTATCTACTCAGGGGCGTCACTTGCAGATCAGCAAAGTGATTTTTCATCAATTTTTTCAGAGGCAAGCAAGGTCAAAGAAGAATTGATGAATGAGGAAGCATCGATGATTTAAAATCAGAGATTCTTAAGGATGCAAGACCAAATTCGTTTTGGTGGAGTCTGCATACAAATCAATGTGTTGCAGGTTAGTTTTACAGCTGAATAAGACATCAGGTGGTGATGTTCAAGCTGCTGTAAAGTCGTGTCTCTGGAACATCACACGGTTCTGTTGATGTGAGACAGATTCAAAGGTTGCTGGTAGTGGTTAAAATTCTGCTGGTGTTTACTCTGTTTTAACAAGATGGTTGAGCAATTGTTCTGCTCTGGAATCTGGGTTGTTGAAACAGGTTATTGTAAAGTGAATCTACAATGGTATAAGCTGTTGGTGAGATTGATTACAGGTTGAATCAAAGAGCTTCAAGTTTGAGGTTAATATGATTCTGGTTTTCTGCATTTGATTCAAGTGAATTCAAAGGGTTTCAGATCTCAATGCGCATGAGGAAATCCTAGAAGCTAGCAAGGGAATCAAGGTTTGCTGATGGGTAATCGCTTTTCATTCACTGTAACAGGTCTATGGTATAGACAGAAGCCATGGAGGATACTGTGTGATTGAAAAAAAAAAATCATAAGTGGTGAAACTTATGGGGTTTTCTGTTGTGTTAACAAGTTGGAGGTTGTTCATGCCTTGTTAATGGAGTTTGCTGAGCGGTTTTATCAGAGATTCAAGTGATGAATCCATCAGAAGGTGATCACTGAAGAGTTGAGCTCCATACATGTTTGTATTGAAGCTGTTTTTCACAATTCTAGTGAACTAACGATGTGATAAGGGCTCAGGTTCAGCAGTGTGAGTAATCACAGCTGAAGTGCATTGAATGTGATCATAAATGCAACAAGGACCAAGCAGAAATATGGTGTTTAAGCTGCTAAGGATCAAGGCTGAGTAAAGATACTCAGGAACCGAGACTGGAATCCAAGAAGCTAGGAGGGATCTCTCTCAAGTGTGTACACGTTACTTAGATTGACCATCATGTTCTCAGGTGGAGATTTGTGGAGATGAGAACTTGATGGACAAGTTTACAAGACCAAATTTGAATCAATCAAAGAAGAACTCTAGTTAAGGATAACTTGACCATGGTTTGATTCTGCTTTTGGGACCACAAGGAGGAGCCTCTTGCTTTTGTCTTATTGTGCATTAGGTTTTGTGGTTGTCTCTAGTATAAAGAGAAGTAGAGAACGTGAGAGAGAGATTGAGCCACACAATTAGAAGAGAGAAAGAGAGAGCCATTGTTAAAGCATAAGTTTTTTTCTGGGTTTCTCATGTTGAACATAGGTTGATACAAGAGAGTGTTCATGAGTGATATGATGAGATAAACACTTGTATACTTGTATCTATGTTCTCCTTCTAGTGGATTCCGAGCTGTAGTCTCGGCCCAGATGTAGTGTCCCTCTTTAACGGGCATGAACTGGGTAACAAAGTCTGTGTGTGCTCCCTTCTCCTTCCTCTTCTATCTAACCTCTTCTCTCAATCTCTTCATGCTCTGTTTTTTCTGCAAGTCTCTGCAACTTCCGTTTAGTCTTATGTGTTGATACTTCAAGCTTCTTCAATCTTGGTCTGAATGGTTTTATGCTCTTAAAGGAATCGACTTTGAGCCTCTAAATCCTAACAAATTTACCTCAATCTCACATACTAAAACCATACTCAAGAAACAAAAACACTTCTCTTCTTCCACAAACCTTTTCACTTAATATATGGCAATGAAGAGTCTCTCCTTTCTTGCAGTTCTATCTCTTCTGGCTTTAACACTTCCATTAGCCATTGCTTCTGACCCAAGCCCCCTTCAAGACTTTTGTATTGGCGTCAACACCCCAGCAAATGGCGGTATGTATACATGTTGACTTCCTCGTAGCTTTCTACTCTCATTTTCCCATTCATTTCTCATTTCTTATTACTCTCTCTTATTTGGTCATTATTTTCAGTTTTTGTGAACGGAAAGTTCTGCAAGGACCCGAAGCTCGCGACCGCAGATGACTTTTTCTTTGCAGGGCTTCATAATGCAAGAGCCGTAACTAATGCAGTCGGATCAAATGTGACTGCCGTCAACGTCAACAACCTTCCAGGGCTAAACACTCTTGGAATCTCACTTGTCCGTATAGACTATGGAGTTAAAGGGCAGAACCCGCCTCATACCCACCCACGTGCCACCGAGATCTTGGTCCTCCAAGAAGGAACACTTTATGTAGGTTTTGTCTCATCAAACGGAGATGGAAATCGTCTCTTCACCAAAACACTCAAGGAGGGTGATGTGTTTGTGTTTCCAGAAGGACTTATCCATTTCCAGTTCAATGTGGGACACTCTCCAGCGGTTGCATTCGCTGCTCTGAGCAGCCAAAATCCTGGTGTTGTCACTATCGCCAACACCGTGTTTGGGTCTAACCCGCCCATAAACCCTAATGTTCTTTCTAGGGCATTCCAGTTGGATCCTAGGGTTGTCATGGATCTACAGAACAAGTTTTGATCATGATATAACACAAAAAAGAACTTGTGTGTTTGGGATTTCTTTCATTTCATATATCTGTCTTAATAAGGATCATGTATTCTCTGTTCGTTGTATTGTGACGCCATGTTTCGTATTCCACCAACAAAGAATTATACATTCGTGACAGACTTTTCTCAGAAAACTATTATGATTAGCTTTTCAAAAATCAATTGTATAACAAATTCACGATGGAAAAACAAAGTTTTTAAATGATCCCAAAAAAGTCTTTAACACGTGTCGTATGTTTGACAAAAAAAAAAAACATGTTTCGTATAAAATATATGTAGAAGTGTCTCATTGTAAACCTTTGTAATAAAACAATATGTATTTCAAAGAAAATTTGGAAAAGAAGACATCTAATCTGTCATGGGTCTCGCGGCTACGTTAGTATGTACTCTTTCTGATTTTGAATAGTTGTCGTTTCAGAAGAATTCACCTAGATTAAGAATTTTTTTAATTTGTTAGTTTTTCTAAACAAAAGTACAATTACCTATATATTTAAACACAAATCAACCAATGGTTATAAATCATTAAAATTTGCATTGAAATTTGAAGACATCAACTACTTTAAAAAAAAAAGAAGTTTCTAAAACTACAACTAATCGAATCGGAAGAAGTAGTAGATAACTAAATGCAGTCAAAACTGGTAAAATAAAGCGTTGGCAAATCCGATAACTAAACGGTGAGTTTTTCGCGTGATTAAAAAAGTGAAGGTAGTATGTACTATGGGAAAATGTCTCAGATGCTCCTATTTGGAGGAAACTGATCTACAACACTCTCCACGAATCTATAATACTCTTCGTTATAGTGAAGTGACGAAACTACCCCTCTAATAATTTTAATGAAAATGAACGTCCTAGTTGTACCAACCAGTTATCCTAGTATTACTCTGGTATTACCTTAGTCTCTAGTATTACCAGTGTGTCTTTGGTACCACTCGGTATTACCGATATCCGGTATTACCACTACTACCTAGTATTACCCGGTATTACCCTGGTATTACCCGTATTACTCGGTATCACCCCGTATGGGGGGATTCGAACCCTGGGCGCGCGCCTGGATGCGTGCGTGTGCGCGTGCTCGTAACCACTGAGCTACCGTGTTTTTCGTTGAAACCTTACCGATTGAATTATATTTAACCTTTATCATCCGATAATAACCTTCATTAATGGCAATTTCGTCATTTCGCCACCGAGGATTATCTGAGCCCATTTTGTGTCTCATAAGAGTATCTGAGCCCTTGTCCCTACTAATATAGACACGAAAGTTTATTAATGTAATAGTCGGTCCACTAGATATTATATATAATAATTCGGAGTATTCTTATAAAGTAGCATTTATAGACCAAATACACTTGGTTGACATATTATTAAATCCAAAAATATATGAAGTTAAACTAGGATTACATAGATCCAAAAGGCTAGTTTATGGACTAGGTGTTCGAGCTAAGGAGACATATGTATGTAGTAAGAGCAAGTATCCTCCAAAAATATGATATATTTTATATCGTTATAAGTTAGACGACTTGTGACAACAACAAAAAAGAAATGAAGAAAAATGTTTCACCACTGAAATAGGTCAAGGATGGATCGGATATCCGGATAATTTTAGGTTATCTGGATTCGTATCTGCGAAATATGTATTATACTTTTTGAAGGGACCATATAACATGCTCTTGTCTCGGGTCTAAACGGATGTACGAATTTAGGCCTAGAATATTTTGGTAATTAAAAAAAAGAATATGTATTATAATTATCTGATCCCGATCAGTTTTTTTCAGATATTCGAGATTCAGATATCTGTCTAAAATGATAGACACAGATCCGAAAAAATAAATTTATATTAAAAGTTTAATAATAAAAAAAAACTTTTTAATATCTTTAATCCTTAAACAAGTTTTAAATAATAAATCTAAAAAAGCTAGTGAAAAACTCTAAAATCAAAATTAATGGGCTTACCTATGAAGTAAAAACTAATTAATCCATTATGCATACACTGATTCGGTATCCTGGATTCAAATAACATGTTATCCGGATTCACCACAACTGGAACCCCGCATATCTGGTTTTCAGAACGGATCCCGGATCATAAAAACTAAAGTATCTTCCGAAATTATGACATTTTATATGATAAGGTATAACGTAATGTATGTAATTTGAGAAATAGAGGAATAAATTGTGATATATTGTAATATTGGAAATCAAAATATATTGTACTTTCTTATTACACTTTTTGTACTTGAAGTAATAGAACCATAATAAAGTAATAGAACCATAAACATGGCGCGTTGTGGACGCACGATTGTTTTTTGAGTTTTTTTCCCTTAATTTCTCAACCATTTCAAACTTATAATTCAGACATTTTCAACTTTCCGATTTACAGGTGTATGTACATTTCTATGGTGGACTAGTTCAGCACCTAAGCTCATCTATAAATTCACCTCAATCTCTCAAACTAAAACCATACTCAGGAAACAAAAAACACTTCTCTTCTTCCACAAACCATTTCATTTAATATACGGCAATGAAGAGTCTCTCCATGCTTGCAGTTCTATCTCTTGTGGCTTTAACACTTCCATTGAAAACAAGAAGAGAGCTTGAGAGCTTGAGTTTTTGGAGAAGAAGATAAATAATTTCTATTGCATTTTTCCAATCTGTTTCGTACAATGGTTGTGATTACAATTTATATTAGTAATGATAAAACCTTAGTGGGATGAGCTGGATCCCTCTCCACTCTGCAAGGCCATAAATCTGTTTGACAGCTTGAGACCTCCACTGCTCTGTACCCTATTTGCACTCATCATGTTTGCTTTACCTTTAAGAGCAGGTGACCGTTGTGTCTCCACCATGAGCTTCTCTTTTGTCGGTAGAATGAGTTTAATACCCTCGACGCCAAGTTTGTATCTCAAGCTGCAGAAGAGATCAAATGGCAAAGATTTTCTGAAAATATCTGCGATCTGCAACCGAGAGGGAATATGTTTAACCACCAACGCTCCAAACACAACACGTTCACGAACATAATGATAATCTATCTCAAAATGCTTTGTGCGCTTGTGAAACGTCGGGTTTGCAGTCAAGTAGACGAATGAGAGGTTGTCTCCATACAATTCTGGTGTAACCGTCATATTTATTCCAAGTTCACGAAGGACTGATCCAATCCATGACATTTCAGCTGCAGTTTCAGACAGAGATCGGTACTCTGCTTCCGTAGAACTTCTAGACACAGTCGGCTGCTTCTTTGAGGACCAGGATATAAGGTTTTGACCCAAAAATGTGCAGAAACCGCCCGTAGACCGCCTTGTAGTCTGACATCCGGCCCAGTCACTATCACTATATGCTCAGAGGCTACAATCAGTGTCCTTGTTGAACGATATTCCCATAGAAACCGTACCTTTTACATAGCGCAGAATACGTTTAAGATTGGAGAAGTCTGATACTGAAGGGTTGTGCATCTTTTGACAAACATAGTTTACAGCAAACTGAATGTCTGGCCTTGTGAGTGTGAGGTATTGAAGCTTTCCAGCTAGACTTCTGAAGAATGTGGGATTTGAGAACGCAACATCTTGATCTGGAACTTTGTTAAGGTTAAGTGACTGTGGTGTTGGCATTGGCGCACAGTGCTCCATTCCTGCTGCCAACAAAAGATCCAACGCGTACTGTTCTTGAGAGAGAAAAAATCCCTGAGCATGAAATGTGGCTTGGATTCCCAAGAAGTAATGCAGCTATCCGAGATCTTTCATGCGGAATTGATTGTGAAGCTCACTCATTAACTTGACCATAGTCGGTGACTTGTTTCTTGTAATAGCCATATCGTCAACATACAAAAGGAGAAAGATCATATCACTTCCTTTTGAGTAGATGAACATGAAGGGATTTGTTCAGGTTTTAATCCGATTAAAACAGCCCTAACAACATCCTAAGCCACGGATCGTGTTCAATTGAATCTATGATAGATCTCGAACATACCTGGTGATTTGCAGCGGAAGAAGATCAGGTAATCGAGATCGGGAAGCGCCTCAAGTGCTGCGCCTCTACAGAAGTCCACACGCACACAAACTGGACGACGGGATGCTAGTACCGCGAACGATTTGTGATTTGGGTTTTTCTTTAGTTTTCTCTGTGTTTTCTGAGACAGCCACAAGCTTCTCTTAGTCACAAGGTCGAGCCCCAAATCATATTTATAGGAGACTTGAAGAAACCTAGTTGACCAATAGATTAAACCGGGTTGATCCCGAATGGTGTTGATCGACACCCACCATTGGTGTCGATCGACACCCTCACAGAAAACCGATATCGACGTATATCTTATATACATTGATCATGATCATTACTCTAATGATCAAAACCCAATTTATATTATCCAGTTTGCTTAGGTGTGTGACCCTATAGGATCATATGATAATGTTAATGAGTTCATAACTCATAAGTTATAAGCGGCTTCTAGCAAAACATTATAACCGTCCAATATCATATGATTGTCTTATCTCGACATCACGACTCTACTAGAGTAACTACAAGTCTGATTTCAGGACATTCCCTTCAATCTCCCACTTGTACTGGAATCAAATATTCCCATAATCCCTTTGTCTCTATATCTCGATCTGGCATAAGGCAAGAACTCGTGTCATCCTTAATCAACCAAACCATGTTTATCGAACTCCGATTTATACTGATAAAAGACAAACGATTGACATTCAATCCGTTTGAGCGCAGCCACGCATTTCCAGTATCAAATCTTCGATAGGCCCTGAGATATTTATCTCCCGTTATATGGGAGGGACAAATTCCATCTTGTTCCATCCCTGATCCTTATATACTTCATAATATGCCCAATCAATGCCTTTATAGCCACCAGTTACGGCTGACGTTTGACAGAGTCAAAGCATACCAATTCATATGTAAGAAAACATGATGAACTCAGGTCAAAGGACTATACTCTATAGTCGTAATGAGAAACTCTTATGACACTCATATAACAATCTTGTAGAGTTCTCATTAGCGGGTCATGTCCGATCATGTGTTCTCTAACACATATCTATGTGATTGACTTTAATACTCCTATTAATGACTCCATGAAACTTAGTCATCAGTCACCTCACATACTAGTCTCGCGCGGTTATCAATGTCCAACTTTGATAACCTCGACTATGGACACAAATAATTTATGTCATCTATCACTTATAGAGTCTCATGATCAAATCACGTATTTGATGATCTATAAGAATGCCATAAATTACTTTTGGACAATTATTAATAACACCATTAAATAATACTGAAACAATTTCATTAAATAAAACATAACCAAATGTATGTTTACATGAACATCAAAATATAAATATGATAACTCCCACTAAAACAAGATTACTGCTTAAGGAATCTAATGCCTATAGCAGCTGCATGACTCTCATGCTTCGGTCGTGGGAGTGGCTTAGTCAACGGGTCAGCAACGTTCTCGTCTGTCGGAACTCTGCTGATCTTGACGTCACCTCTCTCAATGATATCACGAATCAGATGATATCTCCTCTCAATGTGTTTGGATTTCTGGTGTGATCTGGGCTCCTTAGCCTGAGCTATGGCTCCATTGTTGTCACAAAACAATGCCACAGGCTCAGAAATGCTAGGAATCACACCAAGCTCAGTAATGAACTTCCTAATCCAAACAGCCTCCTTCGCCGCTTCAGAAGCAGCGATGTATTCAGCCTCGGTCGTTGAGTCCGCCACGGTGCTCTGCTTGGAACTCTTCCAACTAACTGCAACTCCATTCAGACAGAAGACGTAACCAGACTGAGATCGGAAATCGTCTCTATCTGTCTGAAAGCTGGCGTCCGTATAACCACTCACTACAAGCTCATCACTTCCTCCGTACACTAAGAACTTATCCTTGGTATTTCTTAAATACTTCAGGATTGTCTTGACGGCAGTCCAGTGACTCTCACCGGGATCTGATTGGTATCGACTCGTCATGCTTAAAGCACAAGCAACATCTGGACGAGTACAAAGCATGGCATACATAATAGATCCTACTGCAGAAGCAAAAGGAATCCTACTCATGCGCTCTCGCTCAGCAGGTGTCGAAGGACACTGCTTCTTGCTGAGAGTAATGCCATGAGACATCGGAAGCAAGCCTTCTTGGAATCATGCATGTTGAACCTGTGTAGAACCTTATCGATATAAGTGTCCTGGCACAGTCCAATCAGCCTCTTTGATCTATCTCTATAGATCCTTATTCCAAGAATATAGGCGGCTTCACCCATGTCTTTCATCGAGAAACAACTTCCGAGCCAGTCCTTTACTGACTGAAGTAACGGAATATCATCTCCTATGAGAAGTATGTCATCTACATACAGTACGAGAAATGCAACTGCGCTCCCACTAGTTTTCTTGTAAACGCAAGGTTCCTCTTCGTTTCTGATGAAGTTAAACTTTTTAACTGCTTCATCAAAACGTAGGTTCCAACTCCGAGATGCTTGCTTCAATCCATAAATGGATTTATGAAGGTTGCATACTTTCCCAGCAGCATTAGGATCAATGAAACCCGGAGGTTGTGTCATGTACACATCCTCCTCCAGAATCCCGTTAAGGAAAGCTGTTTTCACATCCATTTGCCAAATCTCATAATCATAATGAGCAGCTGTTGCTAGGAGAATCCGAATAGATTTAAGCATAGCGACTGGGGAATAGTTTCATCATAGTCAACACCTTGAACTTTTTTGAAACCTTTTGCCACCAACCTAGCTTTGTAAATCTGAACGTTTCCATCCACATCGATCTTCTTCTTGAAGACCCATTTACACTCAATGGCTTTTACACCATCAGGTAAATCACCCAAAGTCCATACTTGGTTTTGTGACATGGAACCGATTTCGGATTCAGCGGCCTTAAAACACTTTTCGGAGTCAGGGCCCATCATTGCTTCTTCGAAAGTCGCAGGTTCGTCACTGTCAATAATCAAGAGATCATGACAATTAGTCACAAGAAATCCATATCTCTCGGGCTCGTGACGAGTCCTTTCGGATCTGCAAACTTCTGGCATCATAGGTTCGGACTCTATAACTCTTTGTAGATCCAGCCGTTGCTCTTCCTCAACAGGTTGAGCAGGCTCCTGTGATTCTCGAAATTCTTCGAGTTGTACTTTACTCCCACTGTTCTTCTTGGAAAGAAATTCTCTCTCAAGAAAAACACAGTTCTTAGCAACAAACACTTTGTTCTCAGAACGGTTGTAAAAGTAGTAAGCCTGGTTTCCTTAGGATAACCAACGAAGTAGCATTTATCAGATTTGGGTGCAAGCTTATCAGATATCAACCGCTTGACATAAGCTTCACAACCCCAATTTTAAGAAAGACAAACTTGGAACTTTTCCAGTCCACATCTCATATGGTGTCTTCTCGACTGATTTTGATGGAACTCTGTTTAGCGTAAACGCAGACGTCTCTAGAGCGTATCCCCAAAAGGATAATGGAAGATCTACTTGACTCATCATCGATCGAACCATATCTAATAAAGTCCGATTCTCCTCTCAGACACACCGTTCCACTGAGGTGTTCCAGGAGGAGTGAGTTGTGAAACAATTCGACAGTTACTCAGATGATCACTGAACTCTTGGCTCAAGTACTCACCTCTACGATCTGATCGAAGAGCTTTGATACTTTTGCCAAGTTGGTTATGTACTTCATTTTGGAATTCCTTGAACTTTTCTAAGGATTCCGATTTATGTCTCATTAAATAGACATAACCAAATCTACTGAAATCATCAGTAAACGTGATGAAGTACTGAAAGTTTCCTCTAGCACTAACACTCATTGGACCACATACATCGGTATGTATTAGTTCCAATAGGTCACCGGCCCTTTCATTAAACTTGTTGAAAGAGCCTTTGTCATTTTGCCCAATAAGCAGGATTCACACTTCTCAAATGATTCAAAATCAAATGAGTCCAAAAGTCCATCTTTATGAAGCTTTTGAATCCTTTTCTCATTGATGTGGCCCAAACGACAATGCCAGAGAAACGTAGGGTTCTAGTCATTAGTTCTTAACCGTTTGGTATTTATGTTATAGACAGGCAAAGATTGGTTAAGAATATAAAGTCCATTCTCTAATGGAGCGCTACCATAAAACATTTCATTACGATTAAAAGACAACACTTGTTTTTAATCGAAAAATGAAAATCTTCTAAATCCAAAACAGAAATAGAAATGATGTTTCTGCTTATAGCAGGTACATAGTAGCAATTATTCAATTCTAAAACCAAGCCTGACGGCAAAGACAAATGATAAGTTCCTACGGCCAATGCAGCAACTCTTGCTCCATTCCCAACGCGCAGGTCCACTTGTCCCTTCTCCAGTGTTCTACTATTGCTTAGACCCTGCATATTTGTACAAATATGAGCGCCACAGCCGGTATCTAATACCCAAGACTTAGAACCTGAAGTAGTAACATTTACTTCTATAACATAGATACCTGAAGAAGTCGTCTCATACGTCTTCTTCGAGTTCTTTAGATCTCCCAGATACTCTTTGCAATTTCTCTTCCAATGCCCAGACTTATTGCAGTAGTGGCATTTATCAGCATCAGTATGGCCGCGTTTGGGTTTGGAAGAAGTCTCAGGCTTATCCTGATTCTCAATCGGGAATGCCTTAGCTTTTCCTTTACCCTTAGCATGTTTCTTAAACTTTTTACCCCCTTGCACCATAAGTACATTAGGGGTGCCCTTCTTGATGTTTGGCTCAGCTGTCTTGAGCATGCCATGCAGTTCCGTCAAAGTCTTTGTCATGTTGTTCATGTTATAGTTCATGATAAACTGATCAAAGCTTGACGGTAACGACTGCAGAATGATGTCCGTAGCCAACTCTTGGCTAAGGGGACAATCCAGTTTTGCCAAGTTATCAATATAACCCATCATCTTAATGACATGTGGGCTAACTGGACCATCCTTTGGTAGCTTGCACTCAATGAGAGACTTAACCGTCTGGTATCTCTCAGTTCGTGCTTGCTCCTGAAACATCCCTTTCAGGCTAGTGATCATCTCAACAGGTGACGCCACGTTCTCGTATTGCTTCTGCAATTCCGAGTTCATGGTAGCCAGCATGAGACAACTCACATCGACCTCATCATTGGAATGCTTCTCCCAAGCATTCCTTTCAGCGTGTCCGGCATTGGATTTCGGTTTCTCAGGGAGAACCTTCTCAAGGACATATTCCTTTTTCTCCTGCTTGAGAACAATTCTCAGTTCCGATACCATTCAAGGAAGTTCGATCCATTAAGCTTGTCCTTCTCAAGGACGGATCGAAGCGAGAATGTGTTTCTGTAAGGGGAGCTAGCCATAGCTGAAAAACACAAAATGAGAGTTTAGTTTCGATGTTCAAGAAATGAGAAATCTTAACAATTAAGAAACTCACATTATATTCAAAACAATTTTCCTCAATTGAATATAATGATCCAAGATCCATATTTCACAAAAATTGAGTGAGCTTTGGCCCATCGCCCAAACTTTAGCTATTTAGGTAAGCAACACTTTGCTAATTATATCATATATAATTCTTGTCTCGGATTAATATCTTATATCATATCCGATCCTATATCTCTGAGCCCAAAACTATTTTGATAGCCCAGTTAAGCAAACCAATCTTTTAAGTCCGTAGTAACGATTACAACCTGCCTCACTCATGTAATTGCGGACACCCTGCTTTGGCAGACCCATCACACAATGAAACGAGCCTTGACAGTTGACAAGATTGGGAAGATATTAAAAGCTTAATATTAGGTTTGAGGAACGGAACATCAATCTAGTTTATATCACTTATATATTCCAGATTTTTTTTTAACTCGTTCTTTACTTGTGAAAATTCTTAAGTTAAACAAGCTAGGAACGCAAGTTCTGAACTGGTGTCGATCGACACTACCTTAGTGTCGGTCGTCACCGAATGGTGTCGATCGACACTACATTAGTGTCGGTCGTCACCGCCAGATTGGTGTCGATCGACACTACATTAGTGTCGGTCGTCACCACCAGATTGGTGTCGATCGACACTACATTAGTGTCGGTCGTCACCACCAGACTGGTGTCGATCGACACTACATTAGTGTCGGTCGTCACCACCAGACTGGTGTCGATCGACACTACATTAGTGTCGGTCGACTCCGAAGAACCCAGAACGGCGTTCTTCGTCAAAAACGATTTTTGAACAGGTGGATCTAACAAAATTCAACAGATTCAATAGAAACACTAGGCTCTGATACCACTGAAGGGATTTGTTCAGGTTTTAATCCGATTAAAACAGCCCTAACAACATCATAAGCCACGGATCGTGTTCAATTGAATCTATGATAGATCTCGAACATACCTGGTGATTTGCAGCGGAAGAAGATCAGGTAATCGAGATCGGGAAGCGCCTCAAGTGCTGCGCCTCTACAGAAGTCCACACGCACACAAACTGGACGACGGGATGCTAGTACCGCGAACGATTCGTGATTTGGGTTTTTCTTTAGTTTTCTCTGTGTTTTCTGAGACAGCCACAAGCTTCTCTTAGTCACAAGGTCGAGCCCCAAATCCTATTTATAGGAGACTTGAAGAAACCTAGTTGACCAATAGATCAAACCGGGTTGATCCCGAATGGTGTCGATCGACACCCACCATTGGTGTCGATCGACACCCTCACAGAAAACCGATATCGACGTATATCTTATATACATTGATCATGATCATTACTCTAATGATCAAAACCCAATTTATATTATCCAGTTTGCTTAGGTGTGTGACCCTATAGGATCATATGATAATGGTAATGAGTTCATAACTCATAAGTTATAAGCGGCTTCTAGCAAAACATTATAACCGTCCAATATCATATGATTGTCTTATCTCGACATCATGACTCTACTAGAGTAACTACAAGTCTGATTTCAGGACATTCCCTTCAGAACAGAGATGGGTCTTTAATACTACACACAAAACCAAACTCAAGAAGGAAATTGCTTAATTTATCAAACCATGCCCTTGGAGATTGCTTGAGACCATAGAGTGACTTGTGAAGAAGACATACATGGTCTGGATGATCTTTATCCACAAAACCAGCAGGTTGTCTCATATAAACTGTCTCATTCAAATCACCGTGCAGAAAAGCATTAGCTACATCCATTTGTTTAATGTCCCACTGCATGATTGTGGCTACGTGAAGAACCATCCTGACAGTAGCAGTTCGAACAACTGGACTATATGTCTCCAAGTAATCGATGCCCTCTTCTTGTTTATTCCCTTGAGCAACAAGCCGGGCACGGAGCCTGTCAAGAGAACCATCGGCTTTGAGTTTAGTACGAAAAATCCATCGATTTCCAAGAATGTGCATATCTTTTGTTCTTGGAATCAGAGACCAAGTTCTTGTTGCGTTGCAGTTTCCAATTTCTTCCCCCATAGCATTTGTCCAGCCTTCATCTTGCAAAGCATCTGCAACAGTCCTTGGTTCCGGATACCGTTTGCGGCAGGCTATCATTGCATATTTGGGGTTCGGTTTTCGAATTCCCACTTGAGACCTTGTCACCATATGATGTTGACGTGGTGCAACAGGAGAACTAGAAGCTGGAGTCTGTGACACAGTAGTTCTTGTGGGAGCAACACTCGGTGCAACAGTAGACGCAGACTGAGGACTCATCTGTCTCAGAGGCATAGAAAATGTAGGTACTGTTGGCGTAACAGACTGAACAGACTCCACTTGAGTAGCAGACTGACTTAAGAAACTTTGTTGCCATGCCATGAGATGAGGAGTCGTTCCTTGTTGTTGGAAGATTCGATACGTGTCAATGAAGGGAAACCGTTGTTCATCAAAACGAACATGATGGCTTATATAAACTCTGCCCGTAGGGGGATAAAAACATCTGTACCCTTTATATTTTCATTGTATCCAAGGAATACGCAGTGGAGAGACCTCGGATCTAGTTTATTGGCAGCGTATGGTCGAAGCATAGGGTAACAGCTACAACCAAACACACGTAAAGCAGAGTAATCAGGTATCTTCTGTAACAAACACTCAAATGGGCTCTTCTTTTCACTCAATACAGATGAGGGAAGAAGATTACTGAGGAAGCTAGCTGTGAAAAACGCCTCCACCCAGAATTTTTGAGGGAGCTTAGCCTGAAACATCATGGACAAACCCAACTCGGTGATGTGCCGGTGCTTCCTTTCAGCCAAACCGTTCTGCTGAGGGGTATGAGGGCATGAGATGAACTGTTGAATCCCTGATGTCTTCAGGTGAGAGACAAATGCCTGACTGGTGAATTCACCTCCACCGTCACACTGAAAAGCACTTATTTTTGATGAGAGCTGATTTTCAACAAGTTTTTGGAACATCAAAAACGTAGCAAGGAACTCAGATAGTCCGGTTAAAGATGTTTTGGTTTCACGGAGATAGTCCGGCATAGACTTTTCGTTCTTCTGGATGGTTTGTAGTTTCCGCTGGAGCTCAAACAAACGTGATGACGTAGGCCTGTTGTAGTGATTTGTCAGAGCCATCCAGATCTGCTGTGACGAGACACAGTGGAGCACAAGACTCTGTATTTCCTCAGTAAACGAGCCGAGCAACCACGACTGTATGACTTGGTCAGTCTGGAACCAGATCTGATAATCTGGGTTTGGAATGAATGTTGTACGACCATCGATTTTCTGAGCTGCAATTGTCTGAGGCGGCGGAGTTGTGGCCCCATTCACATAACCGAGCAAGCGTTGGCCATTTAGGAATGCCTCGAACTGCCTTTTCCACAGAATATAGTTCTGTTCTGTAAGCTTGACAGTAACAGACTTTTCGAGCTTGACTGTAGGAGGAGCGGAATAAAGTTCCATGGATCTATCTGCCATGCTCTGATACCATGAAAACAAGAAGAGAGCTTGAGTTTTTGGAGAAGAAGATAAATAATTTCTATTGCATTTTTCCAATCTGTTTCGTACAATGGTTGTGATTACAATTTATATTAGTAATGATAAAACCTTAGTGGGATGAGCTGGATCCCTCTCCACTCTGCAAGGCCATAAATCTGTTTGACAGCTTGAGACCTCCACTGCTCTGTACCCTACTTGCACTCATCATGTTTGCTTTACCTTTAAGAGCAGGTGACCGTTGTGTCTCCACCATGAGCTTCTCTTTTGTCGGTAGAATGAGTTTAATATCCATTAGCCATTGCTAGTGACCCAAGTCCCCTTCAAGACTTTGGTATTGGCGTCAACACCCCAGCAAATAGCGGTATGTACATGTTGACTTCCTACTAGCTTTCTACTCTCATTTTTCCCATACATTTCTCATTTTTTTGTTAATTATTTACTCATTTTTATCAGTTTTTGTGAACGGAAAGTTTTGCAAGGACCCGAAGCTCGCGACCGCAGATGACTTTTTCTTCGCAGGGCTTAACAAGGCAAGAGCCATAACTAATGCAGTCGGATCAAATGTGACTGCCGTCAATGTCAACAACCTTCCAGGGCTAAACACTCTTGGAATCTCACTTGTCCGTATAGACTATGGTGTTAAAGGGCAGAACCCGCCTCATACCCACCCACGCGCCACCGAGATCTTGGTCGTCCAAGAAGGAACACTTTATGTAGGTTTTGTCTCATCAAACGGAGATGGAAATCGTCTCTTCACCAAAACACTGAACAAAGGTGATGTATATGTGTTCCCAGAGGGACTCATTCATTTCCAGTTCAATGTGGGACATTCTCCAGCGGTTGCATTTGCTGCTCTTAGCAGCCAAAACCCAGGTGTTGTCACTATTGCCAACACCGTGTTTGGGTCTAACCCGCCGATAAACCCTAATGTTCTTTCTAGGGCATTCCTGTTGGATCCTAGGGTTGTCATGGACCTACAGAACAAGTTTTGATCATGACATAACCCAAAAAAAAAAACCTTGTGTGTTTGGGATTTCTTTCATTTCATGTATTTGTCTTAATAAGGATCATGTATTCTTTGTTCGTTGTAGTGTGACGCAATGTTTTTATTTCATCAACAAAGAATTATACATTCGTGACAGATTTTTCTCAGCAAACTATTATAATTAGCTATTCAAAAAAATCAATTATGTAATAACATATTAACGATGGAAAAATAACGTCTTTAAATGAACCCAAAAAGTCTTTAAACATGTGTCATATAAAATATATATTGAAGTGTCTCATTGTAAACCTTAGTAACAAAACAACCATTTCAAAGAAAATTTGGAAAAGAAGACATCTAATCTGTCATGGCTTACTAGCCTTACTCTGTACTTAGTAGATACCTAAATGCAGTAAAAACTGGCAAAATAAACTAAACAGAATAGATGTAACACAGACGTTAAATATAAAGTTTCTTAATGTAATAATCGAACCACTAGAATTATAATCAATCGGAGTATTCTTATAAGTAACATTTATAGACCAGATCACTTGGTTGACATTTTATTAAATCCCAAAATATATGTAGTTAAGTGGGATTACAGAGACCTGAAAAGCTAGTTTATGGACTAGATGTTCGACCACAGGAGATATATGTATGTAAGTCGAAGCATCCTCCAAAATTATGATATATTATATGGTAATATGTTCGACCACACTGGAGACATATTCATGGAAGTTAAAGTATCCTCCAAAATTACGACATTTGTTAAGGCAAGGTGTAATGGAATGTATGTAAATGGCACCGAATTTGAGAAATACGTTTTAGAGAGAAGGGATTACAACTTTTTTTTAGAGAAAGAAATAGTGAAAGTGGTGAAAGAACATCTCGAAAAACATATTTGGCTTGAAACTTTGTTATAGTCAAAACCAAACCGAAACAACAACAAAATGTTAAAAACCGTTTGGTTATGGACTAACGAAACCGGCCCATTAGAGGTTATATCATAACCGGTCCTTAGGAATATTCTAGAATAATCTTAATCATTCCTTGTTAGACAAGGAATAAGTTTATGGAATATTTCATTTTCTTTGTATGAGTATTAAAATGATAATTACATTTTCTCTACCTGGTGTAACCACTATATAAAGAGACCTTTGGTACTCATAATAATACACATTCACAACACGTTATCAGCACGAAGCTCGAAAACCCTAAGCTAGCAGTACGATAGCCGCACGATAACCGCACAGAGCTTGTTCTGAGAGAAAGCCTAGCCGCCGCCGAGCACAAACCGCCACCGCCACCGAGCACAAACCGCCACTGCCGCCTTTGCCTTGCTGTCGCCGGCCGCCATCTTCCCCCAAGGAGTTTTCCGATCCAAGCTTGAGTTTTTTCCGAGGTCTTTAGCTCCCGGTTCATACCAGTCAACCCCAAAAGAAGATCAAGGTAAATCCATAATCTAAGAACAAGAGAAAATCGAATTTGACCTAAGAAAAACCAAATCCTAAAATCGCTTCTCTCATATAAACTTGTTTGATCTTGTTAAAACCAATGCTTGAACTTGGATCTAAGCTAAAGACAAGACATTAAAAATTGGATTGATTGCTTAATCTTGCTTGTTCTCTTTCAAACCAAATCGAACTTGGATTAAGCATATATGGAACCATTAAAAATCGGATTGCTTGTAAAGGATTATTTGTTTGCTTTGTTTGAAACCGCATGATGATCTTGCTTTCATGAAACCGATTCCTTAGCGTGCTTGTTTATTGATTAATGTCGCATGATAGCATGTTTTGCATCACTTGTTAAAATCGAATTTGAATCCATATAGACATCGCATGCTAAGTTGTTTACTCATGAAATCGGACATGAAATCTTGTGAGTTAGGTTGTTAGATTATTTGTTTTGATCTTGCATAAAATCGGCCATAGAAAAGAAGAAGAAGAAATCGATTTGGCCCTAATCATAATCCAAATAGGAAATTATAATCCCTTCCTTTTAGTAAAAAGGAAAGTTTTGAGAATATCCTTTTCCTTTTGGATTATTATCCTTTTTAGTGGTTATCCTTTAATTAATTGTTTTAAGATTATTTTTTGCATAAAGGAAATTGTTAACATCGAATTTGGTAATTGCATATTTGCATAATTAAAATCGGCCATATAATTAATTGCTTGGATTGCACGATTGTTTTGAGCACATGAATTTTTAAAATCGGATGAACCAAAACCGGTCATATTCCTAAGGTCCGAATTTTATTAAAAGCTATAAGAGAAAATTTGATGCATATTTCAAATGTCTGAAGTCAACTCAGATTACCTGGTCCTAAGTCTCTCCGAAGACAATTTCCTAGAATGGGAAATGAGCACTAGAAATGCTATGCAAACTAGGGGACTCGGAAGATGCATCACAAATGGCAATCAAGAAATAGAAAGCCAAAATGAAAGAGCCATAACGATTATGCACTTCCATCTCACTGAAAAACTGAGAGACTAGTACCAAGAGGTTAATGACCCATTTGATCTTTGGATTAAGTTGGGTAAAAAGTTCTCAATGGTACCGTGGCTAAACTCCATGGAAGGATGGGAGACTCTCGGTTTCTGGGATTGTGAATCCGCGGATGAATACAACTCTGCCCTAATGAAAATCGTCCATGGCCTCAAGCTATTTGGCGAAGTGATAACACATGAGGATCTTTTACAAAAGACCATCTCTACATTCCATTCAAGGGAAGTGCTGTTATCACGTAAGGCCAAAAGTTTCACTGACTATATTGACCTATTTCATTACCTCAGAAGAGGGCAGAGGACAAAAGAAATTATCAGCAGATTTGATGAACTGATGAAAGGATGCAGTGAGATGAAACTCTTCAAACAAATGATGAGGAGGAAGGCTCGGATTGTGAGGGCAGCTCAAAAGTTGACTAGAGATTCCGAAATTTTAAAACTCATGTTGCTTCTATGTTTGCTTTGATTTTATGTCTTTGGATTTCTTTCTTTGATTTTGAGTGAATTAATTTAAGGCTTTTAAGATATAATTTCTCATAATAGGCAACATCGATGAATTCGTGGTGGATAGTGGGTCAAGCCACACGATTTTAAAGGACAAAAGATATTTTATAAATCTTACATTGAAAAAGGCCAATATAAGTACTATAACAGGATCGGTCAGCCTAATAGTAGACTACGGCCAGGCCAATGTCATATTGCCTAAGGGGACGCATCTAGAGATTGCGGATGCATTGTTTTCCCCCAGCTAAAAAAGAAGCCTATTGAGCTTTAAAGACATTCGAATGAATGGTCTTCATGTTGAAACAATGGACAAGGGAAACCGAGAGTTCCTCCAAATAATTGAAATCGTCGAAGGCCAAAAGAAAGTCCTAGAGATTATACCTGCTATAGCTACCGGCTTATATTGCACTAAGGTCAATATGATTGAGGCAAATGCCACCGTAAACAAAGAGTTTACGGATAAGTTCAACCTATGGCACGACCGTCTGGGACATCCCGGGTCGAATATGATGATTGCCAATACTTATGGGCATGCCTTGAAAGAAAGGAGAATTACTCCAAAGAATCTTACTTGTATCTCATGTTCACAAGGAAAATTGATTGTAAGGCCATCACCAGTGAAAGTGACTAAGGAAACAATAAATTTTCTGGAAAGAATTCAAGGAGACATATGTGGACCAATACACCCACCTTGTGGGACATTCCGATATTTTATGGTCCCCATTGACGCATCTACAAGATGGTCACATGTATGCTTATTGTCATCACGGAATATGGCATTTGCAAGACTCCTTGCCCAGATAATACGCCTAAAGGCTCACTTTCCAGACTTTCCTTTAAAGACCATACGAATGGATATTGCTGGTGAATTCACTTCCAAGCGTTTAATGACTATTGTATGTCCATGTGGGTAAGTGTTGAACACTCCGTGGAACATGTACATATACAAAACGGCTTGGCCGAGTCATTTATTAAACACATACAGTTGATTGCTAGACCGTTACTCATGAGGTCAAAGCTTCATGTATCCGCTTGGGGACATGCTGTCTTACGCGCTGCCGAATTAATCCGCATCAGGCCATCTAGTGACCATAAGTATTCCCCATCCCAATTAATTATGGGTCAAGAGCCAGACATTTCCCATCTTAAGACATTTGGATGTTCAGTCTATGTGCCTATTGCTCCACCACAGAGAACTAAGATGAGACCTCAGAGGAGGATGGGGATATACGTTGGATATGATTCACCCACAATCATAAAGTACCTCGAGCCAACTACCGGTGATTTGTTTAAGGCAAGGTACGCATATTGTCATTTCGATGAGTCCGTTTTTCCAAAAGTATGTAGTGAAAACCGGCTGCTAAAAGAAATCTCATGGAATCAAACATCCTTAAATTGGCAAGATCCTCAGACCCAAGAAAGTGACTTGGAAGTCCAAAAGATTATTCATATGCAAAAGCTAGCTATACAATTGCCAGATTCCTTTGCTGACCCGCAGAGAGTAAGAAAATCGTATATACCAGCCGTGAATGCACCAATACGAATTGATGTCCAAGATGGACCACAAGTGGCTACAGAGTTTAAACCACGTTTGAAATGTGGGAGACCTATTGGTTCCAAAGATAAGACTCCTCGGAAATTAAAGAAAGGTGCTGAAATTCAGACCGAGGAGATAGTGGATGGTCTTGACACAGATGAGCCTGAGGTGCTGCAAAATGAAGCTCGGGACGCCGAGCATCATGGTCCTGAAGTTCAAAATAACAATGAGATCTCGATAAATTTTGTTATGTCCGAAATCCAATGGAACAGAAAAGATGTCGACATCGATGAAATAATTGCATGCAATGTAGCCCTTGATGTAATGAATGAGGATCTAAAACCCACGTCCATTTTAGAGTGCACTCGCCGATTAGACTGGCTTAAATGGAAAGATGCTATAAACGTGGAGTTAAACTCTTTAAAGAAGAGAGAGGTTTTTGATCCCATAATTCGGACACCTAGTAATATAATCCTAGTTGGACATAAATGGGTCTTTGTGATGAAGAGAAACGAACGAGGAGAAATCGTTAGGCACAAAGCACGGCTTGTTGCACAAGGATTCTCACAAAGACCAGGAATCGATTATGAGGAGACATACTCCCCTGTGGTGGATGCAACGACATTCCGATTCCTGATAAGTCTGGCCATAAGAGAAAAATTGGATTTACGGTTAATGGATGTTGTAACCTCATATTTATATGGTCCACTGGATAATGAAATTTATATGAGATTGTCAGAGGGTATTGAGCTCATAGATAAGAAAGGTTCTCGAGAACAGCACTGCATTAGACTGACCAAATCCTTATACAGACTGAAACAAAGTGGGGGTATGTGGTACAACCTGTTAAGTGAATACTTAGTAAAGTCCGGGTACAAAAATGATCCCATCAGTCCGTGTATTTTTATAAAGAAGTTTGCAAACAAAGGATTTGTGATTATAGCAGTATACGTGGATGATTTGAACATCCTCAGCACTCCTGGTGAAATCGCCCAAACGGTTGAATATCTAAAGGCCGAATTTGAAATGAAAGACTTAGGGAAGACTAAGTTCTATTTGGGAATACAGCTTGAGTACGTCAAAGACGGTATCCTTGTGCATCAAATGGCATATACAGAAAAGGTACTCAAGAGATTTAATATGGACAAGGCTCACCCATTGAGTAGTCCAATGGTTGTGAGAAGCCTCAGATTGGACAGTGATCCATTCGGTCCGAAGAGAAAGGATGAAGAAGTCCTTGGCCCGAAGTGCCATATCTCAGTGCCATAGGAGCGTTGTTATACTTGGCTACTCACACTATGCCAGATATCTGTTTTTCCGTGAACCTCCTATCAAGATTTAGCTCTTGTCCGACTCAGAGGCACTGGAACGGGATTAAACACATACTTCGTTACCTACAAGGAACGAAAGATATGGGTCTATTTTACACTAACCATAATGATATAGTTTTAGTTGGTTTTGCTGATGCAGGTTATCTATCGGATCCACACAATGGACGATCTCAGAAAGGATATGTGTTCACTCACGGAGGAACCGTAGTGTCATGGCAATCCATGAAGCAGACACTCACGGCCACGTCATCAAATCACGTAGAGATTTTGGCGATTCATGAAGCCAGCCGTGAATGTGTTTGGTTGAGATCGATGACTCAGCACATAAGGCGAGATTGTGGGATGACAGATAGAAAGAAATAACCGACCATACTCTACGAGGACAATGGGATGACACATAGAAAGAAATAACTGACCATACTCTACGAGGACAATGCCGCATGCATTGCTCAAATGAAGGATGGATACATCAAACATCAAGGGAGACCGGACGAAGCACATTTTACCCAAATTCTTTTTTACTCACGATCTCCAGAAGGATGGAGAAATTCAAGTGCTTCAAGTCCGTTCAAGCGACGACTCAGCGGACCTTTTCACGAAGTCGCTGCCAACCTCCACGCTCAAGAAGCTGATGTATCAAATCGGCATGCGTCGATTAAGGGACTTTCAGTGATGTCTAAAACAGGGGGAGTAATACGTGATGTACTCTTTTTCCTCGCTAAGGTTTTGTCCCACTGGGTTTTCCTTAGAAAGGTTTTAATGCGGCAGCATCCCCAAGCGTATTACAAAGATCCTTGATAGCATCGGGCTCGGTTGTTTCCTCCAAAGGGGAGTGTTAAAAACCGTTTGGTTATGGACTCATGAAACCGGCCCATTAGAGGTTATATCATAACCGGTCCTTAGGAATATTCTAGAATAGTCTTAACCATTCATTGTTAGACAAGGAATAGGTTTATGGAATATTTCATTTTCTTTGTATGAGTAGTAAAAAGATAATTACATTTTCTCTACCTGGTGTAACCACTATATAAAGAGATCTTTAATCCTCATAATAATACACACAGAACATTAAGTTCACAACAAAAAAAGTTTGTTTAACTGCTAAATATATCGGTTCATTGAAATCAAACTGAGTGACCTATACAATTTGGTTTGCTTTAATTTGCTTGTGTATAGTTTTCTGAAACATTGAAATAATTCCCCGAACAATTCCAGTTTCACTATCTTTTAGACCTAGGCTAATATGGAAAGAACTAAAACGGTGACTTCTTCCTCCACCACCAAAAATTAAGAGACACTAATCTTATAGAAAAGTCAAATCTAGCATACCAAACTTCTCCGAAACCTACGTGCTCTCTTCATTCCCTTACTATTTTCTATTTTCCTTTTTTTCTTTTAATTAAAGAATATATCAGTTTGGGAAAACGACATATTTCCCCCCGGAACTATCATATAGTAACAGATCCACACAAAGTTTCAGCTTCGTCCCACGTCTCCATAGTTTTATAGTTCGAAACTTATGTCCCCACGGTTTCATAGTTCGAAACCTATTACCACACAATACCAAAGATCAAAGCTAACCTCCACACAAACCGTAATCGATCGCGGTTTACTGTTTACCATAACTAATGGAAACCAACAAAAAAAAAGATTAAACCGGATTAGATCCGATTAGGATCCGAATAAATGGGTAAACCGAAATTAAAAAACCAATTGTGATTTAATCCCTCAAATCGAAACCATCCGTAAAAAAAAAATCCCAAAACTTTAAAAACCCTAAAATTGTCGCAAACTTTAAAAAATGTCCCAGATTCTTCATCTGAGAAATCTGCTTCTCCACCGGATGAATCATGCCGCCACCCTAAAACTGTCGCAAATCCTTCATCCTAGAACTGTCGCCTCTTTCTCCCAGTTCAAACTCCAAGCACTAATAAAATCTCTCAAGTCTCAGATATTTGTCTGCAATTATAGAAAACCCAGAATTTCAATGTATTTAGTGAAGTCTGAAAAGAGAAGCCAATGATATGGCCATCGATCCATATCAACTATCTAGATAAACAAACCAAATCTTTGAGCAATTCCGTAAAAAGTCATGTCACTTTTTGATTTTGAGCTTTTGTTTCAAATAATTTTGATGAAGAAAAAAAATTGGGTTTCTGGGTTTGTTCTTTTTTTCTTTGGTTCAACTAAAATTCAATAAGGCAAGTGAGGCAATTGAGGTTTCTGGGTTTGTTCTTAATTGTAGTTCAATGATTTCACTTTCTTCAGAATCAAAGGCAAAGAAAAAAAATTGAACGTGTTTCCAGAAATTGTAAGGAGAAGATGAAGAAATCGGGTCGGATCGTTTTTTTTGGGGCAAATCGGGTCATTTTTTTGTTGGACTTGGATTTGGTTTAATTTGGATTTGGTAAACCGCGATCGATTACGGTTTGTGTGGAGGTTAACTTCGATCTTTGGTATTGTGCGGTAATAGGTTTCGAACTATGAAACCGTGGAGACATAAGTTTTGAACTATAAAACTATGGAGACGTGGGACGAAGCTGAAACTTTGTGTGGATCTGTTACTATATGATAGTTCCGAGGGGGAAATATGTCGTTTTCCCTATCAGTTTTCTAGCATACCAAGCTTCCAAAGTATATCCTTATACTGTATTTGAAAGTATTTATGATTGTAACTGAACGTTTCCAGTTGCTCAGAAAAAAAAGCTAATCCACTTTATTAGAAATTTCATGATTAAATTCATGACTAATCTTTTTAATCATAGAATTTGGAGATTATATGTTCTATATGTGGAACCACAATGTCTAGGATATGACAAACTATACGACTGCTTAATATAACGATACAAAAGACAATAAAAAATACCTCGACTGATATCTCAATATCGGATGGACGAAGAACGATTTTTGGGATACAGATCGTTTTTGAGGAATTTACACTCAGTGTGACTTTCCTCTAGTTTCTTTACAAAACAGGGACTTTGGACATGTAAGTGACTTTACTCCTCCTTTATGCACATGATGTTCCCATTTTACCCTCAGAATTAATTTCCCTCTCATTTTCTATCTTTCCCCTTCCGTTTCTTTTTCTTTTTTTCTGGTCGTTCCACGTGTTCCTTTCTTTTTATATTTTTGGTCTTATCTCTTTTTTGTTTTCTAACCTGCTCCCTGGACAGAGGCAAAACCCTACTCACTATTTTCTTTCCGCCAAAAACCTTAGGACTCTCTCACATTCATGGACGACCCACCGCGGACACCAGTCATGGATTCCTCTTGCCTCGTCATTGCCGGTGAATGGGAGTGTTTCTCCAACGGGACCTGGAATTTTGTGCTTGATAAGGACCATCTCTCCCGTGTGGTACCTTTCTCCGATGGTATTACTTTGCAACAGCTGAAGACGAACGTCATCGAAGAATTTTTCGGAGACGATGTTGCCGGCATTTCCGTTTCTTTGAGCTACTGGCCACAGAACAAGAACGAAATGACTCCAGGACTCTCCACTCCGCCGGTCTTGCTCACCAACGACGGGGCGATTAGGTTTTTCGTTCACCAACTCCAGAACCACAAATCTCGGACTATTTTTGCAAAGTTCCAATCTTTCCTGCGTAAACCTGTAAACAACGTTCCGACCGACGGTGACTCCTTCTTAACACCAGTACTAAAGAAACACTGTTCCGGAATAGTCTCCGGTTCATCTGGTAGTGGTAAAGGGATCGACTTTGGTTCTGTTTCTAGCTCAAAGTTTAAAAGTCGGCCTTTTCGCGGCGCAGAGCAAACCCTAACAAACAGAGGAGGTCCCATCAACAGCGGAGGTGTCTCAGATTCGTCGGAAAGTTTTCAATGTGCTCAACGTTCCCCTGCTACGCCTGTTGGCTTCAGAACCCCAATCCCCACTCAGAGGTCGTCCTCTTTTCAGGTAGATTGCTCGAAATCCAGTACTCTTTCCATTCCCTTTCATGTTTAGTATTAAAGACTCTTCTTTTATTTACTCCCTATCACTAAACTATTTCGAGTTGACCAGGGTGGATCTGTGTCCAAAGAAAGAGTGTCCACACCTTACAAACCTCCGGCTTTCAGAGCTCCGCTTCAAACTCTTATCTCTGAGGTACCAAATCCCTTAACTTCTCGGGCCATGACTTCTATTTTACTTCAACCCGTCACTTCCATCGGCTTTTGCTTTACCCACAAAGCCGAAACTAATGTCTTCGTATTTGTCCATAGGATGGGTCTCTGTCCACCGATGGCGTGTCCAAAGTACCGTATGAGGATTCTTTTCACTCAAAACAACTTCCATCGGAGGTAACAAATTCAAAACATTTCATCTTTCTCTACCATGGTTTTTTCTGTCTATTTTATAACGTTAACAATTTGTACAGCTCTGCCCACCTACACAGAAGGTGGAAAGCAATAGAACAAGAGACAGCATACCTTTCGAATTAGTAGATGATGAAGTTCTAGAAGAGGTTGAGAAGATGGAGCAAAACTTAAGGAACAAGGATGACCAAAAGGAGCCTTGGTTTGATGAGATAGAAGAAGATAAACCTGCAACTCGTGTCATCCCGGGACAAATAGACGATTTAAGACCCAAGGGCTATGATTGCGACTTCTGGTCACCTTTGGTGGACAACGGCTATGGAGGCTCAAACGCTGCGGAGGTTATAACCGACGAACAGCCATATGAGGGACCAAGACTTGTGTCATGTAAGAGTAACGACGCATTTGATCATATGGTACAAGTCGGGAGCGGAAGTGGCATAAACCAGGACACTAAAGTCCCAATGAAACACGCACCATGGACAAGATTCGCTGGACATACGCCAGACATTCGTTCCCCCCCATCGGCTGCCACGTCCACACCAAAGCCCTGTCCTTGGAGGAATCTAGCAGAGGTCGATGATGAGGAGTTCGACATCCCACCTATGTTTGACGATACCCAATACGAGACTCCTCAAATCCCCGACTTAGATCTCGATGATGGGGATGATACTATTTACGTTGGGAAGTGTTTCGCTAGCAAAGTTGAATGTCAAATTGCTCTCGCTATTTTTGCAATAAAAAATAGGTTCCATTTTAAGCCGAAAACCACTAAGAGATACTACTTTGTTGTCGAGTGTCCAGACAAGCAATGCGATTGGCGCGTTATGGCTGGGGAGATTAAAGACTGTGGATACTATGAGATCAGGAGAGCCACCCTTTACCACACTTGTGACATAGAGACAAGGAACAATTACAAACACAAAGCTTCATCTCGTCTGATTGCTGCTTTTTATAAGTCAAGATATGGGGATCCAGCTAATGGTCCTAAAGCGGCGCAGCTACAACAAATGGTGCTCGAGGATTTGCGTGTCTCTGCATCCTACATGAAGTGTTACAGGGCTAAGGCGATAGCTGTCTCCGACGTAAGGGGTACGGAAGATGACTCTTACGGCAAGCTTCCCGAATATCTACATATGCTCAAGCTAGCAAATCCCAGAACAGTCGCGGATCTAGAAACAGAGACCGATGAAAATGGTTTGGAACGTTTCCTATACTTATTTCTATCGTTTGGCGCATCCATAGAAGGTTTCAAGAAACTCCGACCCGTTTTGATCATTGATGGAACACATCTTTCTGCCAAATATAAAGGCGTGTTACTCACCGCCAGTGGTCAGGATGCAAATTTCCAAGGTTTTCCCTTAGCCTTCGCCATCGTGGACAGTGAAAACGATGACGCTTGGACATGGTTTCTTCAGAAGGTGGAAAGAATTGTCGCAGACAGTCCAAACCTAGCAATCATCTCAGACAGGCATGTGTCCATAAACACGGCGATTACACGTGTTTACCCTAAGGCGCACCATGGAGCTTGCATAGTACATATTCAGAGAAATGTGACCTCACGTTTCAGTAGCAAAGGGCTAGCTAAAATGGTTGGGAAAGCTGCGTTCGCTTTCACAATAGGAGGGTACAGACAGGCTATGAGCAAGGTATGATCCTCTAGTCCTCGATGCGCCGAATACTTAGACAAATTGGGTCCAGCCTATTGGACTCGCGCGTACTTCCCCGGTGATAGATATAACCTCATGACTAGTAACGTTGCCGAGCAGCTCAACAGTGCTCTTTCGAAGGCTCGGTCCTCCCCTGTTCTCGAATTACTGATCTTCATTCAGCGCATGCTCACGCGTTGGTTCTCAGCTAGGAGGAAGAAAACACTCAAATACTGAGGTCAATCAACACCTGAAGTTGAGAAAATCATGGATCAACAACGTCTTTTAACAAAAGCTAGTAGGATAATAATGTTTCAAACTGGAGTGCGGAAGTTGTAGGTATTTTTGGACAGAAGCACCATGTTCTGCTGGACGTTAAGAAATGCTCTTGCTTGTTTTATCAGAAGTACAAAATACCGTGTGGACACGCATTGGCAGTCGCTGACAATCTGGGACTCTCTTACCATTCCTTGCTTGGTGACTGTTTTAAGGCAACGACATGGTCTGATACATACCTAGGCTGCATAAACCCTGAAGGTAATCCTAATGATGTAGAGATTCCTGATTCCGTCTCGCAGTTGGTCCTTATGCCGCCTCGAACACGACGTCCCCCAGGCCGTCCTAAGGGTACTCGCATAGCATCAACCGGAGAAATGACTGTAAGAAGCACCCCTTATTTTTGTGTGTTGCTTTTTTTCCTATCTTTTTTACAACATTTGATACCCATACATGCAGGGTAAACGCAAAAAAAAGGCAGTCCCAAACAAGTGTGGAAGATGTGGTGGAGAGGGGCACAACAGGACTACTTGCACTGTCCCCATCTAGAGAGTTAACAACTTCAGTTTTTGGAAAACTATTGAAATTCAGTTTTATCTGGACAAAGATGATACTTTTTTTTTGGGCAGCACCTACTGCTTGGGTTACTTTAACTTTCAGGATTGCTGTATTTCGGCGTTTTTTGCGGTGAACAGGTCAATGTTCTTGTTACCTATCTTAAGTTTTTTGCGGTGAACAGGACAATTAAGTACACGAGATTTTGGCAGTTTTAAATTTTCTTTGGAACATTTTTCTTATTGCTGTCCTAGTTTCAGTTAACTCCGTGCCCGGAAGTTTTTAACCTCACAAGAGAATAGTACTTGTTTTCGTATCCACGATTCCTTATCTGTAATGTAATTCCTGTCTGTACAGGAAAAAGAAAACTAAAAATGTCTTCCATCGTAGATAGTATCATATTTCCTACTCCTCGCCTCATTTATGTATCCTCGGTACAATTGTACGCTTTAATACTGTCCACCATCGCTTCTTCTCTTTGCATATTCTCGTGTAACCTTAGACGAAAATGGTAATTGTTATGTATCCATGATTCCTTATCTGGCATATAGGATTTCTGTGGACAGAGAGAATAGCACGCCCAATGGCCTCTATTTGTTGAATTTTCTGTAAAGGTAGGTTGGGCCTTCTTCAGTTGGCGTCTTTATAAAGAACCACTTTTAAAAGTAGATCTAAACGAAGGGAGAGAAAAGAAATCGAAGAACAAAAAATGTCCGACGAAAAAAGAGGGATACCAACCAAATGCAGGTGCGGGGAGAAAGTCAAGATGAGAACCGCTAAGACCCCCACTAATCCTGGGAGACTATTCCATGTTTGTCCAAATGGTGATGAGGTGACTAAAGTGTTTCCACTACTGTTTACCGTTACCATTCAAGGGTGAGGTTAATTGATTGTGTTTCTATATAATTGTCAGAAAAACAGGTTTCATCTTTTCAAATGGACCGACGAATCTATTGTGGAAGAAGTAGAAGATTTGAAGCCACAGTTTAGGGATCTGACAGACGAAATAGCCAGTTTGGGAGAAAAAATAGGTACTGTTCAGAAAAACTCGAAAGCCACCGAGACATTTCTATTAACATTCAAAAAGGAGGTCGATGTAATGAAACAAAAGTAGAAGATTGCACGGCCCAGGTTTCAGCTTTGAAGAACATAGTCCTCGTCGTGGTTCTGTCCATTGTCGCATTCAAATATTTTATGTAATTTTTGGTTTTGGATGCTTTCGGAAATGTAATCTGCAATTAAAATCCTAATTCTGTTAAAACTGGTTTTTGTAGAAGATTAATTCTCAACGAGGTGAATGGCTAAACCGATGTTGAGCTTACAATTGTTGGATGAATAAATGGACAGTCGTATCCGGACAGTGTCCTGTCCATAATATATGGAAACGCGGCCACAGTACAGCATTTTTGTGTAATAGGCGAGAAATATACACAAACCTGGACACCTAGGCAATGGACAATTATCTATTTTGGTTTAATTAAATTCTTGTCCATAATTATATTCACGCCCACAAAACTGCTTTTTTTTAGTAACTGAAAAAAAAACCCAAAACTGGACTGCAGCAATGGACACTTGTCGCGTTTGTTAATTTACTGTATGAAAGATAGAGCAAAATTATGAAACATTATGTAAACCGATAAAAGAACTGAGTAACAAAAACAGAAAATATTAAAATAAAAAACTAAGTCATATTGGACACTAATTTCGTTTTCTCAACCCCTAAGGGAGACCATTACTGCAAACGTCCTAGATAAGTAGAGTGTCTGAGAACTGGAACCTACAAGTCAAAATAAAGGGGAAGGACAAATTCTTTGTAGATGTCCATAGCATAAGATTTGCGGAAGTCGTCCACCATAGCATCAGTTATACCAGCCATCCCGTCCTCTGGATCGCAGAGTGCATGGAGTTCCATAAATTTAACTGCGACAGGGCCACAATCGCCGGTACGCTCGTTTTTGTAGTAATCATTAGACCGTCTCCAGGTGAAGGGTTTGTAACCATGTGTCTGAGTAACTTGTGGAGCACAAAACTTATGCTTGTTTATTATTATATTTAGTTACGTTTGGTTATATAACTAGTTAAATATGTTATAGGATAACTCCGATAACTCATAACGAAACTGTAATATAATGATTTATTCAATAGTTACGTACATATTACAAATTCAACAATCTACCGTGCTTTGGGTTCTTTGATCTCCGAAAATACACCCCAACTCGATCCACTCCTCTCATCGGTCGTCGTAGATTTTGACATGCGTCCTGTAGTCCTACTAAACAAGTCATCTTCTCCTTCAGTCGTCGTACCTACCTCGTTACGTGTCGGCAGATCCAGAGAGTCTAAGCCATTCTTACTCTTAGCAGTCTCGTGAAGCTGAAGCGCAAACTCAAGCCCCCAAACGACATCGTTCATCGATGGCCGTTCGATACCACGATCTTGAACACATCTCACAGCAATCTCACAGAACTTCTCCAGTGATACTTGAGTAATATCAGCCGTTAGATCTGCGTCAACGATCTGATCAATGGTTCCTTTTTTGTAATTTGACTTCACGCATCTGATCAAGTCTGCGTCTTCTCGTGGAACGTTTTGGAGTTTGACCGGTCTACAACTTAGAACTTCGAACAAAACAACTCCAAAGGAGTACACGTCAGATTTTTCCGTCAAGATTTGACGACGATAGTACTCCGGGTCCAAGTAACCAAACGTTCCTTTAACGACGGTGGAGACATGCGTCTGAGATGAGCAAGTAAGTCCCACTTTTGATAACCCAAAGTCAGAGACTTTAGCTACGTAGTTCTCATCAAGAAGTATGTTTGTTGTTTTGATGTCTCTATGTATGATCATTTGCTTCGCGCCTGTATGGAGATACTGTAGTCCACGAGCTGCTCCGATGCATATCTCTAACCTCCGTTTCCACGACAAAGGAGGATCAAAAGCCTTGTTTCTCTTGTAGAGATGGTCTCTTAGTGTTCCATGTGGCATATACTCGTAGACAAGAATCATCTCTTTCTCATCGTCGCAATATCCAATTAGAGACACGAGATGTTTATGACGGAGCATTGAGAGCATCTCGAGCTCTGTTTCGAATTCTTTAACGCCTTGGTTCGATGAAACTTCTAACCGTTTGACCGCCACAAGCGTTGTTCCACCGTCGATTCTTCCTTTGTAGACCGGACCAAACCCACCTACGCCAACGATTAGCTTTTCCTCGAAATTGTTTGTGGCGGATTTGATCTCATGGATAGAGAATCTACGGCAGAGATCCGACGGGAGAGAACTGCCCGTTCTGGTACGCGAGGACCCGGTGACAAGCGGAAGAGTAGTCCACGAGTCTGTAGGCTTGCTCGTGGTATCTACACTAAACTCCTTCTCCTTCTTCTTCTTCTTCCTCTTCATGATGACAGCAACAACAACAAACATTACTAGCACAATTACAGAACCAACGATTCCAAGTATTAATACCAAAACATGTGATTTGCCTTTGTCTTTTCCATTATCTGGGGTTACAGACTTTCGTGTAGGAGGAGGTGATTGAGGAGGATCTGGATTAGGTCCAGCGAGATTACCGTCTGAACCATTCAGCTGAGGATCTCTACACCATTCAGAATAGCGTCGAGATACCTTGGCTCAACGTCCTTGAAAGGATGCAGGTCAAGTCGTAGATCAGGTCTCATCCCATTTTCAGAACCCACAAACACACTGAAGTCAAGATACATCGGAATCCGAGAACCACCGCTCAACTGAATCACATCCATCTCAAGCTTTGCAATCTGATTCCGGATAAAGATGGTGAAGACACGTTGGTTTATTCCGTTCACTTGGGTAGAGTCTCACAGAAATGAAGCCTAACAAGGTAGGTGAACTCGGCATCAACTGTGAAGAGCCACGTCAAGTTGAAATTCAGGTTGAGCTTAGCGTCGTTGACGTTCCCCATCGTACGATACGTCTTGTACACATCTTCAGGCGCAACGTACGCCGGAGTTTTCTCTGTGTAGTTAATCTTCACATCCGGAACCACCGGTGTGTTACCTGAATTGTCGCCGAGTAGGAAATTCACATCGGAAAGCCACCGCCTGAACATTCCCGTATCGCTGACGTCTTGCCCGCCGACGTTTAACCGGTGAACGGTCTCGAAAGCAGTCGAATTGTCTATCGGGAACTCAACGGAGCTACCGACGGGTAATATCACGTCGTCAAATCCTCCCTTTGAGTAAAACCGATCAGGCATGGAGACGATCTCGATTCCGTTGACGAAAGCAAGCGAACTCGGAGACGAAGGCTTGAAGGTGAGATTCAAAGTCTGCTGAACCGGAACGATAAATTCTTTGATTAAAGATTTTGATTCCGGTTTGGAAGCGGTTACAGTTAAACCGGCGCTGAGTTGTTTAACAGAGTGAAACGGTTGACGGTGACGGAGAAGAAGAGGAACTGACGGCGTCTATATCGGATCCGTAACGGGTCGGGTAAAAGTACAACCGGACGAATTTCCAGCCGGGAGAGACCGGGAAACTGTAGGTGAAGTCAGATCGGTAAATCCGAGCTGTCATGTACGGCACTTGAGGAACCCCCGACGCTTGGGAGGAGGCGACAGAAGGGAACGACGCGGTGACTGAATTCGACGGCAGGATTTTCCGATTCTCCGCCGCCCAGGTCCGGCCACTGTCGTCGATGTTGTCGGAGTTAGCGCCGCAGTTGAAGAGAAAGAGATCGGCGGGATCGTACGCCGCCGGCGTTGCGCCTTCTCCTATGACGGCGGCGGAAAGTAGAACGGACAGGATTATGAAAGCGTGACGTGTCATCGGAATTGAAAAATAATGAGAATTATTTGACGGAGACGAAGATAAGAGATGATGAGTGTATAATTGAAGCGTAGCCATGGCCCATGGGTAATGACGACTCGTGGCTCGTGAGTTAGTCTACGGGTCAACCGTTGACTGACTTTTAGGTCAATCGAAAATGTTCTTCTTTTTCTGATAAACTTTCTACGGTGGGGCTGTTCGATGCCAATAATTTTAGTACGGCGGTCACTGTCACGTAACGTCCAACTTGCTCTTGTTTTGTAATTTTTGTTTGTCTTTGAAACCTTTACTAGTGGTAATGGTGATGGTTGGGACTTGAGAGTGTAAATACCGGCAAAAGCAAATAAAATTCAAGTGAGCTTAAATGAAAGATTCAAAAATAAAATAAATAATAATTAGAGTAGAAGGTATGAGACAAAGTCAAATATATAATTATTAGACTCTGTAAGTGCTAACGGGCAGGTTTTCGTATTTATTATTTACCTTTCATTACATTAATATATTTAATTTTATTCGCCATAGTTTAAAGCTGAGAGAATTTAGTAGGAGTAGCTATTAGTAGGAGTAGCTATGAAGCTGCGGGCCATTTGTTTGGTGTAGGAGTTGTTGATGTTGTTTAGATAAAAAAAATTTGGGTTGATATGGTAAGTTAGAGATTGTTTAGGAGTGTTGTGTTCTTTTTGGAGTTTTCAAATCTTGTTATTATGATTTTATTTGGAAAAGAAGATTTTTCTTTTTCTTTTCTTCATTTATTTAATGGGTAAATTGGATATTTTTTGCCCTCCGATTGTTTCGCATTCATTTCTTTCTTTTTGGGGTCTACTATTTGAGTCATAGGGGATTGTTTTTCTGTGTGGGTTAAACTGACTCAATTAAAATCATATTTTTCCTTCTGGTTGGCGGAGCGGATGTTGGCGAAACATGTGTGGACATGATGTTGGCTAAATCAATGTGATGACGTCAACAGGAAAATGGAAATAAATTCCCGCCAGAAAAGGTAAGAAAATATGACAAAACAGAAAAATATATAATCACCACACTACATTATGCCAGCAATTACAAACTATATTCCCTTTATTACATAACGCAACTATATTCCCTTTATTACATAACGCGTACCTTTTCATTATCTCGTTAACCTCGAGGCTTTAGTTAAAGTTAGCAATAAAATTCGAAGGTTAGTCGAAGAAATTGCGGATCTAGAGAGATCTTTTCCCCGAAAAAGAGAAATTCTGTGTCAAGATTTGTCTTGGAAACACTCACTCATTTAATTAAAAACCCATTCATCAAAGTCTGCTGTTTCTAGAGAGATAGACTAAAGAGAGTCAGAAAGCAGTAACCCTTTTTTTTGTGTGTTTGCGAGAGTGATCGATGGCGAGAATTGCGTTGGTGGTTGCGGCGGTGGTGCTGGCTGTTCTTGTTGCGGTGCCGGTGACGGAAGTGGCGGCAAAGAAATGGACCGTTGGAGATAACAAATTCTGGAATCCCAATGTCAATTACACCGTTTGGGCTCAGGATAAACATTCTATCTCGACGATTGGCTCTGTATTATTCTCTCTCTCTCTCTCTCTCTCTCTCTCTCGACATTGATTCTTATCATACTCCTAATCATATTTTTCCTTCTGGTTGGCGGAGCGGATGTTGGCGAAGCTCGTCATGGAGAATTGTCTAGACCGTGAAAGCTTCGACGTCGACATTATTGTTCATCTCGTTTTTATTTTATTTTATGATGTGTGAATTAGAGGTATGTAAAATTAATTTGGTATTGTGTGGATATTTTTTGCGTTTCTCGCTGTGGCGATTTTGTGGTATGTTACAGTGGTTGACGCTGCTATTATTTACTTTTGCTCCCCTTTTTGAATCTTGTTAGATTATTTGTTAACAGTTTTTAAATTTGGTGTTGTCAAAGTTATTGGAAGTGAATTTCATTTTTTGTGGTGTTTTTATATCAATTGTGGAGACGACTTAAGTGTTTGAATATTGGGTGTTTCATTTGTACGGCTGTCAAAAACTACAAATAAAAGTTGAACAAATCGTATGTATTTTCTTTGTCAAAAGTGCGAGAGAATTAAGCTGAAAATCCTCAAGTTAGTTTATTTATTAAGTACTCCATTATATTGTCATATATGAAGTAATTAAGTTACGATTTAAAATTATGCCACGTTGCATAATTCATAACTGTAACTTGTACATTTTTAAGATTAGTGGCTCTACATACTAGACTGAAGGAATTTGTACAGGTTTTAATCTCATATTAAAACAACCCTAGAGCAAATTCTAAGCCACGGATCATGTGTCAATTGAATCTCAATAGATCTCGAAGATACCTGGAGATTAGGCAGCGGAAGATGATCAGGTATTCGAGACTAGGAGCGCCTCAAGTGATGCGCCTCTACAGAAGTCCACAAGCACACAAACTGGACGACAGGGATGCTAGTGCCTTGCAAACGGTTCACCTCGGGATTCTCTCTGCGTTTCTGTGACGGCCAGGAACTTCTATATTCCTCAAGGTCGTGCCCTATATCCTATATATAGGCGACATGAGAAAACCTAGTTGACCGATGGACCGAACCGACTTGATTTAAATTAAATCAAAATCCGGTTTCTGATCCCGAGTGGTGTCGATCGACACTAACCATTTGTGTCGATCGACACCCTCACAGAAACTCGATACTAATGTATATCTTATATACATTGATCATGATCATTACTTTAATGATCAAACCCAATTTATATTATCCAGTTTACTTAGGTGTGTGACCCTATCGGATCATATGATGATGGTAATGAGTTGATAACTCATAAGTTATAAGCGGCTTCTAGCAAAACATTATAACCTTCCAATATCATATGATTGTCTTATCTCGACATCACGACTTTACTAGAGTAAATACAAGTATGATTTCAGGACATTCCCTTCAGTCTTCCACTTGTACCGGAATCAACTATTCCGACAATCCCTTTGTCTCTATATCTCGATCTGGCATAAGGCAAGAACTCGTGTCATCCTTAATCAACCAAATCATGTTTATCGAACTCCGATTTATACTGATGAAAGACAAACGATTGACATTCAACTCGTTTGAGCGCGGCACGCATTTCCAGTATCAAATCTTCGATAGGCCCACAATATTTATCTCCCGTTATATGGGAGGGACAAATCCATCTTGTTCCATCCCTGTTCCATACACACTTCATGATATGCCCAATCAATGCCTTTATAGTCACCAGTTACGGCTGACGTTTGACAGAGTCAAAACATACCAATTCATATGTAAGAAAACATGATGAACTCAGGTCTAAGGACTATACTCTATAGCCGTAATGAGAAACTCTTATGACACTCATATAAAAATCTTGTAGAGTTCTCATTAGCGGGTCAGGTCCGATCATGTGTTCTCTAGCACATATCTATGTGATTGATTTTAGTACTTCCATTAATGACTCCATGAAACTTAGTCATCAGTCACTTCACATACTAGTCTCGCGTGATTATTAATGTCTAACTTTAATAACCTTGACTATTGACACAAATAACTTATGTCATCTATCAATTATAGAGTTTCATGATCAAATCACTTATTTGATTATCTATAAGAATGCCATAAATTACTTTTTGGACTATTATTTAATAACTCAATTAAATAATACAGAAACAATTTCATTAAATAAAACATAACCAAATGTATGTTAACATGAACATCAAAACATAAATATGATAACTCCCACTAAAAACAAGATTACTGCTTAAGGAATCAAATGCCTATAACAGCTGCATGACTCTCATGCTTCGGTCGTGGGAGTGGCTTAGTCAGAGGGTCACCGACGTTCTCGTCTGTCGGAACTCTGCTGATCTTGACATCACCTCTCTCAATGATATCACGAATCAGATGATATCTCCTCTCAATGTGTTTGGATTTCTGGTGTGATCTGGGCTCCTTTGCCTGAGCTATGGCTCCATTGTTGTCACAAAACAATGCCACAGGCTCAGAAATGCTAGGAATCACACCAAGTTCAATGATGAACTTCCTAATCCAAACAGCCTCCTTTACCGCTTCAGAAGCAGCGATGTATTCAGCCTCGGTCGTTGAGTCTACCACGGTGCTCTGCTTGGAACTCTTCCAACTAACTGCACCTCCATTCAAACAGAAGACGTAACCAGATTGAGATCGGAAATCGTCTTTATTTGTCTGAAAACTAGCGTCCGTATAACCGCTCACTACAAGCTCATTACTTCCTCCATACACTAAGAACTTATCCTTAGTATTTCTCAAATACTTCAGGATTGTCTTGACGGCAGTCTAGTGACTCTCACCGGGATCTGATTGGAATCGACTCGTCATGCTTAACGCACAAGCAACATCTGGATGAGTACAGAGCATGGCATACATAATAGATCCTATCGCAGAAGCAAAAGGAATCCTACTCATGCGCTCTCGCTCAGTAGCTGTCGAAGGACACTGCTTCTTGCTGAGAGTAATGCCATGAGACATCGGAAGCAAGCCCTTCTTGGAATCATGCATGTTGAACCTATGCAGGACTTTATCAATATAAGTATCCTGACACAGTCCAATCAGCCTCTTTGATCTATTCTATAGATTCTTATTCGAAGAATACAGACAGCTTCGCCCATGTCTTTCATCGAGAAACAACTTCCGAGCCAATCCTTTACTGACTGAAGCAACGGAATATAGTCGTCGATGAGAAGTATGTCATCTACATACAATACGAGAAATGCAACTGCGCTCCCACTAGTCTTCTTGTAAACGCAAGGTTCCTCTTCGTTTTTGATGAAGTTAAACCTTTTAACTGCTTCATCAAAGCGAAGGTTCCAACTCCGAGATGCTTGCTTCAATCCATAAATGGATTTATGAAGCTTGCACACTTTCCTAGCAGCTTTAGGATCAATGAAACCTGGAGGTTGTGTCATGTACACATCCTCTTCCAGAGTTGCCAAATCTCATAATCATGATGAGCGGCTGTTGCTAGGAGAATCCGAATAGATTTAAGCATAGCGACTGGGGAATAGGTTTCATCATAGTCTACACCATGAACTTGTTTGAAACCTTTTCCCACCAACCTAGCTTTGTAAATCTGAACGTTTCCATCCACATCGATCTTCTTCTTGAAGACCCATTTACACTCAATTGCTTTTACACCATCAGGTAAATCACTCTAAGTCCATACTTGGTTTTGTGACATGGAACCCATTTCGGATTCAGCGGCCTTAAGCCACTTTTTGGAGTCAGGGCCCATCATTGCTTCTTAGAAAGTCGCAGGTTCATCACTGTCAATGATCAAGAGATAATGACAATTAGTCACAAGAAATCCATATCTCTCGTGCTCGTGACGAATCCTTTCAGATCTGCGAACTTCAGGCATCACAGGCTCAGACTCTACAACTCTTTATAGATTTAGCCGTTGCTCTTCCTGGACAGGTTGAGCAGGCTCCTGTGATTCTCGAATTTCTTCGAGTTGTACTTTACTCCCACTGTTCTTCTTGGAAAGAAATTCTCTCTCAAGAAAAACGCAGTTCTTAGCAACAAACACTTTGTTCTCAGATCGGTTGTAAAAGTAGGAAGCCTTGGTTTCCTTAGGATAACCAACGAAGTAGCACTTATCAGATTTGGGTGCAAGCTTATCAGATATCAACCGCTTGACATAAGCTTCACAACCCCAAATTTTAAGAAAAGACAAACTTGGAACTTTTCCAGTCCACATCTCATATGACGTCTTTTCAACTGCTTTTGATGGAACTATGTTCAGCGTAAATGCAGACGTTTCTAGAGCGTATCCCCAAAAGGATAATGGAAGATCTACTTGACTCATCAAGGATCGGACCATATCTAATAAAGTTTGATTCCTCCTTTCAGACACACCATTCCACTGAGGTGTTCCAGGAGGAGTGAGCTGTGAAACAATTTCACAATCACTCAGATGATCACTGAACTCTTGGCTTAAGTACTCACCTCCACGATCTGATCGAAGAGCTTTGATACTTTTGCCAAGTTGGTTCTGTACTTCATTCTGGAACTCTTTAAACTTTTCAAAGGATTCCGACTTATGTCTCATTAAATAGACATAACCAAATCTACTGAAGTCATCAGTAAACGTGATGAAGTACTGAAAGTTTCCTCTAGCACTAATGCTCATTGGACCGCACACATCAGTATGTATAAGGCCCAATAAGTCACCGGCCCTTTCATTAAATTTGTTGAAAGGGGTCTTTGTCATTTTGTCCAATAAGCAGGATTCACACTTCTCAAATGATTCAAAATCAAATGAGTCTAAAAGCCCATCATTATGAAGCTTCTGAATCATTTTCTCATTGATATGGCCCAAACGACAATGCCAGAGAAACGTGGGGTCCGAGTCATTGGTTCTTAACCGTTTTGTACTTATGTTATAGACAGGCAAAGATTGGTTAAGAATATAAAGCCCATTCTCTAATGGAGCGCTACCATAAAATATTTCATTACGATCAAAAGAACAACACTTGTTTTTAATCGAAAAATGAAAATTTTCTAAATCCAAAATATAAATAGAAATGATGTTTCTGCTTATAGCAGGTACATAGTAGCAATTATACAATTCCAAAACCAAGCCTGACGGCAGAGACAAATGATAAGTTCCTACGGCTAATGCAGCAACTCTTGCTCTATTCCCAACGCGCAGATCCACTTGTCCCTTCTCCAGCGTTCTACTGTTGCTTAGACCCTGCATATCCGTACAAATATGAGTGCCACAGTCGGTATCCAATACCCAAGATTTAGAACCTGAAGTAGTAACATTTACTTCTCTAACATAGATACCTGGAGAAGTCGTCTCAAACGTCTTCTTTGAGTTCTTTAGATCTCCCAGATACTATTTGCAATTTCTCTTCCAATGCCCAGAATTATTGCAGTAATGGCATTTATCAGCATCATTAGGGCCGCGCTTGGACTTGGAAGAGGCCTCAGGCTTGTCCTGATTCTCAATCGAGACTGCCTTGGCCTTTCCCTTGTTCTTAGCGGGTTTCTTAAACCTTTTACCCCCTTGTACCAAAAGTACATTAGGGGTGCCCTTCTTGATGTTTGGATCAGCTGTCTTGAGCATGCCATGCAGTTCAGTCAAAGTCTTTGTCATGTTGTTCATGTTATAATTCATAACAAACTGATCAAAGCTTGACGGAAAGGACTGCAGAATGATGTCCGTAGCCAACTCTTGGCTAAGGGGATAATTCCATTTTGCCAAGTTATCAATATAACCCATCATCTTGATGACATGTGGGCTAACTGGACCATCCTTTGGTAGCTTGCAGTCAATGAGAGACTTAACCGTCTGGTATCTCTCAGTCTGTGCCTGCTCCTGAAACATCCCTTTCAGGCTAGTGATCATCTCAACTGGCGACGCCACGTTCTCATATTGCTTTTGCAAGTCCGAGTTCATGGTAGCCAGCATAAGACAACTCACATCGACCACATCATTGGAATCTTTCTCCCAAGCATTCATTTCAGCATGTGCGACATTGGATTTTGGTTTTTCAGGAAGAACTTTCTCAAGGACATAGTCCCTCTCCTGCTTGAGAACAATTCTCAAGTTCCGATACCATTCGAGGAAGTTCGATCCATTTAACTTGTCCTTCTCAAGGACGGATCGAAGTGAGAATGTGTTTGTGTGAGTGGTGGTAGACATAGCTGGAAACACAAAAACGAGAGTTTAGTTTCGATGTTCAAGAAATGAGAAATCTTAACAATTAAGAAAACTCGCATTATATTCAAAACAATTTTCCTCAAGTTGAATATAATTACCCAATATCCATATTTTACTAAAACTTGAGTGAGCTTTGGCCCATCGCCCAAACTTTAGCTATTTAGGTAAGCAACCCTTTGCTAATTATATTATATATAATTCTTGGTCTCGGATTGATATCTTATATCAAATCCAATCCTATATCTCTGGGCCCAAAACTATTTTGATAGCCCAGTTAAACAAACCAATCTTTTAAGTCGCAGTAACGATTACAACCTGCCTCACTCGTGTACTTGCGAACACCCTGCTTTGGCAGACCCATCACACAATGAAACGAGCCTTGACAGTTGACAAGATTGGGAAGACATCAGATGCTTAATACTATTCTGAGGAATAGAACCTTAAATCTAGTTTATATCATTTATATATTCTAGATGCTTCAACTTGTTTTACACTTTTAATTACAAGCTTATAACGCGAATTCTGAACAGATGTCGATTGACACCAGATCAGTGTCGATCGACACAACTGGTTTGTGTTGACCGACATATTCCGAACCGGTTCAATCGCGATAAACAATTTACCCGATTAAATCGATCGAATCAATCGCAATAACCGACCGGTGTCAATCGACACTACATTAGTGTCGGTCGACACCAACCGAATCGGATCAAGGGCGATAACCAATTTACCGCTTGAACCAATCGCGATAATTTGGTTCAATCCAATTGAACCGGTCGCGATAAACCAAGCTGTGTCGATCGACACTACCTTAGTGTCGGTCGACACCAGTGGTTTATGGAAGACGATCAAAAGATCGTAACCTAAAGTTTTCACGCAAAAACCCGA